>JAIGNY010000225.1:0-82500 GCA_020152595.1 Chiridota heheva
TTACATTTTGGGCCAAATTCATGCCTGGCTCCTGACTGGCTTCCTTCAAATTAAGACAAAAGGATTAACAATTCAATGGATGACACAATAAGCTTTCTGCCAATACTAAATTTGTATGGCTCGGTGGCCATTATTAATAGTATTTTGAAGTTGTTACCATTACAGACATAAGCAACAGATTTTTACATTTTTACATTATATGGTTAGCTAGGATAAGATTAAAGGTTTATTTTACATTCATCTCATTTATTACTCTTGAGTCTGACCAAGCCTAGGGCCTAAGCTGTCAATGTGTCATTTTAGTTCCTTTAATCTGTGCAACACTGAATCCAAATGAGAGTTAATCACAAGCATACTTGAAATGTGTTGTAATAGTAAAAGACCAGTGCTATAAAAAAAAAAAATTTTTTATCATTGTTGAGGTTGAAATGTGAGCAAGGTCTGCTGTGAAAAGGAGATTAGCGTGTCCATAGTTACAAATCAACCTAGTGTGTTGCCGTGTTGGTATGCCATGTTTTTATAATTGTCTTAAAATACTGCATTAGACAAAGAGGAAATACTTCAAGACCAAGATATCTAGACTGCAGATTATCTGCTGGTTTAGGCCATAAAGACTTAAATATGCAATTTTAGTGGTTGTGAAAACTTTTCCTGTTTATGTGTAGGTGTTTTCATTTTTCGAATTGAGTGTTTTATTGATCTCTTATTTCTGTTGACAAAATTCTAGTGGCACTACTTATATACATATGTACCTTGCATGGCCGGGGATTGTTTTTAATAATAAAAAAAGTTGTTGTGAACACGTTTGTTTATTATCTAAAAAAGTACTGCATCTGTGTATTCTGTTTATATTTCAAGGGTATATAAATTGTCAGTGTCGGAAGTAAATCAAATGTTGAAGAAAAAGTGTCTTCGTCCTCTGAATAGCATTATCAATTTTTACTGTTGCAAGTTAATGTCATCGTGCAAGCATGGATATATAGAACACCAGTGAAAGTGCACGTAGATCTTCTATAGTGTATCATGCTATGCCATACAACTAGCCAGTTTTCTACATAAGCCTCTTCATACAATGCGTATATAATTATTATCCACTGTTATGCAGTTTTAAGGCTATCTGTGAATTAACGTGATTTTTAAGGTAATTCTTATTTTTAGTGTTTGGGTTTAGAGGCCATTCTCACACTATGAGTCGGTGTTTTTCTGACACAGGTCAAAATAGAATTTGTTTTGAATATTTGTTGTTATGTTTGAATCTGTTTAATATTAATTGGCATTATTTATTAAATCGCAATCATATCATATTACCGAAAAAAATCTTAACTTCCATAAAAATTAAAAAAAATTGTCAGAGGAGGAAGAGTCTAATCCTGTTAACTGATCTATTATCCTTGGATGGAAGTGAGGTGGTATGACTCCAGTGGGGTGGGATGGTTAGGATAGGGTCTGTGTTTGGGCTTTTTTCATTTTCTTTCCTTCTTGTTTCTTTTCTCACTATTGTTGTATAGAGATAAGCATGTATATACAGTAGTTATATAAATTTATTATCTAGACATTAAGAGCGAGTGCTCTACTCTTTAAGCCTTTAAGGTTTTGTAGAGCACTTCATTTCACAACTTTCGTATTGTTATTATAATGTATTCTCCCATTGCTATAATGTTATTATGAATTATAAATGTTATGATGAAACAGAAATAAAATGAAATGAAATGAAATAAAATTCATAGTTCATGTCAAAATTCACACAAGGCTTTCAAAGCAGTAATGTGTTTTAAACAAGTTGGAAGAAAGTACATGAAATCAGGAATTTGTTATTTGGGATAACAAATCCATGGTGAGATGGTATTTTAGCAGTATAAGCAAAGATAAATGTATTTATAACCCTATGAATTATAGCAAAAGAATAGTGAAAATACTACTGCACAGGCTGAACTTGAGAAAATCAGCATTATGCATACACCAAGTAGGGTTCTAATTATTAAAACCTTGCCTACACTTAGTACGTGTATTCAGTTGCCTCAAGAAGCTATGTCATCACTAAATCTCATTCATTGTATTCCGATTTTGATATACATTTAGGATTCCCCATGTAATCGGAAATATATATTGTTTGTTTTTTCTCAAAGAAACCTAAACTATTGGTGGATTAATTCAAAGGGTAACTTTGTAGCTATTTTGTGCAAATGCCATTCCACACCTAGTACATGCGAGATTATGATACCGATGTAAACAACACCACGTAACTGCACATTGTCAAATTATTATATGGATCATACCATATTAGCAAAATCAGCATGGCTTTTCTGGAAATAGGTGCAAAACTTGCAAATCCCTGATCGGCTTCTTCTGATTTGCATACTTATTTTCATAGATTTTAATAGAAGAGGATTTTTTCTATCACATATGTAAAGATCTTGTGGGCCCAAGACTGGAAATGTGTTTTGTGACCACGTTTTATGACACCTGTTTTTTCCAAAATTTTAATATCTATAAATCCCTCCAATTTTCATTAGTTTTTGCTCGAATTATTATTTCAAACTTTAATGGATAGTATTTTCAACCCTTTATCTGCCTAAATTTCATGTATTGATACCGTTTTCTACAGTAACAAAGCTGCAATCACCTTCAAAAAACAGCATGTTTCAGTTCATTATAAATTCATAAATCCGAGGGCGGAATGCGCACAGAAGAGAATAAGCAACTTTTTGCGAGGCTGGGAACTGACTGTAATTGTGTAGAAAACTTTTCAGGACATTTGTTGACAAGTTTGAGCGAATTTTTGTTCATTTTCTTTTTCATTTCCTTTAACATTTCGGTGAAACTGTTTGTCAATTTTTGAGAAATTTTGTCCATTTTTGGTAATTTTCTTCAATTTTCGGAAATTATTTATTTTTAGACAATTTTCTTCAATATTCAGGAATTTTTGTCAATTTGTGAACAAATTTGACCAAAATTTAAAATAACTTTACAAAATCATAATGCCCCTTTTATCATGCCAATTTTACCAACTATTTCAATTTTATGTCGATTTCCCAATTTTTAGGTGAAATCATCTCAGGCCAATGCCATATTATTTTTTATTTTTACACAGAAAAAAAGAGGGTATTATTGTTTGTTTGTTTGTTTGTTTGTTTGATGAGGGCTTAATGGCACCATGACAACGAGGGTCAAATTGTGCCTGAGAGGTCAGATCATTCTAAAGGTAAGAAGAAAAGGAAACAGGGGGAGAATGAGGGAAATACAAGAACGAAAAGTCAGAAAGTTGGGATCGAGAGAGGAGGTGCATGGGTGAAACAAAACAAAGTAGAGAGAGCGGGTGGAAGAGGAGAACTAAATATGGTTGTAGAGGGAAGCATGATGAAGGAAAGAGAAAAGTTTATCCAGAGGGTTTTCCTGGAAGAATGATATTATTGGCACTGGCACTTCACTTAATTGAGATGACACTTCATTATGGGTACTGGTCCTTATCTAATTGAGATGACACTACATTATTGGAACTGGTTCTTTATTTAATTGTGATGATACTACATTATTGGTACTGGTCCTTCATCTAATTGTGATGACACTACATTATTGGTACTGGTCCTTCATCTAATTGTGATGACACTACATTATCGGTACTAATCATTCATCTAATTGAGATGACACTACATTATTGGTACTGGTCATTCATCTAATTGTGATGACACTACATTATTGGTACTGGTCCTTTATCTAATTGAGATGACACTACATTATTGGTACTGGTCCTTCATCTGATTGTGATGACACTACATTATTGGTACTGGTCCTTCATCTAATTGAGATGATACTACATTATTGGTACTGGTCATTCATCTAATTGTGATGATACTACATTATTGGTACTGGTCCTTTATCTAATTAAGATGACATTACATTATTGGTACTGGTCCTTCATCTAATTGAGATGACACTACATTATTGGTACTGGTCATTCATCTAATTGTGATGACACTGCATTATTGGTACTGGTTCTTCATCTAATTGAGATGACACTACATTATTGGTACTGGTCCTTTATCTAATTGAGATAACACTACATTATTGGTACTGGTTCTTCATCTAATTGAGATGACACTACATTATTGGTACTGGTCCTTCATCTAATTGTGATGACACTACATTATTGGTACTAATCATTCATCTAATTGAGATGACACTACATTATTGGTACTGGTCCTTCATCTAAATGAGATGACACTACATTATTGGTACTGGTCCTTCATCTAAATGAGATGACACTACATTATTGGTACTGGTCCTTCATCTAATCGAGATGACACTACATTATTGGTACTGGTCCTTTATCTAATTGAGATGACACTACATTATTGGTACTGGTCCTTCATATGATTGTGATGACACTACATTATTGGTACTGGTCCTTCATCTAATTGAGATGATACTACATTATTGGTACTGGTCATTCATCTAATTGTGATGATACTACATTATTGGTACTGGTCCTTTATCTAATTAAGATGACATTACATTATTGGTACTGGTCCTTCATCTAATTGAGATGACACTACATTATTGGTACTGGTCATTCATCTAATTGTGATGACACTGCATTATTGGTACTGGTTCTTCATCTAATTGAGATGACACTACATTATTGGTACTGGTCCTTTATCTAATTGAGATAACACTACATTATTGGTACTGGTCCTTTATCTAATTGAGATAACACTACATTATTGGTACTGGTTCTTCATCTAATTGTGATGACACTACATTATTGGTACTAATCATTCATCTAATTGTGATGACACTACATTATTGGTACTAATCATTCATCTAATTGAGATGACACTACATTATTGGTACTGGTCATTCATCTAATTGTGATGACACTACATTATTGGTACTGGTCCTTTATCTAATTGAGATAACACTACATTATTAGTACTGGTCCTTCATCTAACTGTGATGATACTACATTATTGGTACTGGTCCTTCATCTAATTGTGATGACACTACATTATTGGTACTAATCATTCATCTAATTGTGATGACACTACATTATTGGTACTAATCATTCATCTAAATGAGATGGCACTACATTATTGGTACTGGTCCTTTATCTAATTGAGATGACACTACATTATTGGCACTGGTCCTTCATCTAATTATGATGACACTACATTATTGGTACTGGTCCTTCATCTAATTGAGATGATACTACATTATTGGTACTGGTCATTCATCTAATTGTGATGATACTACATTATTGGTACTGGTCCTTTATCTAATTAAGATGACACTACATTATTGGTACTGGTCCTTCATCTAATTGAGATGACACTACATTATTGGTACTGGTCATTCATCTAATTGTGATGACACTGCATTATTGGTACCAATCCTTCATTTAATTGTGATGACACTACATTATTGGTACTGGTCCTTCATCTAATTGAGATGACACTACATTATTGGTACTGGTCCTTCATCTAATTGAGATGACACTACATTATTGGTACTGGTCATTCATCTAATCGAGATGACACTACATTATTGGTACTGGTCTTTCATCTAACTATGATGACACTACATTATTGGTACTGGTCCTTCATCTAATTGAGATGACACTACATTATTGGTACTGGTCATTCATCTAATTGTGATGACACTACATTATTGGTACTGGTCCTTTATCTAATTGAGATAACACTACATTATTGGTACTGGTTCTTCATCTAATTGTGATGACACTACATTATTGGTACTAATCATTCATCTAATTGTGATGACACTACATTATTGGTACTAATCATTCATCTAATTGAGATGACACTACATTATTGGTACTGGTCATTCATCTAATTGTGATGACACTACATTATTGGTACTGGTCCTTTATCTAATTGAGATAACACTACATCATTAGTACTGGTCCTTCATCTAACTGTGATGACACTACATTATTGGTACTGGTCCTTCATCTAATTGTGATGACACTACATTATTGGTAATAATCATTCATCTAATTGTGATGACACTACATTATTGGTACTAATCATTCATCTAAATGAGATGGCACTACATTATTGGTACTGGTCCTTTATCTAATTGAGATGACACTACATTATTGGCACTGGTCCTTCATCTAATTATGATGATACTACATTATTGGTACTGGTCATTCATCTAATTGAGATGACACTACATTATTGGTACTGGTCCTTCATCTAATCGAGATGACACTACATTATTGGTACTGGTCTTTCATCTAATTATGATGACACTACATTATTGGTACTGGTCCTTCATCTAATTGAGATGATACTACATTATTGGTATTGGTCATTCATCTAATTGTGATGATACTACATTATTGGTACTGGTCCTTTATCTAATTAAGATGACACTACATTATTGGTACTGGTCCTTCATCTAATTGAGATGACACTACATTATTGGTACTGGTTATTCATCTAATTGTGATGACACTGCATTATTGGTACTAATCCTTCATTTAATTGTGATGACACTACATTATTGGTACTGGTCCTTTATCTAATTGAGATGACACTACATTATTGGTACTGGTCCTTCATCTAATTGAGATGACACTACATTATTGGTACTGGTCATTCATCTAATTGTGATGACACTACATTATTGGTACTGGTCCTTCATCTAATCGAGATGACACTACATTATTGGTACTGGTCTTTCATCTAATTATGATGACACTACATTATTGGTACTGGTCCTTCATCTAATTGAGATGACACTACATTATTGGTACTGGTCCTTCATCTAATTGAGATGACACTACATTATTGGTACCGGTCCTTTATCTAATTGAGATGACACTACATTATTGGTACTGGTCCTTCATCTAATTGAGATGACACTACATTATTGGTACCGATCCTTCATTTAATTGTGATGACACTACATTATTGGTACTGGTCCTTCATCTAAATGAGATGGCACTACATTATTGGTACTGGTCCTTCATCTGATTGTGATGACATTACATTATTGGTACTGGTCCTTCATCTAATTGAGATAACACTACATTATTGGTACTGGTCCTTTATCTAATTGAGATGACACTAAATTATTGGTACTGGTCCTTTATCTAATTGAGATGATACTACATTATTGGTACTGGTCCTTCATCTAATTGAGATGACACTACATTATTGGTACTAGTTCTTCATTTAATTGTGATGACACTACATTATTGGTACTGGTCCTTCATCTAATTGAGATGACACTACATTATTGGTACTAGTTCTTCATTTAATTGTGATGACACTACATTATTGGTACTGGTCCTTCATTTAGTTGTGATGACATTACATTATTGGTACTGGTCCTTCATCTAATTGTGATGATACTACATTATTGGTACTGGTCCTTCATCTAATTGAGATGACACTACATTATTGGTACTAGTTCTTCATTTAATTGAGATGACACTACATTATTGGTACTGGTTCTTCATTTAGTTGTGATGACATTACATTATTGGTACTGGTCCTTCATCTAATTGTGATGATACTACATTATTGGTACTGGTCCTTCATCTAATTGAGATGACACTACATTATTGGTACTAGTTCTTCATTTAATTGTGATGACACTACATTATTGGTACTGGTCCTTCATTTAATTGTGATGACACTACATTATCCAGCGGGTTCAGAGGGCGAAGCCCTCAGAAGCTCTGACAAAATTGACATTTCAAGGGCAAAAAAAGTATATCACAACGCATAATAAGAAGGTGTATTATACAAATCAAAATTCATGTCAAAGAGAGCCATAATACAGCATATACAAAACACAAAGCGCAAAGCGCTAAACTTGTCGGCCTGGGATCCAGGGGGCCACTTAAGGGCCCATTGTGAGGTTCAGGGGCAAAGCTCTGGCAGGGTTGCAAGGGGAGAAGCCCTTGGAAGCTCTCGCAAAATTTCAAGGGCAAAAAAGTATGTCACAACGTATAGTAAGAAGATGAATTATACAAATCAAAATTCATGTCAAAAAGAGCTATATATAATATACCATGTACAAAACACAAAATTATTAAAATGCATAATGTGGAAATATAATGTTTTATTTTTTACGTTTGTACATGGTTAGGTTCATCATCACTCTTTGAAAAATATGTGTTGTCTAAAAAAAAAAAAATTCAATAATTTACTACAAATTTGTGTAAATGTTGTCAAACTTTTAAAATGAGCCTGTTCTGTATCACGTGTACTCCGACACCCACCTCCATCTCTCTGCCCCCTTCTCCTTTCTCTTCTCTCTCTCTCTCTCTCCCTCCCTCCCTCCCTCCCTCCCTCCAGAGAAGCTTTCTGGAGCAAACAGGGTTCTGTGTCTCTTATAAAGGCATATTTAGAAAACGGAAAGAGACAATTGCTTACTTTCTGTTTGGAAGGCAAAAGTTGGAAAGTAATAACAATTGAAATTAAAATAATTGAAGAACATTTTGAAAATTAATGTTAAGTTTGGTTAAAGTTAGCAATATTTTCCCAAAATTGAAGAAAATTTTCCTAAAATTGATGAAAATTTCCCCAAATAACAAAATTACACACACAAAGATTAAATAAAGAAAATGGTCCAAAAATTGAAGAAACTTTCATGAAAATATAGAAAATATAATTTTCCCAAACATTAAAGCAGAATTTCCAATTAGCAGCAATGTTTGATGGAAACATTAATTCGCCAATGCAATATTTCCGCTAATAACTGGGAAATTTTGGAGGGTTAATCAACATCTGGGGACAGGGATAAATCTCCCTTTCCCCCGAACAATAATCCACACTAATGATTTTGTTGAATCTTAAGTAAACATGGTGCTTCTTCATCTAATTGTCAATAAGGAGAATTGAACCGATGCTTATTCATAAGCTGATTGATTTGCAAAATTTGTATTAACTGTCATGTCATTACATATCATGAAATATTTGTTGCATGATATTTATTCATAAGCCACACCTACCATGCAGATGAATAAAAAAGTTGACAACATTAGCATTTGCGCAAAAATTAAAACATCATCAAAGTTAGTTTGATGCGAAAACGATTGCTTCTCCTAATTCATGATTTTGTCAGTAAGCCATGCCTACTCATTACCTTTCATGAAATCACTACCACATTAGAACATACGTACATACCATGACCCATCTGTGTACCACATTATAGCATAAATCGAATATACCGTTTCTGGTGTTTACATCATTTAGCACTTTTACATTAAGCAATGCCCACCATGTATGTTAATGACATCTGTTGATAACATAAGCATGTACACAATAACCAACGAAATTATCATGCCCAACGGATATACGGTAATGCTCATTTATCACTTTTTTTAAATTTCAAAGTTTTTACATCATGAACATACACACCAGCTAACATCATAATTATACCAAACCTGAAACAGAACAGACATGTGGTTGTTAAAAAATAAACATTTCAAGATTTTCAATTTTAGCCCCATCTACTTATTAGTATGCATGGCATCATCATCAAAATTAAATAGCGCACATCTATAGACCATGGGCTGGCTATCTGTGTACCAAATATGACATGAATCCAGTTTATCGTTCTTGAGATACTGTGTTTACAAGCTCTTTTCAGTAAAATCATATTAAGCACTGCCCACTATGCATATTAATGAAATTCAATGTTATTACATACACACCAGCTAACATCATAATTATGCCAAACATGAAACAAAACAGACATAAGGTTGTTAAAAAACGAACATTTCAAGATCTTTAAGTTAAGCCCCGCCTACTCAGTAATATGCATATCATCATCAAAAACAAATAGGGCACATCTACCGACCATGGGCTATCTGTGTACTAAATATGACATGAATCCAGTTAACCATTCTTGAAATACTGTGTTTACAAGCTCTTTTCAGCAAAATCATATTAAGCCCCGCCCACTATGCATATTAATGAAATCTAATGTTTTTACATCATGTACATGTACATAACAGCAAACAACACAAAATTTCTAAATATGAAACAAAAAAGATATGCGGTTGTTAAAATATGAGCATTTTAAGATTCTAACATTAAGCCCGCCTACTCATTAATATGCATGACATCACCATCAAAACAATAGGACACATCTACAGACCATAAGCTATCTGTGTACCACATATAATATGAATGGAAGTATACCGTTCTTGAGATACCGTTTGTTTGTTTGTTTGTTTGTTTGTTTGTTTGTTTGTTTGTTTGATGAGGTCTTAACGGCACCACGACAAGGAAGGTCAAATTGTGCCTGAGAGGTCAGATCATTTTAGAGGTAGTAAGGAAAGAGACCAGGGGGAGAATGAGATAAATTCAAGAACAAAAGCCAGAAAGCTGTGGTCGAGAGAGGAGGTGCATGGGTAAAACAAAAACAAAGTAGAGAGGGAGTGGAAGAGGAGAATTAAATATGGTTGTAGAGGGATGCATGCTGAAGGAAGGAGATTATTTTATCTGGAGGATTTTTCTGGAAGAACTCAGCAATTGAGTTGTGGGGAGCGAGGGAAGCTCTGGGAAGGTTGTACAGGGGGCAAGCAAGGAGAACGTGTTGGATTGTAAGGATGCAGTGGCAATTGTTACAGAGGGGTTGGGGGGAACCAATAAGGAGGTGGGAGTGAGTGAGGTGGGTGTGACCAATTCTAAGACTGGTAATATGAACGTTGTCGATACGAGAAAGGTTGTTGATGGTGGATTTAATCGGGATTGTGGGCTGGATAACATGGAGTTTGTTATCAATTTGGAAGTTCCATAAGGTTTGCCAGCGGTCACAAACAAGAGAAGCGATAAGCGGTTTGATGTCAGAGAGGGTTTTGGGAAAAGGGGAAGGGAGAAGGTTAAGGGCAAGCTTAGCGGCTGTATCAGCCCTGTCATTGCCAGGGATGCCAACATGGCTGGGTATCCAGAAGAAAAGAACACTTTTCCTGCAGAGGGTGGGAGAAAAGAGTTTCCGGAGGAGGAGGTGGCAGGTGAGGTTATCCCATTTAAGATTGAGTAATGAAGTAAGAACAGCCTTTGAGTCAGAGAAAATGGCAAAGTGACTAAGAGGAGAGTACTCAATAAAGTTGAGGGCGAGGAAAATGGCCTTAGCCTCTGCTGAAAAGATGGATGAGTAGTCAGGAAGTCTGCTACTGAGGGTGATGTCTTGGATGATGGCAGCAGCAGCTGTCTTGTTGCCTTCCTTGGAGCCATCAGTATAGATGGAGGTGTAATTTAAGAGTTGGTCTTTGATTTGGTTGTGGAGATTGATGAAGAGGTTAGGGTGAGTTTGAGTTTTGTTATAAGTGGAGAGGTCTAGGTGGACAGAAGGAAGGGGGGTGGCCCAAGGAGGAAAAGTGGGCCAGGAGTAGGTGCCGAGAGTGGCGGGGTTGATGCCAAGTTGAAAGAGGTCTGATTTAATGCGTAAGCTGAAGGGAGGCGATAGGGTTTTAGTCCTATCAAAGAAGGAGGAGAAATTGGGGTACCTAATGAGGTTGTAAACAGGGTTCTGGGTGTTGGTGAGGACTCTAAAAGCATAGGAGAGGCTAAGCTTTTTACATCTAAGTAGAAAGGGGGGTTCGTTGGCTTTAACATGAAGGCTAGTGATTGATTGAGATACCGTGTTTAAGAGCTGGCCATCACAAACATACACACATACACACAAACACACACATACACACACACAAACACACTTACATACACACCCATACCTGTATGTCATATATGACCGAGGACTTTGACAAAAACTTCTAAAAAATAGTTCCAATTAAGACCCTAGTTTAAATTACGTCAGAATCCCCCTCTGAAGTTTCTGATGTGTTTGCATGCAAATTCTTCCGAGGTCCCATAATGAAAGTCCTTGGTTTTCAAGTACTCGGTATATCTATAAGTCCTCAGTCAATCGATAGTTTAACAGGTTCAGGTCCTTGGTAGTAATACCAACACATACATACACACATTAAGAAATTCAAGAGGCTTGTAACAACTTGACCACACACTTGTGTTACATCATGTTGAGCAAGGACCTTTTAAAAATTCCGTTAAACCTACATTCTACACCCCCTTCCCCCCTGCTCCCCCCTCTGATGGTTCTAATGCATTTGCATGCAAATTCTTCCAAGGACCCATATTTGAGTGCTTGGACAGAAATGTAGTCCTCCCCTGTACAAGGTTAACCAAGTTCAGGTCCTGAAGTTTGATAAAGTATCATCTAGTTGTGATGACTCTTTATCTACTTATGATGTATTTTTACAAATTTTGTTGACCTCAATTGCGATACTCCTTTACTGTTGTTTGATAGCTGATTGTGATGATAGTTGTGATGACTTCATCTACTTGTGATGAATTCTTCACATAGGCAGTGGAACCCAGGGCACAGGGGGCATGTGCTCCCCCCCCCCCCCCTTTTCCCACTTTCTCAAAAGTTTAAATAAAGAGGAAAAGTGCCCTTACAAATAAGACAAGTGACCTTTTTCAGGAGAAGTACCCTCTCAAAGAGAACAAGTGCCTTTTTTCAGGAGAAAAAGTACCCTTTCAAAGAGGACAAGTGCCTTTTTTTTAGAAGGAGAAGTACCCTTTCAAAGAAGACAGGTGCCCTTTTTTCAGAAGGGGAAGTACCCTTTCAAAGAGGACAAAGAGGACAAGTGCCCTTTGTCAGGAGGAAAAGTACCTTTATAAAAAAGACAAGTGCCCTTTTTCAGAATGAGAAGTACCCTTTCAAAGAAGACAAGTGTCCTTTTTAAGAGAAACAACCTGCCCTTTTAAACGTTGAAAAACATTTTCTTTAAAAACTATATATCTGATCTTTTCATTTAAGAAAGTAACACAAATATCACCCTAAAAAGACTAAATTTGTGAAATTTCACATGCTTCACGTGCATACACTATTCTTTGTTTCCCCTATAGACAAAGTTGGGCCCTTTTAAGAGAAGGAACCTGCCCTTTCAAACATTGCAAAACTGTTTCTTCAAAGACTATGTTTATTTGATGATTTCATTAATGAAACTAACACAAGTATCGCCCTAAAAAGATTACATTGTGAAACTTCATGCGCTTTGCATCCATGCACTTATTTTCCCAAAAGACAAAGTTGGGGGCCATACAGCCCTTACATAATGGACTTGTTATTACTCGAAAGACCTTCACCTCCGCCTACCTTTGTTTTCCCAGCTTATAATTTGTTTAAAAAGCTCTTTAAAATAGGGTCTTTCTGGAGTGTGCGAGCCACCCCAAATTTTATTAGTGGGGCATCTTTGAAATGGGGCATGGAGGGCATAACTGACTTTTTAAACCAGGTTAATGACATGACATCTCTGTAAAGGGTGCTCCTTTACACTGATATAAAAATGTTATATCAAAATGTATTGAAGTCCCTATATTATTAATTGATCTTTTTATTGACAGATTTAAGGAAGTAACACAAACATTAAGCAAAATACCACAAATTACCACAAAGTTCACTTGTTGAGCGCCTTAAATTTGGGTTCTGCCATTGACTCGCTGAATACTGGAAGTGAATTTGAGCCATCTGGTAATTTCAATTTTAATATATTCTGATTTATGACCAATACAATTTGCTAATCATGACCTATAAGTTAAAATCCTTCCGATTTCAAGACTCCTGATCTATCAATTTTCCAATTTTTGTAGAAAAATTTGGTATAAAGTTGTTATATTTTACCAAATTTTGGACCAAATTATCTTGAATATTTGAAGATGTTAATCTTAAAAAAGAAGGGAAAATGGGTCACCAGTAATTTTCGGACCAATAAAAGTTGGGAAATTTTGCATGGGGGCGGGGAGGGAGGAGGGTAAGGAGGGTTACACAACTATACTGCTGTGCTACATGCTTTGAAAATATGACAGTTGGAAAGTGCCCCTCTGATCCTGTGTCCCCCAAATTCAAACATCTTCTGCCACCTCTCATTCTTTATCTAATTATGATAACTCTTCATAAATAGTGATGACCCTTCAATCAATTGTGATGCGTCTGCATCTACTTGTGATAGTTATTTATCTTGTGATGGCTATTCAATTAATTGAGACAAACCTGCATCAATGGTAGTGATACTTCATCTAATATTCATCTACTTGTGATGCCTGTTACACAATTAGATGAAGAAGCAACACACAATTAGTTTTGTTTATTATTTGAGATGAATCTCCACAAGTATAATTAACCTCTCCGATTAAGGAAATAAGCTACACCCACCATAGCAACACGGTTACTAGGTGGGTTAAACAAACCTCAAATTCACAATCATGCACGACCAACGCATTGACAGTTATATTTTCATGTGACCTGCTGCAAGTTTTAATGCATTTATGGCACTTCTCCAGATCTTTAGAGTTTTTAGCAAAAGAAATAAACAAAATTTTGTTTGCTAACCATTCTGGGTAATGGGAATCAGATTTAGAAAGCCCATAAAGGGCCAGCGGGTGCAACTTTTGTTCACCATCTTGTCGTAACTCAGTCTGTGTATGCAGAAATTTGTTTTGTGCTGTATATTGTATTGACTGCATGAGTGCATGCCGCTAGCTAGATGAACTGTACCAGTACCGCGTAGGATTTTTGCCCCACTTGGCTATGCAGATTTTATTGCTAGACAAATACAAGCGGTGATTGGTTGAAAAAGCTGACAATCAACTAGCTCAGTGAGGTTAATTATGATGCTCCTTCATCTAATTGTGAAAAAGCATCATCTAATTGGGATGATCACTTATCTACTTGTGATGACTCTTCAAAAATGCTGGTGGTCCTTCAGTAAATGCGATGCCCCCTCAATTCATCGTGGTTACACTAGTACATTGATAATACCCACATCAATAAGATAAGACATCCTCTACTCATTCTAAACTCAGTGATATGACCCTTCATCTGGTTGCAATGACCCTTCATCTGGTTGCAATGACCCTTCATCTGGTTGTGATGACCCTTCATCTGGTTGCGATGACCCTTCATCTGGTTGCGATGACCCTTCATCTGGTGGCGATAACCCTTCATCTGGTTGTGATGACCCTTCATCTGGTTGCGACGACCCTTCATCTGGTTGCGATGACCCTGCATCTGGTTGTGATGACCCTTTATTTGGTTGTGATTACCCTTCATCTGGTTGTGATGACCCTTTATCTGATTGTGATGACCCTTCATCTAGTTGTGATGACCCTTTATTTGGTTGTGATGACCCTGCATCTGGTTGTGATGACCCTTTATTTGGTTGTGATGACCCTTCATCTGGTTGTGATGACCCTTTATCTGGTTGTGATGACCCTTTATCTGATTGTGATGACCCTTTATCTGGTTGTGATGACCCTTTATCTGGTTGTGATAACCCTTCATCTGGTTGTGATGACACCTTATCTGGTTGTAATGATCGACCCTTCATCTGGTTGTGATGACCCTGCATCTAGTTTTGATAACCATTCATCTGGTATATCTAGTTGTGGCAACTTTGATCAATTTTGATGATCCTTAAACTAACTGTGATGCTCCTTCATCTCGCAGTGTGAAGCATCATCTACTTCGTAAATTGTGATGACACTTAAAGTACTTATGACATTCCTGCATCTTATTGGCAGATGATGGCACTTCATCTTGTGACCGCCTTTCAATTACTTATTACAGTAATGACCCTACATGTAATTGTGATGGTGTGCCATCCAGTTGTTATGACTCTCCATCAAATGTGATGACTCTTCCTCTGATTAAAAAGAACACTAATTTAATCACAATTAGATCAACTAGATCTTATTATAACGGTGCTTTACCTGGTGGCGATGGATCTTCATCAAAACTCATACCTAGACTGTACTTAATATTAATCTCTTAAAGCTTTGTGGGTTCACTTAATTATCTGCAGTATTTACAATAGGTACAATCTATATTGATCATGCTGTTTAATGAATATATTAATCATATTAAATTTAAACATCTAATGCATGCATCGCCTTAACCCTTACTCTACCAGCACTTTTTTTTAAATGTGCTTAAGGGGGAGGGGGGTTGCCGAGTCGAAGATGGGGCACACAAAATGCATGGTAGAGTAAGGGTTAAGCACAGGCCGATTATTGAAGGGTCCTTTGTCTTCTGAACAGTATAGTCGGGCTCGATCCACTTCAGTGACCCAGTGGGCTCCCTACCGGGTCCGTGCTTCATATATTTTTGAGTTGACACACTTGTCACAGGTTGATTAACCCTTACTCTACCAGCACTTGTTTGAAAACACGCTTGGGAGGTGGGGTCGAATATGGGGCATCCAAAACAGCGATAATATCGCTGCATGGTAGACTAAGGGTTAACCAAACCAATGATTGATTATGGAGCAAGTCACGGATCTCTTATTGTCAAAGCTGTTTGCTCTCACACAATCCAAATAGATGGTGTAGGAATGAACAACAGAAAAAGAATGGAAAATATTGAATATCATTAATCTTGCATAACATCAAGGGGTAAAGCTGAGCAGCTGCAGTGATAGGCTGATGAAGTGGTAAAGACAAAAACGTAATAAGGGAGAATCTGAGAAGAAACAGAAATAAGGAGGAGATGAAGCAAGATGCTTTGACAGATTTGGTTACTGAACCCTTCTGGAACAAACTTGTGTCCTCAAATGAACACAATTGAAAACGAGATTCAGTAGCCGATGAATATGCAGCAAAAGCACATACAGTTGTGTTACTAAACCAGACCATTACTGATGCAGATGCTCAAACCTTTAAATTATGAGTCAAGTTTTTGAGTAGTCACTGCCTGTGGTGGTGATTTGTTGTCAATAAATAAAAAAATAAAAATGAGGGTTTAATGTCAAGTCCCCAGTCTTTTAAAATAATGTGCCATGTTTTTATTGAGAAGATATTGATTGTTTGTAGTCGAGAGCTTTTTATCGCAATTCTTTATATTACTGTCCTAAATTTCAGTCACTAAAAATCATCGAACTGACCAGTTTCTCCTGCTATACTTTGATTGAAGTTAACAAGTTAACACAGAAAATAGAAAGGTTTTATGGTTGCTATGTCACAAAATTTATATAAAATTTCCATTGTTTATTACAACAAGGCCTAAAAATTTAAAATAATGTAAATTGGTCAATTTTTCACTGATTTTGATGAAAACCTGGACTATTTTCAAGTTTTGTAGCTTATTTTTTTCCAGTAAAGCCCAAGTCAAATTAAGCTCAATCTACCCGTCCATATAGATATTTGATTTTCCATGAAGATGCATACAAAGATGCACTTGTACTTAAAACAAGAATAAGTATCATTACTAGAAACAACATCTATTGGATAAGGAATGTAAGGAATTCCCAAATAGTATCTGTTTCTAATAAGAAATGGATCATAATGGTTGCTTTCCTAATGTGTATGCACGATGGACAGTTGTTGCCTAATTACCTAATGTCTATTCATGTATGATGGGCAGTTTGATCATAAAACAAAGTGCCTGCAGGGGAGCTTGTGTGAAACATTACACCATGGAATATCTCTACAAATCTCTAAAAGTATGAAAATTTTGCACCTTTTTTCAGCCATTATAACTACAAAATTACAATGGTTTACACCTAACAAAATACAAAGCTTAGAATTGAAGATAGCATCATCTATGAACCAAGATATGAAGACCAGAGGTGTTAAAACAAATAAGTTTAATGCATTTTAAAGGCCAAAAAGTGAATTTCGTGTTCAGTTTTATAACCTCATCCCAATACTCTGTTGTGTTGGTTGAGCTAAATATACATCCAATTAGCCTTAATTACATGTGAAGTGAAGTGAATCTGATCTTACAAAATATTTTGGTGCTACCTTGCTTTTGTAAAATAAAGAACAAGTAAGAGTGTACTATACACTAGCTAAGGTCAAAAGACCTCCGTGCCAGTGCAGTAAAGCTTCAGCTTTCTAATCTAGCATTCTGGGTTCGATTCCTGGTGGGTCTCCAACCAGTGCTCCACAACTTTTTAATAAAACGTCCGTGGGCGTCTTGATGTAAATACTCCAATGGAGGTCTGTTGGGACGTTTTAAACCCTGGTAAACCAACCAAGGTGTTTGTTGCCTACTACAGCTGATTCAGACTGAATCATAAAAGCTCTACATTTCAAGGAGCCAGAAGGGAATTAACAGAAATTACAGAAAGAGAGACAAAAAGAAGCTGAAATTAGAATACATTTCATGCATATAATGATGACAAAAGGAGGCCAGTAGTGAACATAGAGTCCTGACACATAAACTAAGCCACATGTCCCTGGAAGACATACTTGTGTTGTCAATATATTATATGTTACACCTACTCTTCATGATTATTTTTCTCCCATTTGTTTTCGGAGTGAAGATATTATATTATTGCATTAAGGGGCCCAGAGACCACTTCATTCTGATATCCAGTGACATATTCGTCATGAATTACATATTAAAAAGGTAACAGCCCCCAGACCACTTATCCCTCTTCTTCACCTTTCTTGAGATCTCTCCCATGAAATAACATTTGTGACACAAAATAACAAAGGCAGAAATATATTTGTGACATAAAATAACAAAGCCAGGCAGAAATAACATTTGTGACAGAAAATAACAAAGCAAGGCAGTGAACAACATTTGTAACATAAAATAACAAAGCAAGGCAGTTAACAACATTTGTAACATGAAATAACAAAGCAAGGCAGTAAACAACATTTGTGACAGAAAATAACAAAGCAAGGCAGTTAACAACATTTGTGACTTAAAACAACAAAGCAAGGCACTTAACAACATTTGTGACATAAAATAACAAAGCAAGGCACTTAACAACATTTGTGACATAAAATAACAAAGCAAGGCAGTTTACAACATTTGTGACATAAAATAACAAAGCAAGGCACTTAACAACATTTGTGAAACTGAAAATAACAAAGCAAGGCGGTTAACAACATTTGTGACATAAAATAACAAAGCAAGGCAGTAAACAACATTTGTTACATAAAATAACAAAGCAAGGCAGTTAACAACATTTGTGACATAAAATAACAAAGCAAGGCAGTTAACAACATTTGTGACATAATATATTAAAGCAAGGCAGTTGAAAATATCTGTGACAGAAAAATAACAATGCAAAACACTTAAAAACATATGGGACAGAAAATAGCAAAGTATGGCAGTTGCTGTTAAAAAATGTAAACTGTAAATATCTAAAAAGCAGGTCAAAGAATAACCTACCCAATATGGTGTGGGAGAAAAAGCTAACCATCTGGCATTGCAAGGAATCCTGACACTTTAACTAGGGCACATGTCCCTGAGGAAACACACTTACATTGCCAATCTAGATTATATCAAATATTACACCAACACTTCATTATTATTATTTTATTTTTTTGAAGTGAAGATATTATTGGATTAAGAGGAGACAGTAAATAAATGTTAGAAATATCAATAATAATCAGGATTTCCTGGCGGCAAGCTATAAATAACCATGCACTTTAGAGAGATCTTGCCTTTATAGTTTGTGTTATTTGAGATAAATTGATTAAGAACAGTAAGGTATAATAACAGTATAACGAATGAATGCTAAAAATCTCAAAGCTAATATACAGTACAGCAGTGTTTAACAACATTCCAGTATCGAAGTCACACAAATACAAAGTTCACTTTTTACGACTTATCTTCAAAAAATATCCAATTCAAAGTATAATATTTGCCCGGATGTGAGCAAGCAATAAGAAAAAAATCTTGAAAACTTTGACAACTTGACAGTGAATGAGTTCCAAGCATTACAATTTGCAACCAGTGTATATAAGGCCCCAGGTGGAGTCAAGGGGGAAAGCAAGTAACACTAGAAGAATTTTTATATAAAATGTCCATCAACATCCTGAAGTCTTACTTCCCTGTCATTACTATTCTTTCACTTGTGGGATAATTCAATGAAAAGAGGATGCTGATGATATTTTCTATCTTTGTTTTCACTTTTTCTAAGAAAATTATTGACCCTACCTGTCCTTGACCGTGTTCTGAATTTGCATTGGGCTATAATTGTATCAATTAGTTCCACAAAGGAGTACATCCACAATACCTTCCTAGCATCTGCTCCCCAAGCTCCAGCCCCATCTCAGTATTTCTTAACTCCAAATCAACATGGATCGGTCTTTGTCCCAGGGACAACCATTCCCCAAATATAAATCTTCTGTTTTTAGGGATGCTATTAGTGGACATGCTCACAGACATATATATCAAGAGGTGCTTCACTTGTGTTTTCTAAGCTGTCAATAGGTATTATGTCTCATCAAGTGTTACAGTAACAAAATAGACTCTGTTCATCCTTATTTTCCTTTCTTTCTATTCTCCTGACTAACTCTTGCAGGCATTTGGCACAATTCCTATATCCTACTTTGCCTGATATATGTGCTACATGCAAATATCTCAACATGAACACTATACCTTCAGAAAAATATTAAGTTTGGATATTTCAGCTTCAATACGCCAATCGCTGTTATGCAAACACATGCATCAGCCAAAACCACGGATGTAGTCAAAAGGAGAGCCGTGGTTGCCCCATTAGCCATAGGGGGAGCCTTGGCTGCCCCTTAGCCAGAGGGGGAGATGTGCTGCCTCATTTGTAAGCCCTATAGGGCTTGTTTTACAATCTCCTGGTTTGTATTACAATTATTTTTTTATGAAAGCATTGTAAGAAGCAGGGCCATAATTCCTGGAAGGAGGGTGGGGTGGGATGGGGCGGACCTCTGTCTATATACTTTGTGATCAAATGGGAATGTTTGTTTATACGCTTGCAATAATCTCCTTACCTGTGCAAAACGCTCTAAAAAATCGCACATATTTTGCACTTCAAACGTTATAACTAAAGAGTCTCTGAATATTTTGTTCCATTTCAAACACGATAGAGAACTTGAATTCATTATCTTTCGTATAAGACCATTTTCATTCATTTATTAAAAAAAAAAGTACCATACTTTGTAAGCTATAAAGTGCGTTTTTTTTTTTATAATGTATCCCTTTATTTTAAATCTGACGTAATCTTAGCACACCCAAGCCGCATGGACTGTACTATTTTGTGCAGAGGGTTTCCTGTTGTTTGTGTATTGTAAACATGCTGTGAAGAGGTGAATAAGGTTTTCCAATGTCGGATTTTGGCTGATTTTCTTCCAGTTTTAGGTTTTCTTGTATTTTTTGTTACACTCAGATTATTTCTTATTATATGACTGTATTCATCAGAAATTAAAACATTATTTGGCTCAAATATCATCGACAACAATCAGGAAGGAAGAAGTGCAAGAGCTCAAGAATAACAACAACATTAGGTTGCATGATTATGATACCAAAAATTAAGAACTATTGCTATTTATTAAACTTTTTGTATGAATCAATATCTGTTTATCATATCCTTGAATATACTTTTAAAACCAACCCGCATAATAATGGTACAATTCAAGTCCTCTCAAGTTTATTTATAGATTTCCGTAACACATCACAGCTAGTTCCGTGAATTTTTTCCTTATGAGTGTTTTAAGGTAAAATTTTCCCATATGGGAAAATTATGATCCTGGCAAGAAAAAGATAGTTGGGGCTGCTACACCCCTGGTGCATGTGTAAAAACATACTATGTCCACCCCCTACCACCTCCTCCCCATTTATTTTGTACATATATGGGCAGAACGTATGGCATGGCTAATCCAAATCTTAATTCATGGCTTTTTACAAGCCAGATCTGTAGCACCACCCAAGTACAGGATACCAACATCCATACATCAAAGAGGCAAGAACATTTCCTAGTTCTGGAAGCAGAAAGATAACCTTCTCCAGTCTTGATGTCATATGACAGAGGTTTTAAGCTGTTCAAGAAAACATCAAGCAAATATATTGAAGCAATTTGAATTTGAAATACAATCCCCCTAGAATCCAAGCAGGTATAAGTTCAATGTCCAAAGTTTGAACCATACATTTCATACGTAGGCTTATACTTCCTTCTTTGATTAAGTTTCAAGCATACATTTCATACTAGGCCTATACTTCCTTCTTTGATTAAGCAACTCACAACTCACACATTCTAGAATAGCAAATTTAATAAAGACATCAAGTCTGACATAATTCTTATTTCATATTATAGAATTGCAAATAACAAATGTTTCTGACCAAGTTTCATACCCTCTTAAGCAATCTTACATAATTTGTATAATTATTAAAAACTTTAATACTACTACTAAATAGTACAATGGGAGCTGCCTTTTTACTTCAAAACATGCAGAATATGATGTCATCAGCCCAGCAGAATGTTGGAATGCTTTGTATTTCTTTATAATCTACCTCAAGATTTCTAGGTTACAAATTGTTTATTTTTTTTCTTATTACAGGGTCAAGGAATTTATTGTGTACACATGAAATTAACAAAACATTCTGTTAAAACTTTGTGTCACATCATTTTGGAATAAAAACTTAATTACATTTATAAAGAAATACATCAAATCCCTTATTTTCCTATTGGGAAAATTACATGGTACAATGGACAGTTTTTGTCCATACTGCCCTATCACATCACACCACATAAAAGAAAGTTTTCATTAATTCTAAAACCATGGAATATTTTTGCACATTTGAAGTCACTTAGACGACCTTACATAACATTAATCCTTATGTCCCTTTTGGGGAAATTATGTCATCATGCACAATATTTCAAGACAGAATTGAACAAAATGGTAGCCCCGATGTGTCAACTTCAAACATAAATAACTTGAGATAGAAATAAGATTTTGACTTGCTGTTTTTGGTAGTTGGTTAAGATTTGTACCTCTACCATATGAAATAATGATTGTATCAGACTTTATGTCTCCTTTAAGTCCCTGTTAGAAGACCAGAAGATCATTGCACACTTTTGTAAAGGAATATTTTAGTAAACAAATCAACTGCCTGCAAAATAAGGATCCAAAAACTGGTATTCTTGTTGATCATAATTGCCAATATACTGTATGTGCAAAAGATCTGTATATATTCTTGCTGAGCTATGTAATCGGTTAATGGAAATATCATTCATGGGAAGGGGGGAGGGGGAGGAGTGGTTTAGACATCTCACTTTTTTTATAATGGTTTGTTTGTACCCCTGACTTTTTGGGATTTACTAACATCAACAGTTGGACCTCCATACTTCTTGAATGATTGACAATGTGACTGATTTCACTATTAAAACTTAGTCTAAGCTAGTAATATAAAAGTGCATGCATGCCATTATCTATTAATTAATTGTTATTAATTGTTAGTAGGCTTGAAAACAGTGGCGTAACACTGGGGGCTGAGATGTCGGCTAGAGTGGAGGGCCCCAACCTCTAAGGACCCCCAACAACAACAACAAAATCCCTCTAACTAATGAGTAGTGTATGTTTTCTGATTAAATAAACGAAAACAAAAAGTTAACGTGGAGAAAAATGCAAAAATGGGTATTAAATGTAAAAACGTGACTGATTTGTGCTGAGAGCAACGAAGCACAAATCAGTCACGGTTTTTACATTTTATACCCATTTTTGCATTTCTCTCACGTTAACTACTCTAATGATTTAACATTCTTCAGAATTAAGTGTCTCAAAGTCCTATTTTGAGACCTCAAATCTACTAAAACACTCCAGCGCTACCCCACCTATGCGTGCTCCCTGGCAAATATTGACTATTTCACACCAAAATTAAAACTAAAATTTGCTACAAGATACCAGGATAGTCATATAAAAGACATTTTCTTATAATTTAGGAATCTTTGGATTTGTACAATAATAGTAATCATCTACAAAAAAAGTCTACATGAAAAATGTGGTGACTGAGCAATGCCACCCTTTCCCTAAACCAGGGGCATAGCCAGAAAGGGCAGAAGGCATGACCCCCTCCCCCTCCCTTTCAGAGGCCCTGCCCTCTGTTGCCCCCAAATGAAACTGACAGAATATAGTGTAAATATTCATTGTATCATTATTCTTGCCCCCGCAAAATGTAACCCTGCCCCACTCTTGCTCCCCCAATGGCAGTGCCTTGATACGCCATTGCCATAAGAAAATGTTCCTTCATCGTTGGATTGCTACCTTTCATGGTGTTTTCCAGTTTTCGAGTGGCATTACCAGACCTGTGAATTTAGGTGGAGGAGTTTGAAAGTTTGGGAGTCATATATTCAACCCCCATGATGCAACATTTTGGTTATCCCATTGCCGTTGTCTATTTTGTTTAACATGTAAATAGTTGACAATTTGATTGAAGTTTGAAGGTCCCTGTTACCCCAAATTATTATTTCCATGGAGTTGCAATAAATTAGGTATTTCATCAAATACATGATTTGCAACTTAATTTGCCTGCAATGGTATTAACAGCATTTTTACCGCTCTTTTTAAGGCAACTATACACTGTAAAGATACGTTAGTCCAGCTCAGTGAAAATTATAGTCCAGGTGACTAAGTTGCTTTGTCAGGCACTTCATTAATAACATTCATGACAAAATACATTAACATATTTGTTTTCTTTGACGAGAAAAAAATCGTTATACTTCTTCAGAATATTAGTCGTATACACAATTGCCATTAAAAAGGATAGCTGGACCAGCTGTCTTAGTCCAGCTTTCTGGATCGTATAGTCGGTCAAGTCGATCATGCGCGTACGAGATGTACGTAAATGAGTTTCAAATTTTTGAAGTCCGCCATTATGAATCAGTTACTGCGCCCAAGGAGAACCTTCAGAGAAAAAAAACACCCTTAGCATTACTAAATTAGATCTGGCCTGATCAAAGAGTAGCTCGAAGATGACTTTTCAATTTCGCCGAGTGATTCTGGTTATTTGATGTCAGTAAAATTAAATTAGTATCATTTTTGAATTCCGAGTGATGGAATACCGAGATTGAGTCGTAATGGTAGAGTTGCTACTCGCTTAGCATGTTAGTCTGGGAATCAGGCTTATGACGGCCTTAATGTTGTAGCCTGCAGCAGTGCAGGGCTGAACCCACTAAGCATGTTAGTCTAAGAATCTGGCTTATGACGGCCTTAATGTTGTAGCCTGCAGCAGTGCAGGGCTGAACCCACTTAACATGTTAGTCTGGAAATCAGGCTTATAACGGCCCTAATGTTGTAGCCTGCAGCAGTGCAGAGCTGAACCCATGTTAAATAGGAAAATCTCATTAGTCTAACATGCATGGGTCATTTTTTTCAAAAAGTTAAGAACTTTAAAAAGTTAAGAACTAAACTAAGTTTCATGAACTTGAAGATTGAAATTTGTTCCAAAGGATCAGGGAAAGATTTCTAGAGAGAAAAAAATGCATTGAAATTCAATGTTGTTTCATTATTGAACCGTTACTTAAAAGAGTGACGAGTTCTGTTTGATTTGGGAACGCTGCCACTGACCAAATTTCAACCACTGCTTGTTTAATTTGCCTAATTTTCCCATGTGTACCAGTAGAACGAATAGCTGATTTGCGAAACCGATCGGAATAAACTTGCAGTAAATTGTTATTCTTGGGTAACATCGCATAAATGCTGTAATAGTTGAGATTCGGGTCACTCAAACGTTATTCATTAGCCAACTTAGGTGGTTACCCATGTGGTTCCTAGTATGATGAAGTTACTGACCCGATACCCACGCATATTTTTTAGCAAAGTTAGGGTTTACATCCACCCCTACACACAGGCTTTTACGCTTTCCACATTTGAATAGTAATGTTCGCATAAAAATTAAACAATAATCACATATTCTTACCAATTCCTTATAGCGTATCAGAATTCTACGTCTCTTCGATAACAGGTAATTTGTCAATTTAGAAACCCAAATTTTGTGACATTCGTTGCCTAATATATATTTGGCCGACTGGCTTTGTGGAGGTTATTGTAGTACTAGGCCAGAACAATTTTCAATTTTCTTTCTCTCAACATTTTAAAGTTCTAATTTGTTGAAACCTAGGATTATATGAGTACATGTGATTACTGATTGACTGGTAATTGTAAACCAAACATTATAAGGTCTATAGAATAATATCAAATTACAAATTTGTGAGTAAACTGAATGTAGGCCTATATATTAAATCTGTCATCTCTTACACTTACAAATGTAACTTCCTGGTTATAGGCCATACTTGATGGCAACCATACAGGGTCATTAACGTTAGGTTCCATATGCAATACCACTAGTTCCATGGGAAATTCATTCCTAAAAAAAAAACCTGACCTACCCGTACTTATGACTCTCAAAAATCACGAGATAAATTCCATCATGAGATAAATTCCTTCCCCATCCAATTTTTGATAAAATAAATCACTACCAATTAACTTCCTTGCACACAGAGCTGTTACGTTAATGACCCCTATGGTTGCCATTTTGAGTCTGGCCTATATGTAAAGTACCTAAATGTGTTCTATCTGCAGGGTTATTATCTTAACAGTGTTCTTAGTCAATGAAATATCAATTTTGAATAACAAGTTGTTTTTCTTCATAATAAATTTCTCTTTCAGAACTTATGGAAGTACAACAATAAGCAAGAAGCAGCCTCCATGGTTGAAATATAACAAATTTACCCATGGCTGTTTGAAGAAGATGAGGTATGTTGTACTTTTATTCCCAGTTAACAAATATTTGAAGACAAACTTTGCTAAATTTGTAGATATATTAATGAAACAATAAACAACAAAAAACTACATGAAAAACAGAGAAGAGTTTACGAATAATTGGTTATTCTACAGTATTTTCAAGTTCAGACCTAATTATGCAAATTTGTGACAACAGCAGGGGCCACATGTTCAGTGCCTATTGCCAAGAAAATTAGATCAAACCACAACACATATGTGAAATTATGAATATTCATATCGCATACCAACAACATTGGCTATTATTTACATTCACTGCAGTTTTCACAGATGGTAAAATTCCCCAAAATCTGTATCATCTTGTCTAAAAATAACTGAACAAACCCGTGAAAAGAAGATTTCAAGTGCATGATCTCTTATTCACAATTATCGATACCGATTCTAAAAGCTAAAAAAATAGATTTGGAGCACTTTGAAAAACCCTGAAAATATTTCATTCAGAAATTAACAGCATTTTCTTCTATAAGGCAATATTTGTAAACCTAGATATCCTTTCTCTGTCAAGTAGAAAAAATACCACACAAGCTAAATTATTTGTTAACCAAAATGGCCACGGCCTTGAAGATTGCCCAAATTCTATGCAAATTTGTCACAAAGCTCACACTTGATATGGCAACTGCCTGCATACTTAGTGTTTTGATACTACTGTATATTGAAAGCATCAAATTTTGTTTCTTGATTTGTTCTTTTTTCTTAAAAACTCTCACTCCTTGACAAAACAAATTGACAATTGAAGATATTCAATATCTATTTCACAATAAATCCTTTTCAAATCTATTCCTATCAAAGTGTCAATTTGTATTAGCAAAATCAAGTTAAATCTATATATTTACATTTCATTATGAGCAAATCTCAAACTTGGCATGAAAATTCACTTAACAAAAATGTGTCGATTGTTATTTAACCATTCATTATTTGTATGGCAGCTGCATGGACTGTGACTCAAGGAGTTATTTTTTTTTCTACCCTGATCTAAAATTTAGACATGGTCAAATTTGCAAATTGCTATGAGATGCATTTTAACATGTCTTTTAAACACTTTTATTTAATGAAGATCAGTTATCTATGACATCCCTGATTAGAAGATGGCTCTGAAAGGTATGCAGAAAGGATTATTACCAGTGCCAATTTTTTTGTAAAAAACAACATTCTTTTAGGAATCTTGACCAACATTTCTTTTCAGGAAGGGGCCAAGGAAAGGTATACCTCTTCAAGCCATTCAATTGCATAACTAATGCTCGTTGGTATCTTATGGAAAAGTATTGCACAACAAAAAGCAAAAGGAGAAATAATCATCACAATTAACATTCCCATTTCTAATTCTCCTATAGAGTCCAACAGAATTCTTGCAGTCCCAGGATTGATCCATGAAAAGATGGTCAACATGGTGGTGCATGAAGATCAAATGGCAAGTCTTAGTGGAGTATAAGGAGTCTTGCTGAGAAACATTCAGCGACAGCAGAAGGAAAAAATATTGGGAAGGGGGAGAGGGGAGCACTGAAGAGGTGTAAATCCATTTAAAAAAATTGTCCCTTAGGGTGACACCGAAGGGGTTAAACTGCTAGCACGTAGCACTCGCTTTTTGGCGAAGCCCCAGTAGAGTTCCAGGGGGCAAACTTGGTGAAGCCCACGGAAGCTCTAGCAAAATTGACATTTGATTGGCAAAAATGTATGTCAACATAATTAGGAAGAAAGTATTATACAAGTCAAAATTAATGTCAAAGAGAGAAATAAAATACAATATACAGAAAAAGAAAATCATGAGAACGCATAATGTGGAAATATAATGTTTTATTGTTCACGTTTCTGTGCATGGATATTATAAGGTCTCTTTTTAAAATATGTGTGGTCAAAAAGAAAAAGTATTTGATAAGCTTCCAATAATTACTATGAACATGAGTGAATTTTGTCAAACTTTTAATACGAACCTCTTCTATATCCCGCGCCCTCCCCTCTATCTATCAGTGTCTTAGTTCATGTATTAAATACAATATCGCACAAAGCGTTAGTAAATTATTTTACATTTTCAAACTTTTCTCTCAAGAACACCCTTATTCTGAGAAAGTGCTCAGTTGAAAGTCAATTACCATTTAATTGTCACACAGCTCAGGCCATCAGTGTCAGCATATTAATCACCATTCAAATGTCATACAGCTCAGGCCATCAGTGTCAGCATGTTAATCACCATTCAAATGTCATACAGCTCAGGCCATTCAAATGTCACACAGCTCAGGCCATTCAAATGTCACACAGCTCAGGTCATCAGTGTCAGCATGTTAATCACCATTCAAATGTCATACAGCTCAGGCCATCAGTGTCAGCATGTTAATCACCATTCAGATGTCACACAGCTCAGGCCATTCAAATGTCACACAGCTCAGGCCATCAGTGTCAGCATATTAATCACCATTTAAATACCATACAGCTCAGGCCATCAGTGTCAGCATGTTAATCACCATTCAAATGCCATACAGCTCAGGCCATCAGTGTCAGCATGTTAATCACCATTCAAATAAAACAAGCTCAGGCCATTCAAATGTCACACAGCTCAGGCCATCAGTGTCAGCATGTTAATCACCATTCAAATGTCACACAACTCAGGCCATCAGTGTCAGCATGTTAATCACCATTCAAATGTCACACAGCTCAGGCCATCCTTAAGATTATTTGCTGTAACTCTACCTACCCAACGAAATATCAACAACAACAAAATTCAATTTTGTCTGAATAGTGAATAACAGATACTAAAAAACTTGAATTTCGCCCCAAAAAACTTGAATTTTGCCCCAAAAAATAATAATTTGCCTACCTACCTCTTTTTTTTTTATTTGCTGAAACCTGTTACATTAATGTTTAATGTCTATGGACATGTGTTTGAAAGCTAACTGAAATCTGAGCAGATCACCTCTCAAACTTTGTAAAAGCACTTTCAGTTTGCTGATCAATTAACTTTTAATTTTGTGACGTGTAACGGATCGGACAGCAAATCTTAGTCACTGAAAATGACAAAAAAATATATTCGGCTGGAATTTTTTTGGGGTCGATCATGACAAAAACTAGAAACATTTTTGTCAGAATTTGTTTCACCACTTCAAAGAAATATAAAAGACATTTAAAAAATAGATTAAAAAGGAAAACAGAAAGGTTGCCCGTAGTACATCACCCAATTTGCATTAAATATGTAAATTGTCGCTTGAGATTAAAAACTTAAAGTCAAAGTTTAACCAATTTTGATGACTTTTTTGCTCCTATAATTGTTTTTAATAGTAAATCAATAATAATAATAATAATATTGATGGTGATCATGACGACTACGACGACAACGACTGCGGCAACAATGATAATAATAATAACAACAATAACAATAATAATAATCAATAAAATCAATGAATGCTAATCTATCCTCTACAGGTCCACATTTAAAGATTATATATACCATAACAACTTTTAACAAAAATTATGAAACGTGTGACACAAGATTATTCCCAAATAAACTGCATATTTCTGCTCAGGTACCGCAATAAAATAAGGCTAAAATGTTGCTTGAAATTCCATTTCATTATTTTGGAATATCTATTTCGCTTTCTTTAATTTTAATATTCATATCATATCATTCAGTATAAGCACACAAGTTTTCATGAGACTCAAAGAAAAATATGCCCTCTCTTTTCGGTCTAGTGCCATTAAAATATACAAGTGCCATAAGTAGTATTTTGTAAGTTTTTAACAGTACTTTTTGCATGCCATGCAGAAATTTGCGGTCACGAACAAGGGAAGCGATAAGCGGTTTGATGTCAGAAAGGGTTTGGGGAAATGGGGAGGGGAAAGTTGAGGGCAAGCTTAGTGGCTGTATCAGCCCTGTCATTGCCAGGGATGCCAACATGGCTGGGTATCCAGAAGAAAATAATATTTTTTCTGCAGAGGGTGGGCGAAAGGAGTTTCCTCCGTAGGAGGTGGGATGTGAAGTTATCTCATTTAAGATTGAGTAAAGAAGTAAAAACAGCCTTGGAGTCGGAGAAGATGGCAAAGTGGCTGAGAGGAGAGTATTTAGTCATGAACCAACCATGACTAATCAAAATTGGTCAATTCAGACACAATCTGGAAAAATTTGATTATGTACACATTGTTATAATGTGAAACCCTCTTCAATAAGAACTGCATTTCACACTTCAAGAAAGAGGAAATAAAATCATTTCATAAGCCAAGAGTATGTCAAGATAGATTAAGAGGAAATGTTTTACGTCCTTCTTGTAAAGCATAGTATGTGTGATATATCATGTATAATGACAGTCAGAAATCCAAGTACTTTGGCAGGATGTCTTACACGAGGCTTTTTGTGGGACATTTATATAAGCTTAAAAATAATAAGCACAATTTTGTATTTCAAATAGAGAAAGGAGCAAGTATTTGGGACAAATGCAAGCTTGCTAGCTTGCGCAAACTAACATTAGCTTGTGCAAGCTAGCAAAATATATTTGTTAGCTTGCACAAGCTTGCAGAAAGTTTTTGTTAGCTTGCATAAAGGTTTCTGCTAGCCTGCGCAAGCTAGAAGCTTGCAGTTGTCCCAAATACTAGCTTGCTGCAAGCTTGCTGCAAACTTGCCGCAAGGTGCAGCAAGCTTGCACATGCTAAAAATTGTTAGTTTGCTGCTAGCTACAGACAAGCTAGTTTTTTTTGTAATATATATCATCAGTTTTTATATTGCAAAGCAAGATGTAAAGAACAATTTTTTTTTATTTCAATTGATCTTTTGTACCTACCCAGGATTAAAGCGGGGGCTGCAACCCCAGGCCCCCTGCAAAAAATAGGCCCACAAAAGAATTGTGAAAAAATATTTTGTACCTGTTTTTTGGTTCTCTATGTCATAGACTTTTTTTGGGGAAATAAATACGCCATTAGGCCTGCATATACAGTTGTAAAAGTTTTGAAATGGTAATGACAATGAAAAGCACTGCACAGGCAAAGAGGACATGTAGTAGTACTGTACACCCTTGACTTTTTAAATATCCGCGTAAGTCTATTGTTACACTGCGGCATCAAAACACCGATTTACAATTTTGTTATGTCAAAAACAAGGAAAACTATCATTTGATTGTGTTTCAAAAGTCATTCTCCTAGGCTTCGGATCATAGCTCAGCCCCAGGTCCCTCAACTTCTAATCTGGCCCTGTACCTACCAACAGTATGTGTCATCCACAATAATTTGAAAAATGATAACCTATAGGTTTACATTGCTGTAATTCCAAGGTCCATCTCTGCTTGATAAAAGTTTTCTAAAAGTATTTTCAAACATAAGTTTAAGAGCTTTGTATGTCTAAGGGTAACATTTTTAAAGCTCCTTAAATTGACTGGGTGGCAGCTATACATGTAAGTACTTAACTGTAGACCCTTTAAAACTCAACAACGCGTTTCCAGTCTTTTTAATATTTCGTCTTAGCAGCCTTGTTTGGTCCTCGTGTGTAATGTCCCTCATACGTTTTATTTCAGACTGTCATCAATATAAAGGAAGTTATCATACAGTATATGGGGCATCACAGTTTATATCTCCAAAAAGAATGTTGGGTTTTCAAACAGGAGTCAGAATAAATGTAAAAGCAAACACTTTCCACCAAAGTACATGAAATCTCAAGGAAAATGTGAAATATGCATACTGTATATTAACCATTTAATGAAGGTGGGGATAAATACGTACGGCATAGTTGCTTTCACTAATAGGAACAAATGTCACTAGAATTTAATCTGGTTTCAAAATGAGTGCATTACTTTGAACTGGATAGGCAAGTCATACTCAGTGGCATAGCTTGAAGCATATGTGGGTTCCAAGGGTTTTGACAACATAATTAAATCTTAAGAAAGTGGAGGTCCAGACTTTCACATCCTCCACCACTACCCCATGGCTACACCACTGAGCAACATTCCCCACATTCCAAAGTTGGGAATATACCTCATCTCCACCCTTACAGAAATATTAGTTTGCATCATGCTTGCGACAAGCTAACAATTTTTAACTTGCGCAAGTGCGCGTTGCAAGCTTGCCACAAGCATGCTGCAAGCTTGCCACAAGCATGCTGCAAGCTTGCCACAAGCATGCTGCAGCTAGTATTTGGAACAATTTAGCTTGCACATTAATTGCTAGCAAAAACTATCTGCAAGCTAGCAAAACTTTCTGCAAGCTTGCGCAAAATAACACATTTTTTATGCTAGCTTGCACAAGATAGCAAGCTGGTATTTGCCCTAACTACTAGCATGCTGATTGCTGCAAGCTTGCAGCATGCTTGTGCAAGCTAGCAGCATGCTTGCGCAAGCTTGCAGCATGCTTGTGCAAGTTAAACAAGAACTGTCGGAAGGAGAGTATGCTTAACTATTCAAAACTAGTGTAGACAATGGGATTGTTGATGGACGTATATGCCGGCAATGGGGCAAGTAGTTCTTTAGATTTTCACATTTTACTGCAAGCCTCAAAATATCTTTGAGTTGTATCAGACAGTTTGGGTGAGGTTACTACCTCACCCAGTAACTCAGAAAACAAGAAAGAAATCTTTATAATGAAACACCTCTTTTCATTATATCCATTAAGCCACAAAGAAAGGGAAGACCCATAACTTGCCCATGTCTATGAAATATTAAAATATTAACAATGTATCCTTGCCGCATAATATTTGTTATTTCTTCAGTCATTTACTTACCAACTACCCTCTCTATTCATCTTATAGAATTAGCTTAGAATTAGAATTAGTTCAGTGGTCAAGTTAATTCACCTTATATGAAAGAGGACTATAAGAAAGAAACAAAAAATGGTAAGGAAACATTCCAAAATATTAATCCATTAAGGAGATATTTAAGTCAATATTTTGTCTCATTTCTTTAGAAACGACTGAAATCTGACTACAATATACTTGTGACATCACATCCTGATATCCTCAGTCTTTATGTATTCTTTCATATTTTTCCCTGTGATTTGGGGGATTAAAACTATTGGATACACCACGAAAATACTTGAAAAGAATCTAGTTAAGGGTAACTATAATTTACCAGCTGAAAAAGTTGAGGGAAAATTGTTATGTAAAAAACCTAATTAATATGCACACTACACCTCACCATTGGTGCAGACAATGCTCTTCACATATATGATCATTTGTGTACACAAAATCTCCAAACCCACTTTACACCGAGATATCACAGATACAAATATTTTCATTGTTATGCAAATAAGCTAATCAGTATATACACACAACCCTCCAATCATGCTTAACTGAACAGTACCAAAGCCACTTACAACTGTATCAAGTACCAAGTTATTATTTCAGGTGAAATATTTTCAATAAAGTATTGTTATGCAAATAACCTAATTAATATGCACATTACCATTTACCATTAAGTGTATACAATGCTCGTCACATATGTGATCATTTGTGTAAACAAAATCACCACTTACACTTCAATTCAAGACATATCATAGATACAAATATTTTCATTGTAATGCAAATAAGCTAATTAGTATGTACACACAACCCCCAATCATGCTTATTTGGACAGTACTTATGTCCTCTATCCCTGTGCCAAGTTACATGACTGTACACCTTTCATAAGTTCAGTTATGCGCTCATAAATTTTAAACATATTGTACGATCAACTTAATTAATATGCACGCTTCACCTCACCCTTAAGTGTAGACAATTACAAAATCCCCACTTCCGCTTCAATTAAAGACATATCATAGATACAAATATTTTCATTATTATACAAATAAGCTAATTAGTATGCACACACAACCCCTAATCATGCTCACTTGAACAGTACTCCTGTGCCACACAACCCCTAATCATGCGCACATGAACAGTAACCACATGCCAAGTTACATGAATGTATACCATTCATAACTTAAGTTATGAAAACTTTAACCAAAAACTTTAACCAAAACTTTAACATTGTTATGCAAATAAGCTAATCAATATGCACACACAACCCCCAATCATGCTCATTGGCCATGTCCTCTACCCTTATGAAAATCACATAAATGTACACCATTCATAAGTTATGAAAACTTTAACCAAAATCTTTAACAGAAACTTTAACCTGCAAAAGATTTTCATTGTTATGCAAATAAGCTAATTAGTGTGCACACACAACCCTCCACTCATGCTCATTTGATCAGTACCCATCATTCTTCTACCCGTATGCCAAGTCACATGAATGTACACCATTCATAACTTAAGTTATGAAAACCTTAACCAAAACTTTGACCGCACACCGACACTAACACCGACGCCTATGCCGGGGGTAGTAGAATAGCTCTACTCTTCTTTGAATAGTCGAGCTAAAAATGTAAGTTTGTCGCAAGCATGTAGCATGTTAAAATTTGGGCAAGTGCACCTTTGAAAAGAACATTGCCCCATCTCATCTGCACAGAACATAATTCAGATACAAGCTAGTTCATCCTTTCTTCACAACAAGGTCCTTGTTTGAGTTTAAACATTTGCACAGTAATTACCAATTATTCTTCTTTGCCAAAATATGACAACCTTTTGATTATTTTGAATTCAGAGGTTGTCATGGAAACAACGGCCCCATGGGATAGAAATAAGATATTTAATACCAGTTTCTGGCTGAATCTATGGGTCATATTTCGATTAATGGGGCCTACAATTTCCTCAGATACAAATCTGTAAATCCCACTTGAATAACACAAATTGGAAATTATGGGTGATCATTAAGTACAGTGAAACAAATTGAATATTTCAAAACATTATCTTGTTGCCGATATGGGTTCTGTTTTTTTTATTAATTCAGTGCAACTATAGATTTTCAGTGTTGTGATTACATGCAGCAGTAAATAAGAACTTGGTTTTGGACTTCAGGAAAAATTGTGAATTCATGATATTTGTTTGCTTTTCACAAATTTTTGCAGTTATGATTCAGAAAATGGCAGATCAGGTTTAAACACTTTTTGTTAGTTCATACAATAATCAATATACAATATTCATACTTTCGAATTTGCAAGCTTATTTCCCTGACAAGCTCACTAAGCAAGCTCCTTTCCCTGACAGAGCTCGTGACGAACTTATTTTTCCTGGATATTCTGACGAGCTTGCCAGTTTGACAAGCTCACCATTTTGACGAGCCGCCATTTTGACAAGCTGCCATTTTGATGAGCTCACCATTTTGACTAGCTCGTTCAGTTCGTCAAGGAATTTTGACAAACTTGTAAAGGGTCTAATTTAAAACTTGCTGCGAGCTCCTTTTTAACATTTTGACAAGCTCATCGCAAGCTCGCGGCGAGCTCATCCAACAGGTTCAATATGAGCTCATGGCGAGCTTGCCATTTCTGTAAGGGTACTGAAGCCCCACCACAATTAGTTTACATAAAAATGTGATAAAACAAAAGATCCATAAGATTAGTTTAAAAGCCGGATTATTCAGCACAAAATCTGATACAATTCACATAAGTACAACAGTGATGGCGTGCTATGAGAAACTTGCTGGTACGTCAAATGAATTAGTAGTTTTATGAAATAATTACCACCACCCAAGTTTTCATTTTTTTAAATGCATTAGGGAAATTTGTAGTAACTGTTATTTTGTAAATATATCAATACTTCTAATATATCAAATTACTGATCTGTATTTAATCAAAGATAGCTGCAGGTCAGTTACATTTACACACATTGTGATGCCCCACAATCTTTTCGGATTTTTGCAGAGAGATTTCAGAGCACCTGGGGAAAAGGTGAGGGCGTTCATATCAAAAATGTTTTGTTACGGACCAAAAATAAAAAAGTAAGAGAAGAATGCCAAGAGATAAAATCAACATTAGTGGCTTTGAAATTCAAACTTAATTCACTACAAACTTTAACTTGCTAATCTTCTTATGAATATTTAACACTACATTATGAATACTTCTAACCTAAATATTGTGAAGGTGAAGATGATGAGCTATCTGTCTAGTCTCTCTTTCTCTTTGGGTGACGGTTGACTTTTAGTGATTCCAATATATATGATCCAGTATCCAGTTCCGTAAAGAATCCTGTAACAATCTTGAGGTGATGATTTCTCTAAAAGTTTGAAGTCCATAATATATATTGATAGACTTTAGCAGCTGTAGATCTAGATGCACTTTAACAGTTAAATGATATAATTTCGGCAAACAGTTTAGGGCAAAAAAGACATCTGATTTTTTAATCCTCAAGCAGAAGTCAACGATAATTCAAGTTGATTATGATAATCCACAAAGAAGGCAGTTCATCAATTGTCGATGTTAGCGCACAGACACTATTATAAATTTAAGAATCTTCTTGAAAACAGCTGCTAATATAGATAATTCTCAAGTTCTATTTTAACAAACAAAAATATCACCTGAATCAAGTTGGAAAAGTTATACGGGTGGGCATTTTTTTCTCTCCAAATTAAGCCAATTCATTTCGGTGATTTGCAGCGAAGTCAACCACATAAGGCTTAATAAATATTGAAAACTATTAGAAGGAATAAAAAGGAATAGTTCATTTGTTTGTATGTTTGATGAAGGCTTAAGGGCACCACAACAACGAGGGTCAAATTGTGCCTGAGAGGGCAGATCATTCTAGAGGTAGGAAGGAAAGGAAACAGGGGGAGAATGAGAAAAATACAAGAACAAAATGTCAGAAAGCTGTGATCGAGAGAGGAGGCGCATGGGTGGAAAAACAAAGTAGAGAGAGGGGGTGGAAGAGGAAAATTAAATATGGTTGTGGAGGGAAGCATGATGAGGAAGAAGATAATTTCATCCGGGGGGGTTTTCTGAAAGAAGTCAGCAATTAAGTTGTGGGGAGCGAGGGAAGCTCTGGGAAGGCTGTACAGGGGGCAAGCAAGGAGAACGTGATGGACTGTGAGGGTGCAATGGCAATTGTTGCAGAGGGCTTGGGGGGAGCCAATAAGGAGGTGGGAGTGAGTGAGGTGGGAGTGACCTATTCTAAGATGGGTAATATGAACGTTGTCGATACGAGAGAGGTTGTTGATGGTGGATTGATTGGAATGGTAGGCTGGATGATGTGAAGTTTGTTATCAATTTGGGAGTTCCATGAGGTTTGCCAAGTGGTTTGATGTCAGAAAGGATTTTGGGAAAAGGGGTAGGGGGAGGTTGAGGGCAAGCTTACTGGCTGTATCAGCCCTGTCATTGCCAGGGATGCCAACATGGCTGGAGATCCAGAAAAAATAATACTTTTCCTGCAGAGGGTGGGCAAAAGGAGTTTCCTGAAGAGGAGGTGGAATGTGAAGTTATCCCATTTAAGATTGAGTAAAGAAGTAAGAACAGCCTTTGAGTCGGAGAAAATGGCAAAGTGGCTGAGAGGAGAGTACTCAATAAAGTTGAGGGCGAGGAGAATGGCCTTTGCCTCGGCTGAAAAGATGGACGCATCGGGAAGTCTACTACCTAGGGTGATGTCTTGGATGACGGCAGCAGCAGCTGAATTGTTGCCTTCCTTGGAGCCATCAGTACAGGTGGAGGTGTAGTTTGTCTTTGATTTGGTTGTGAAGATTGATGAAGAGGTTAGGGTGGGTTTTGGTTTTGTGATGAGTGGAGAGGCCCAGGTGGATAGAAGGGAAGGGGGTGGCCCAAGGAGGAGAAGTGGGCCAGGAGAAGGTGCCGAGAGTGGCGGGGTTGATGCCGAAATGGAAGAGGTCTGATTTAATGCGTAAGCTAAAGAGAGGGGATAGGGTTTTAGTCCTATCAAAGAGGGTGGAGAAATTGGGGTACCTAATGAGGTAGTAAACAGGGTTCTGGGTGTTGAGGACTCTAAAAGCATAGGAGAGGGTAAGCTTTCTACATCTAGGTAGAAAGGGGGGTTCGTTGGCTTCAAAATGAGGGCTGGTGATTGGGGAGGTCCTGTAGGCACCTAAGCCTGAGGGCTTCATTTTGGATGGTGTTGATGTGGTTGAGGTATGCGTTGTGAGCAGCACGGTAGACAATATTGCCGTAGTCAAGTTTGGCACGAATGGTGAGCCTGAAGATTTTGAGGAGAGCATGGCGGTTCGCACCCCAAATGGTGTTGGAGAGGGGGTGAAGAATGTTGAGGGAGCTGTTGCATTTTAGTTTCACGTTGGTGATGTTTTGCTTGTAGGAGAGCTTGGGGTCTAGAGTTAAATCCAGAAACTTTGTGTGCTTAACTTTAGGGATGCAATTGCCATTCAGCACGAAGTTCGGATTGGGGTGGAGGTTGTTGAAATGACAGAAGTGCATGCAGACTGTCTTGTCTTTGGAGAATTTAAAACCGCTATTGTTGCACCAGACTTGCAGCTGGTTGAGGCTGAATTGGAGTCTATTTTCGATAAGGGGAAAGCTAGGGGAGGAGTAGAAGATGGTGGAGTCGTGCACGTAGAGGGTACATTTGATGTTGGGGCCAAGGCTGTCCGCAATGTCATTCATCGTTTGTATCTCGGTAGAAAAAAATAAAAGTATGGATACTGAAATCGGGGATATTCTCTCAAAGCTGTTGCAGGTAATAAGCTAATAATTTAATAGTACATCAACAATTGTCAAATGACAAGAAGCAAAGCATAACATTTTTAAACAAAATATATTGCAGACTTTGCATTGAAAATAGTTGCTATTCTGTGCCATAAAACTGGCAAAATTGACTTTTACCAATAGGTATACAGAAATTTGTTTCAGACATGGACTGCCCAAGTAAACTCATGTTTCCCACTCATTGACCACTATTTTACACCCTCACCCCACCTCCTGTATACTTCATGAAGTAACTATATAGTACCCATGTTTTCCCAATTTCTAATTATTATTCTGTACACAATGCATACACATATTGTTGGCATTCTTGAATAATACTGCACTGTTCAAATTCCTTAAAAATTATACATCCTCCTTTAGGAATGTTATTGTGTATGCTAATGGTAATTCTGTTATGATACCTAAAAATTATACACAAACAAGGATAGACATAAGCAATGCAAAAATATCTGAGGAACTAAACCAAGGGGAAATATGACACCCAACACACACACCCACACACACACACACACACACATATGGAATAATATAAGTACTTTAAACTTCCTGATAGGGCCTCCAAACCAAAATGAACAAACACAGATGAAATTCTTTGTTGACATATTTCACGGTTTATAATAAAACAAATATTTATCATGGCACTCACAGAACAAGGACTTCATGCTCCTAAATTTTACCAGGGATATCAGTTATAAAAAAAAAAAAAAATCAATTATCACCATGTACGCAAAGGGAAAACTGTTTGAACCGCCTTATATGAATAAAAATATAATTTTTCAAGTCTCCAAAAATATCATTTCTCCAAAAACAATAAATATTCATTGTTTGACCCTGTCTTGTTATCTTACCTCTATTCATTGTTTGACCATGTCTTGTTACCTTACCTCTATTCATTATTTTACCCTGTCTTGTTACCTTACCTCTATTCATAATTTGACCCTGTCTTATTACCTTACCTCCATTCATTATTTGACCCTGTCTTGTTACTTATCTCTATTCATTATTTGACCCTGTCTTATTACCTTACCTCTATTCATTGTTTGACCCTGTCTTGTTACTTACCTCTGTTCATTATTTGACCCTGTCTTGTTACCTTACCTCTATTCATTGTTTGACCCTGTCTTGTTACTTACCTCTATTCATTGTTTGACCATGTCTTGTTACCTTACCTCTATTCATTGTTTGACCCTGTCTTGTTACTTACCTCTCTTCATTATTTGACCCTGTTTTGTTACCTTACCTCTATTCATTATTTAATTGTCTTGTTACCTTACCTCTATTCATTATTTGACCGTCTTGTTACTTACCTCTATTCATTATTTGACCGTCTTGTTACTTACCTCTATTCATTATTTGACCCTGTCTTGTTACCTTACCTCTATTCATTGTTTGACCCTGTCTTGTTACCTTACCTCTATTCATTGTTTGACCCTGTCTTGTTAACTTACCTCTATTCATTATCTGACCCTGTCTTGTTAACTTACCTCTATTCATTGTTTGACCTTGTCTTGTTACTTACCTCTATTCATTATTTGACCTTGTCTTGTTACTTACCTCTATTCATTGTTTGACCCTGTCTTGTTACCTTACCTCTATTCATTGTTTGGCCCTCTCTTGTTACCTTACCTCTATTCATTGTTTGATCATGTCTTGTTATTTACCTCTATTCATTATTTGACCGTCTTGTTACCTTACCTCTATTCATTGTTTGGCCCTCTCTTGTTACCTTACCTCTATTCATTGTTTGACCCGGTCTTGTTAACTTACCTCTATTCATTGTTTGACCCTGTCTTGTTACCTTACCTCTATTCATTGTTTGGCCCTCTCTTGTTACCTTACCTCTATTCATTGTTTGATCATGTCTTGTTATTTACCTCTATTCATTGTTTGACCCTGTCTTGTTACCTTACCTCTATTCATTGTTTGGCCCTCTCTTGTTACCTTACCTCTATTCATTGTTTGACCCGGTCTTGTTACCTTACCTCTATTCATTGTTTGATCATGTCTTGTTACTTACCTCTATTCATTATTTGACCGTCTTGTTACTTACCTCTATTCATTGTTTGACCCTCTCTTGTTACCTTACCTCTATTCATTATTTGACCCTCTCTTGTCACCTTACCTCTAATCATTGTTTGACCCTGTCTTGTTACCTTACCTCTATTCATTGTTTGACCCTGTCTTGTTACCTTACCTCTATTCATTATTTGACCCTGTCTTGTTAACTTACCTCTATTCATTATCTGACCCTGTCTTGTTAACTTACCTCTATTCATTGTTTGACCTTGTCTTGTTACTTACCTCTATTCATTATTTGACCTTGTCTTGTTACTTACCTCTATTCATTGTTTGACCCTGTCTTGTTACCTTACCTCTATTCATTGTTTGATCATGTCTTGTTACTTACCTCTATTCATTGTTTGACCCTGTCTTGTTACCTTACCTCTATTCATTGTTTGGCCCTCTCTTGTTACCTTACCTCTATTCATTGTTTGATCATGTCTTGTTATCTTACCTCTATTCATTGTTTGACCTTGTCTTGTTACTTACCTCTATTCATTATCTGACCCTGTCTTGTTACCTTACCTCTATTCATTGTTTGACCCCGTCTTGTTACTTACCTCTATTCATTATTTGACCCTGTCTTGTCACCTTACCTCTATTCATTATTTGACCCTGTCTTGTCACCTTACCTCTAATCATTGTTTGACCCTGTCTTGTTACCTTACCTCTATTCATTGTTTGACCCTGTCTTGTTACCTTACCTCTATTCATTATTTGACCCTGTCTTGTTAACTTACCTCTATTCATTATCTGACCCTGTCTTGTTAACTTACCTCTATTCATTGTTTGACCTTGTCTTGTTACTTACCTCTATTCATTATTTGACCTTGTCTTGTTACTTACCTCTATTCATTGTTTGACCCTGTCTTGTTACCTTACCTCTATTCATTGTTTGGCCATGTCTTGTTATCTTACCTCTATTCATTGTTTGACCTTGTCTTGTTACCTTACCTCTATTCATTGTTTGATCATGTCTTGTTACTTACCTCTATTCATTGTTTGACCCTGTCTTGTTACCTTACCTCTATTCATTGTTTGGCCCTCTCTTGTTACCTTACCTCTATTCATTGTTTGATCATGTCTTGTTATCTTACCTCTATTCATTGTTTGACCTTGTCTTGTTACTTACCTCTATTCATTATCTGACCCTGTCTTGTTACCTTACCTCTATTCATTGTTTGGCCCTCTCTTGTTACCTTACCTCTATTCATTGTTTGATCATGTCTTGTTACTTACCTCTATTCATTGTTTGACCCTGTCTTGTTACCTTACCTCTATTCATTGTTTGGCCCTCTCTTGTTACCTTACCTCTATTCATTGTTTGATCATGTCTTGTTATCTTACCTCTATTCATTGTTTGGCCTTGTCTTGTTACTTACCTCTTTTCATTGTTTAACCCTGTCTTGTTACCTTAACTCTATTCATTGTTTGACCCTGTCTTACCTTACCCCCCCCCCTCCCATGCCACCCCACCAATTTATTACTTTAATAAATCAATCAATATCTTCCTTTCATAATATGGGTTAATGATCCTGATAATTAAAGACAAATCAGTCTGCTTGTCGATCCTGCCTTAAAGTAGGGAGAGAGTTAGGGAGGGGGGGGAGGGTGGCTACTTTCAATAGGCAAATTTGATTTTGTGACTTCTCTCTCCCACTTAATTTCGGTGGGCAAATCTTGTCCATTTCTGCCCTTTAGATATACACATAAAGACCTAGGCCTACTGTACATACTGCAGAAGGCCTACTGCTTTCACTGTTGGGGTGCCCCCTGAGACGTTAAGAAGAAGAGCTTCTGTATAGCCACTGTACTTCTCTTACTTCTAAGCCCCAAGTAGATATTCCAAAGGTTTTGATCTTTTAGCCACTTTCTTACCCCTCCTTTTCTAAAGCTCCTTTAGCATTTCCTTCCAATAAAAAAAAAAGAATCATCGTTAATAAGGAATATACAAATCAAGCACCTCCAAGAACCTCTAACAATGTTCCTGTCCTCATTAATCTCATGTTAGCATTTGATCTACCAATGATGAGATAAATGAAGGAAATGAAATTAATACAGGGCACGGAAAGGATTCATTTCCGATGACAGCTCAAGTTTTTGACGGCAATGACAGGGCAAGGATGGGAGTTCTTCATCTTTGTTGAGGCCAGATGTGCTGCAGCACTTCTAGCATACAACAATCAGTTTTCTCTCATAAGCCAAGCTTATTCATCCTCATTTATAGTTTATTAACGGCTTGCTATCCCCACGTAGAGGATTAACACAGTGAGATAAACATCCACTCGGTAGGGCACTACTTGCAAGGCAATACTTGCATACTGAGTGAGACAACGCACATTCATAATGTTGAAAACCACTCAAATAACAACAAATAACATAATCATGAAATGAAAATCCTTCTCAAAACTGACAAAAGTACTTACGAGCTATGATTTTGATTTCATTGGTATCTTGAAACTTTAAAGCATCTTTCAAACTAAGTTACAAATGAAATGATGAACACTTTTACCTTAAAAGAAACATCTAAATTACAGAAGAAATGACATTCCGACCACTTTGTACTTCCCTCACTTTTGGAAACGCGTACACAATTAGTGCGCGTATCACCTGAGTGCACTGGCAACTGCTATTTTAAAAATGTTTGTCAGCAAAGGCATGCAGTGTTCAATTTAATGCTATATGCACGTTGACTTCACTGACGCTTTATTGTTCGACAACTTTTCGACTAATAAGATACATCCACCCTCTAAACTGCTGTGCCCCCCAAACAAAAATCTCTGGCGACACCACTAGACTTGTCAAAGGAAGGCGAATAAGAGAACAGTCGACATCTGGCGTACAGTACATCCTTCTTATCACACGCACGCTCTCAGTTTGTTTGTATTCAGGTATTGTTTTGAGGGGATTTGTTTGTCATGTGATGCTGGTTTTGCCATGCGATTGGTCCGCAGCCTGAGGCTTTTGTGAAATGATGGCCCTTGGAAAAATTAATTCAGAACCTGTGGTATCAAAGGAGCACTAAACCGAAAAGAGAGGGCGCTCATTTTTGCAAATTTCACAGATATATTATCCACAATAGATCGATAAACTTCATGCCTCCATAGCCCACAGACGATGTGAGGGCAAAGGTCACTTGGATATACAAAAAAATTACTATACTGTTGCCTGCTGAATAAGCATTCAATTTTTTTTTTTGGGGGGGGGGGAGGAAACCCCCTCAAATATGCCCTCACTTTTCAGTCTAGTGCTCCTTTAACATTATTATCATCATTATTCTTATCATATCTTTGTTTTGGTAAGCTATATTTTTAATCTTCATTCCAAAAACTTTCAAACAATCTATTAATTTACCAATTGTAATTCAAAATGCAAAGCATTGCATGCCCATGCAGGGCCGCCGATCGATCGAGAGTCAATGCAAGCATAGCCTGAACACAATTTGGCATACTGAGCCAAAGTTGATTTTTAACATATCCTTTGAATGTGCATCCCTTTTCTTAAATATATAATCCTCTAAAACCCCAGGCCCAGAAGGAAGTGCACCTCCCCCTACCACCTTTGTCAGTGGTAATAGCAAAAACAATATAAGACATACATTATTATATATCGTAATGAAGATCATTTTATATTTTCTAGACAGAAATATGTATTTCCCAACAAGATTTTTCTAAAAATTCTCTTAATCAAGTATGCTTTTGTTTTTCATCTTTTAGTCTCTACCATGCTTACCCCTTCCCCCACCCCCCCCCCTCCCTCCCCCTCGCAACATAGTTTCAGGCTTTTTAATATTTACAAATGCTAAAAGATCTACACCAATTATGATATGCCATGATAAATGCATTAATACACATCACAGGTAGCGCATCAGTTTTTAAGAATATCACTAAGACATATTTCATCAAATCATCAATTTTTCAACCCGACATGTGACATCAAATTAATATTCATAACAGACATAGCCACCCAAACCTGCACTTATAGCCACTATTCTATAAATAATCCCTAGGAGCACAAGACCATCAATATTATTAAAAAAAATGAAGTAAGACTGTACAAGCCTAGGCTTGCAAAGCAGCTTTCAAAAGGTTTCATGAGATCTCCTTTTAAACTGATAATCTAATCATGTTGTACAGAACCTTGTATATACATACACTTGGCAACCAATGTTGAACTTTGATTTAGACATCTGCAAATGAGCTGGCAAATTGGCTTAGTGTCATATTGCACTGTCAAATTCAAACTATGGCAGATTCAAATGGCAAGTTCGCTATCTTGTTACACTATGTAAACTATTTTGAATGCATTTTACTTCATAAAAATATCAATATTACAGTATTATGTACCAAGACAAGGAATTAAGGAAGTTCTGTTTGTAAACACTTTTTTCTCTCATGAATGCAAAAAGTTCCGATATACAGTACCAATTGTCTATGGAAACAGTCAAGATCCCAATTCTTTGAGTCTATAGTCCAGACAATTGAAATGCCCACCACCTCTGGTAGGATCAAGCAGCAGGAGTGATGCTAGGATCTACTAAACCAGGGGAGGGGTGGGATGGCTGTCCCCCTACTAAGTTGTTGCACCCAAAATCACTTTTACCTACATAATTTCTGGTCCCCAACATATGAAAGAAAAATCCCTGACAGGCTGACAGATAAACATATGAAAGAAAAATCCCTGACAGGCTGACAGATGATTTATCCCAACAGGAGCAGGCTATCCTAAAGAAAGGAAGGCATATCCCTCTAATTTTACCACCCCTTGAAAGACTTAGCTTACTTTTTATTCAAGGGTGGTGTGAGATGTGGGGTGGTGTAGGTAGTACCGACTTACATTTTTCCAATTCAACAGGAAATCCAAGTAACTTTTCATCAAACTCTGACTAACTTTTCATCTTGGGAAGGCATGTGCTCCCCTTGTGTAAAATAAAATGAAGGTAAACAGAAAATCTGCCCAAGTGCCCCCTCTTAAAGCTTTTGTGACCCCCTCCCCCTCAGGAAAGTCCTAGTTACTGGCCTGTTCTCTCCTGATAACTTTACATAAACCGAAAACCAGCTCTTCAACTTTTATCGAATATGTACACCCCTTAATATATTTTCAGGAATTTCAATCAATTCAATTTGAATTCAACAACATTTATTTACACTTTCACAACATACAATATACAAAATTATGTACAATACAGCGTTAATCGTTAACAAATGTAGGAAAGCTTGGGCGAACTCACAAAAAGTCAGAAAAACTTGTAACGTGAGTGCAACCTCTATCTACCAAATCTTTGACTAAAAATTTGATACAGTTTCATCAGAAACCTTTTGTTTCATTCCTTTTCAAAAGAAGATTTAAAAAAAACTCCTTGTATGATTTTCCTTTCATTGCAGACACAAATATTTTATTGCTTTTTATGTCAGGAATGCATTGTTTTAATTAGTTCTTTTAAGGCAAGTCTCCATTCTATAAATTTCCTTTCAAATGAAACACAAAAATTAATAGTTTGAATGAAATTAAAGAAGAAATCCATTGCTCCTCAATCAAAAGGCATGTGTGGATGGACAGACAAACAATAAATACAGTATGATGTGGGGCCCCTAGGCCTATGCCTGCATTCACTAACTTAGTTTGCAAGAGAATAATTACCAAAAGGTAGTGTGATCAAATTCCAATGGATAAGCATCTGAGCATATGTGTTATTATAACACTATACCAAAGCTGAGCAATACAGCACTTCTACAGATTGTTGCTGTTTGTTAATGTTTAACGGCACCACAACAGTCAGAATCAAATGTAACAAGAAAATGTTAGAAAACTAAGGTGCAAGAGTTAGGATGGTATGAATAATAAAGAAGCGAATAGAAGTGAGAAGAAGGAACAGGATGGTACAACAGAAAAGGAAGGGATTGTGGGTAAGGGTTACATTAGGTGGAATAAGTTGCTATTGCGGAGGAAGGTGATGATGTCAGAGGAGGGATTGTTCTGGAAGAGATCAGAAATGGAAGTGGAGGAGGAGAGGAGAGATCTGGAGTTCCGGAATAAGGGACAGGTTAAGAGGATATGCTTGATCAAGAGATTAGTGTTGCACATAGGTTTGTCTTTGGAGAAATTGAAGCAGATGGTGTCACTCCAGCGAGCTAAGTTGTCCAGGCATCTTTCAAGATTATTTTGGAGAGTTTGGAAGCATGGAGAGGATGAGAAGATAGCAAAATCATTGACGTAGAGAGAGCACTTGATGTTGGAGGAGAAAGCTTTGGTGATGTTGTTGATCTTGAGGATAAAAAGAAGCGGGGAGATGATGCTGCCTTGGGGTACACCCAGGTATTAGGTAAACCTTTAAGAGTAGCCCTTACAGAAATTTTAGCTTGCAGCACGCTTGCGACAAGCTAACATTTTTAGCTTGTGCAAGTGTGCTGCAAGCTTGCGCAAGCATGCTGCAAGCTTGCCGCAAGCATGCTGCAAGTTGCACAAACATGCTGCAAGCTTGCACAAGCATGCTGCAAGTTTGCAGCAAGTGTGCTGCAAGTGTGCAGCAAGCGTGCTGCAAACTAGTACTTGAACAAATACTTGCTTGCTAGCTTGCACAAGCTAACATTATCTTGCGCAACCTAGCATAAAATAGTTGTTAGCTTTCGCAAGCTTGCAAAAAGTTTTGCTAGCTTGCAAAAAGTTTTGCTAGCTTGCTCAAGCTTGCAAATAGATTTTACTAGCTTGCGCAAGCACATTTGTTCCAAATACTAGCTTGCTGCAAGCTTGGAGCACACTTGTGCAAGCTACAAAATGTTAGATTGTCGCAAGCGTGCTGCAAGCAAAAATTTCTGTAAGGGAGGTGTTACTGATGCATACCTGGATGGGGAGAATGGAGATAATTCTGGATGAAGGTTGGAAGGAGACCTTTAAGACGGGAGAAGTGAAGGTCCCTGAGGGTACCATACCTCCAGGTGGTGTCAAAGGCTTTTTTCAAGGTCAATGAAGATGGAGATAATGTGGTGATTTTCAACGAAGGCTTCACCGACATAGGTGTCAAGTTTGAGGACATGGTCCAGGCAATTCCGTTTTTTCCTGAAAGTGTTTTGAGATGGAGAGAGGATGAAGTTCTTCTCTAGGTACAGTACCAGCAGAGTCTGTATTTGACTATACGTTCCATTATCCTGCAGAGGTAGGATGTGAGAGCAATGGGGCAATAGTTAGTGGGAATGGATCTGTCTTTGTTGAACTTGGGGATGTGGATAATGATGGCCTCTCTCCAAATGTTGGGGCAAGTTTTGGAGAATGACAAACCGTTGTAAATTTTCAGTAAGATGTCAAAAGAAGTCCTGGGAAGGTTTTTGAGGAGATTAAAGTGGATGCCGTCAGGGCCTTGAGAAGAGGACCCAGCTTTTTTGAGGGCAGAGGAGAGCTCAGAGAAGGTGAACGGAAGGTTGTAGTTTTCTTGATTGTTGGACTGGAAGTTAAGAGAGTTTTTCTCAGCCTCAATTTTCAGGTTACAAAAGGAGTGGGAAAGACTCTTATTGGAGGAGGTTTTGGCAAAAGTGGAAGCTAAGCGGTCAAGGATGTCGTTGAGGTCGGTGATTTTTGTGTTTTTATAGATGAGGTGAGAGATATTGTTTCAGGTGCTTTTCCCTTTGAAGTTACAGATCATGTTTCAAACGCTGGAAGGGGCAGTCTGGAGATCCAAGGAGGAGACATTGGTTTCCCAGGAGATCTTTTTGCTAAGTTTGATGGTCTTGAACTTGGCTTTGGCTCTGAGAATGTGGAAGTTATCCAGGTTTTGGAGAGATGGATAGGTTTTGAAGAAATGGAGGACTTTGATCTTGAGATTGCTTTCCTGCAATCAATAGAGAACCAAGGCTTAAAGTTCTTCAAGGTGGAGGAGGAGTGGGAATTATAGAGAAGTTGGCGATTTCCTGAACCTTGGAAGTAAAGAGATAAACAGAGTTGTGTAAAGAGATAAACAGAGTTGTCAGAGAGAAGGATGTCATTGGTAATGGAGATACTGCATAAACTTGAATACCAATTTATAGAGAAAGTGTGTGTCGAGGATGGGAGGGTGGAAATAAGGATGGGGAAATGGTCACTTCCACAGAGTAAAGGGTGAACTGATGGACTGATTGAACAGATTGACTGCAAGGTGTCGTGTCTGTATACCATACAGTTTGGATTAACTGTTCACAAGATTTTATTTTTACAGGCTGCCAATCAGAGATAAACATATATGTGCACCCACAACACATTACACAAATTCCAACTTGACTGGAGGTTCATGAACATTTGGCATCGTTATTAACCAAAAAATTGATTTGGGACTCTTAGAATTTAAAACAACAAGAAACTCCACTTCAAAGAAAGAACCTGGTCGGTACATGCCTCATAGTCAACCCTCGTCAGCAAACCTGTAGCCAGGACTTTCTTCAAAGGGGGTGGGGGTACAGATAACCTTATATTTTCATTTCATTTTTCAGATCTTCGTTAGGGATATGACCCCCATCCCCACTACTGTCCCCCCCCCAAGCCACCATGCTGGCAACGGGCCAGCTAAATTATCAGACTAAAACTGAGTGAAGGGCAGGTCCCCTTCCAGATTAATTGTGAGGTTACTGTGTATGAGAAAATAAAACACACAAACATAGCCATATTACAATATTCCCACATAAACCAACAAATATAGCCATAGCACAATATTCCCACATACACCAACAAATATAAAGAACATCAGAATAACCATCTTGTCTATGCATAAAACAGGTCAATCAATATTTTGTATGAATTAAGCTATCATAGGTTAATAAAGTGAGTACAACTTCCTGTAATCAGAGTTCACAATAGTTGGATCAATTTACACTGTAGACAACAACAGCAAAGTGTTGCAAAAATCCACCCTACCTTGACCATGCAAACCAAAGTCACTTTAACCAAATATGACTAGATTGTTCACACAGACATATGGAATTCTATCATACTTCACAACCCAATGTGCCATGTGAAAGCTAGCAAACCAGGCGTGATATTGTTCACTTAACTGGCAACAATGTGTTATAAAGCAGTACGGGGTACCTGCGTTATTATTGTAATAACACGAAATATGTAAGTTGAAGGCAGCCCATATATCTTTGTGCAATTCTATAAACATTGATCATCACATTCAGCCTTCAGGATTAACATAATGTTTGTCCCATGAAGATTAAAGATAAGACAAACATCAATACACACCTCAAAAGAGGTCTGTAGAAGCTAGGGGGGCTGAGCCTCTCACTTTTTTCCTAATGATAATCAAAATTAATGTTTATTTTTTCATTAAATTTAAAGTCCGGTTGAGATTTAAGTGTTTTTATTATTTACACCCCCACTCTCTCCCCCAAAGCAACTTTGACATCATTCTATAATGGCCCTGAAAAAAAAAAGACAGTCAGCTTCTTGCCATCTGCTGTAAAACAAAATTTAAAAATTACTGGATTTACGTAAGAAAATATTGTAAGATCACAAATTGCATTTTTTTTTTAAATGAGGCACGCAAATCTGATACTATATCAATTTTTGAGGGCTTTTTTTGTTATTTCTGGGTTTTTTGATACATTCTTAGTTAGATGTTTAATATCATAGCTATAGGCATAGAAGTCATGGGGTGGGCGAGGGGAACTGAGAGGATATTACCCTCTCGGGTGAAAGGTATGATAATTAAGAATTGATAATGAAGGAAAAGCATACAGCAAGAGGTCAGTTCAGGGGTGGACTGGCCAGTCGGTCCATCGGTCATGATCAACTGATGTGCCCCACCCTAGTGCTGCCACCCTTGCTTCAAAATTGTGTCTAATATGCCTCATAAAGCCACCAGGGCAGCTCACCATGGTTCAAACACTCCCACCTTCAGTCTGTCTTGCATTGTGCTCCTTTGGGCTGTTGCGGCCTCTCTACCAATGGAATTTTAACTCCCAAGTCCACCCCAAAACAGTCTCAAAAAACTAGCTGCTCTGTAAACAGCAGATTTCCCAGTGGGCAGCAACAAGCGCAGCGCAACAACAACAAAATATTGGGGGGGAGGGGGGGGGGGTTAGCTGATAAAACGTAATTACGTTTTAAAACCATTTTGGTGTGTCTGTGCCAATGCCTAGCACTCACCCTTTCGGCAAGGGGTCCAGGGGCCCACTTGGGGTCCAGGGGCAAAGCCCTGGTAAGGGTCCAGGGGGCGCAAAATAGCAATATTTGAGGCAAAAATATGCCCCAAAACTTGATCAATTTCATTCAAAGATATTTCATTAACGAGTGTGTTGGACAAGATTCAATAGGGCAATAATAACGCATTAATAACAATGAAGTCATTTCTGACAGTATTTGTCACAACCAAAACCAACAATAAAAGGGACCTTCATGTGATGAGGTGGCAAAGCCCGTGAAGATTTCTGAAGTAAGAAATATATGTGGCACAGGAAACAGCTACCTCCTGTCCTTAAGTTATGTTAAACCTTTATATTTTACAGGATGTCTCATATGCCAAATTATTAACAACTTAAGTTTCCTAGTAATTCATTATCTTTCCCAGAAGTGCATCAATAGTCCATCTTAGCAATTTGTGCTAAATTAAGAGCATTAAGAGCAAATATTGATGTTAAACAGCACTTTAGCCCCCCAACTTTTTCCATTAGGGTCCCGCCCCTTATTCCCAACACACCACACACACCTGCCTGAAATGTTATATATCAGCTGAGTTGACTTTACTTCTGGAAAAGACCAATTACATTTGAATATTGTGGGTATGATTGCCTCAACTGAAAAATACACATACGATGCATACATTACATTTAGATATAGCAAAAATGACAATAAAACATTTAATATGTAATATTTCCCCAAATTAGATACACTTTGCATCATAAGCTTGCTTCAAAATCTGATCAGTCATATCACAGTAATTAACCACTCTAGCCCTTTGTATGATAAACAGGAAAGGGAAAGGATTTACTCTTGAGCAGTCAAGCAATTCTTTTCACAGGAGACCAAAAAATTAAATTTTGGGGTGAATATTTCAGTCCTTTAGACAATACTGTGTGATTATGTATATCTATTTGAAAATTAATAGTAAAGAATTCAGTCAACATAATAAGAAATCAATTTTTGATTGATAGAAATCAATTCTTGGTTGATTTCTATCATAGAAATAAATTCTTCATTGATTTCTATTAATTTTCATGCATAAATGCAAACCTATCATCTGCTTGTTCTTCATGTTAGCAACCTTTTCAATTCTCTGCCAAAATACTTCAAAGAGAGCACATGATTTAAGCCACACCCAAAACTGTCATCAAGCCAAAACAAATAAATGGCTGCCAACCACCCATCACATATAAGTGCTGACCATCAAAATTGTACTGTCATTTTTGTTTAAGTGAATAGAATTAAAAAACCTAATGTCAATTCAACATATAACTTACAAGAATATATCATTCACAAATTTGTGCATGTTGCTTCAAAAGTAAAAACCTGGCATAAGACCATGGTGATATAAACTGTTATACTCATTAATCTTCAAGCAAGTGGGTTTTAAATTCATAACGGATATACATTTTTTTAGAATGCACATTTTTCACTACCTATCGACCCAAAATTTGCAAAAATAAAATCGGAAACTTAACGTAATTATTTTAGTGTCATATTGTCATTCTCTTATTCTTGTCACACAACAAACGTCACAATTACCAACAAATCTGCCACAAATTCTAAAAGATAGGCAGATCCAGAGGGGGATCCAGACCTCAAGTGTTCCTAACGTTATGGCAACCTATATGCTTACTATATACATATAAAGAAAGGTAGGACTCTTTCTAAAACGACTTTCGAACCGTATATAAAAATTCCTTTTTTTGACCACTCGCGAATCTTGATTACACTTCATGACGTCATCGCAACGTTTCTTTAGTTTGCAGCAAATTGTTGGGCGGATAGACTGTCTTGACGGTAATTTTGTCGAAAATTCATCGTTTGTACATCTAATCAGAAAAAAACTAACAAATACCGTGGCTTATACACGAAGAAGGAAGTCTCCAGCGAATGTGAGTAGAGTAAAAAAGTGTAATTCAGATTCGCGAGTGGTTTAAAAAAAGGAATTTTTATATACGGTTCGAAAGTCGCGTTAGAAAGAGTCCTACCTTTCTTTATATATATAGTAAGCATATAGGTTGCCATAACATTAAGGAACACCTGTAATCCAGACCACTTGTTCAGTGGAAATTGTATAAATTCAGTGAGCACATGATGTAAAACCATTCTTCTGTTTTTGAAAGGTCTGGATCTGTTCCTGTAAAACCACAACTCACAAATCTTCAAAGCTCCCCTCAATTAAGAATTAAACATATTCATTCACCTTTAAAAATACATTTTCCACAGATTTATCTTACCCCAATTTTCCCCTCCACACCATTTCTTCCCCAATTTACCCCTCCAAACTGTTTCTCCAAAATGTACCCTTCCACTTACTAACAGGATCTTACCACATGTACACTCCAACTCGCTGTCTATGCATCAGTTCTAAGTTATCGCTCATACCTCCTTCTGTTTCTACAAAGTCATATGGTCATCATTTGTTTCAATCTTCAACTGCTTTTCTCTGAAACAATCTACCAACACATATCAAAGAGGCTCAAACTGTAACTATCCTCTTTTATTTCATTTGTTTTTTTCAGCGCAATGAAACTTTAGTATGTGTTGTGATTTAAAAGAACTGTATATTATTATTATTATTATTATTATTATTATTATTATTATTATTACTATTATCATTATTATTATTATTATTATTATTTTTATTATTATCATTATTATTATTATTATTATTATCATTATTATTATTATTATCATTATTATCATTAATTGTTTCTCCTCCAATTTCCCCCTCCAAACTGTGTCTCCCCAATTTTCTCCTTAAAACTGTTTCACGTACTGTGCCCCAGATTCAATAGTCTGTCTGTGTGTCTTATGGATGGCAGCTGTTAATTCCAGACAGCCTTGATCCCTTGTTGGTGCTACTGCTCTGCCAGGCCTCTTATTAGTATATCTTCATCCAAGAATAATAACAAATAGAACAGTTGATCCATTTGCATCTGCCAGTATGTGTAGCATGCATTCATTCCTAGAATGTGAGTGTGATTATAACACCACCACAGTGGCATATTCAGCTTTCGGTTCCAGGGGGGCAAACAGTAATTATCGAAAACAGACTATATCGAGAGGTGTAGGAACTTGGGAGAGGTGGAGAGGGGGGGGAGGGGGGCGGCCCCCGGAAAAATTTTATCTTCCCGGGCATGCTTTCTCCTTAGTTGGGAGGTAAAACTTGTTGTTAAGTATTACATAAAATCAAAAAAATGAAAATAATTTGGTAAAATTATTGCAAATTTTGGTAGAATTATTGGATTTGGGGATAAAATTATAGGAAATTTTGATAGAATTATTTGAAATATTGGTAAAATCATTAGAAATTTTAGTAAAATTATTCCAAATTTTCAAAAAATTATTAGAAATCTTCGCAAAAATATTGTTAATTTTTGTAAAATCTGCAACACTTAGTAAAATTATCGTAATCTGGCAAATTTTGGTAAAATTATTGAAAATTTTGAATAAATTATTCCAAAATTTGGTAAAGTTATTAGAAATCTTCATAAAATTATTGGAAATTTTGGTAAAATCTGGCAATATTTCGTAAAATTTTGGTAATCTGGCAAATTTGGTTAAATGATTGAAAATTTTGGTTAAATTATTCCAAATTTTAGTAAAGTTATTACAATTTTCTTCATAAAATTATTGAAAATTCTGGTAAAATCTGGCAGCATTTCCTAAAAATGAATAAAATTGAAGAAAATTGCCGGAAAACGAAAAAAATTAAAGAAATTGGGGGATATTTAACCATATATATATATATATACATATATATTAATTTTTTACAATTAATTTCCCAATTATGTAGTAAAGCATATTGTATACTGGTTTATCCGCTACTACCATTTGAGTTCCCCAGGGGGGAAATTGCCCACCTGACCCCCTCTTCCCCCAATGAATCTGCATTTATGTTCTTTTGTGTTTGAGATTCATGGTCTTTTGACAGCTAAGAACTCAAAGAAAGTTGAACCAACTTTTAATATATACTGCTCTGTGGATTAATTGTCACTTCAGAGTGACAATTCTGTAGCTTAATTAACCCCATTATCATCACAAGGAGAGGGTTGCCAGTTTCTTTGGTACAGGTAAATTAAAGCATGAGTAATTTTTGTGAGTGGGTGGTGGGGAGGGGTGCTGAATGTATTTTCTTCAACATTTTATTTATTCTCTTATCTATCCATATTACTTTGGATATTTGTACAGCAAAAATGCATACTGGGTTCAATCCCCAGCCCCCACCATCACCAGCCCCCACCATCACCAGCCTCTACCATCCCCAGCCTCCACCATCCCCAGCCTGCACCATCCCCAGCCCCCACCATCCCCAGCCCCACCATCTCCACAGTCCCTAGCATCTTATCCCTATCTTCCCTATCCTACAAGGATTGAGCAAAGCATCATACTGCAAATCCTACCAATCATAGTTTGGGAGACTTGATGCCTGATCAATCATTTTAAAAAGTAATGGCAGCACCTGACACTAAGGTACATGTATCTGTTTGTAGGGGCAAAAAACAAATACCTTCTTTGCTCCTTAATTCCTCACACCCTGACAGTGCTTTATTCTGCAATAATTTACCAATTTCATTTATCATGTTTTATGTTCTAAATTGTAAGAATACTCATTTCTTGTTCTATATGGGGGAATAATTAATCATATCCCTTTCCTGTTATTATAAATGGAAACCTGAAGTTCACAAAATTCCAGTGACAAAAGAAAATATATAAGAATGCTAAGCTTTCACTTAACAGGTGAATTAATAGGTTGGTTGTTTACCAGGACCATAAATCTCCTCCATTAATTGAAGAGGAGGGAAGGGAAAAGGAAGAAGGGGGGGGGGAGGAATGTATGAAGCTGAAAATCTAGCTCATGATGCACATTCTCTAAATCCAATCATTTAGAGGCAAACTTCTTTTTTTTTCAAAAACTATTTATATCCATTATTCTTAAACTTCTTCCTGAAAGGGTCCCCCCTGGATCCCCAGGAAGTACCACCCTGCTGTTCACTAAAATTCTTATCATCAACATCACACTAACTATTCCCGGGAGGGGGTGGAAGGGAGGGGGAGCACTTCCACATGTGAGGTATATATACATGTGCCGCCCGAGCAGTTGCTTTAAAAAAAAAATCGTAGTGTGGTTATCAAAAAATAATCTCTCATATGCAGGTCTAAAAATGTTTGGCATATTTTCAATACTGCAGGTATCAAAAATCACCTATTTTTGTACTGCAGAAATCAAAAATCACTAATTTTCATACTGCAGGCATCAAAATCAGATACTGTAGCTATCACAAAAATCTCTTATACTGCAGTCCAATTTTGAAATCCTGGGCGGCACATAGTATGGAAATTCCCCCCCCCCCCACCCCCCCAAGTCCCTGGTAACTATTACAAGACCAATAAGATCTCTCTAGCCAATACTAGTCAGATTATCAATGCACATATCATAATCCACATTCCATATATATATGATATATATATATAATATATATATAATAATATATATATATATATATATATATATATATATATATATATATATATATATATATATATATATATATATATATATATATATATATATATATATATATATATATATATATATATATATATATATATATATATATATATATATATATATATATATATGTATATATATATATATATACACACATATATATATATATATATATATATATATATATATATATATATATATATATATATATATATATATATATATATATATATATATATATATATATATATATATATATATATATATATATATATATATATATATATATATATATATATATATATATATATATATATATATACACAATATATATATATTTATATATATATATATATATATATATATGTATATATATATATATATATATATATATATATATATATATATATATATATATATATATATATATATATATATATATATATATATATATATATATATAATACTCCATGCCCATACAATTATCCATATACATCTCTGAGCTCATATCTTCACAATGAGAACAGGATATCCTAAGAAACTCTTCAAGAAACATGCTTTCCTTTCAACAACAAAAAAAAGGTTAACATGCAGTAACTAGAGACCATTCTTCAAGACATAACTGATCGTCTGCTTCAAGAAAGCATCATTCAATTACTTGTCTGTAATTGTATCATAGCCAAACACATACTGGCCAATCAACAAGGATTATTGGGGGTGCAGTGGGCAAAATATGTCTGTCGAATTATGCAATGCTGAAGAGGACATATTGTATGTGCAAAGTTCTACACCCTTTGTGCAGTGTGGTCCAGGGGTCCACAAAAGGGCCTGGGTGAAATATAAGGAAAGCTAGTGTATTTGAGTGTGAGATGGGTTCTAGTAGGTCCCCAAGGTTAGAAAGATTTCTTGGCAGATCTTTGGGGGCAACGCCCCCAGCGTTAGACCCAGGATAAGTCAGAGAAGCCAAAAAGTGAATAAAAAACAACTTGATTTTGAAGTTGAAAAGTAAACTTAAATTCTACCCTTTTAATTCAAAGATTTTAATAATACAGTAACTCCTAAATGGAATAAAATATCAAACATAATTTGTCCACCAATTTATTTCATAATAGTCCTCAACTACTGCACAAAGGCACTTGAAAATTCACAGAAATACACCAGTCCTTCAAAACAATCTGCTGCAAGGGCAGGATTTGTCCATCAAAAGTGAGGCCAGGACAAAACCACCAAAATAAACAATTTCTACCCACAAGTAGGAGGGGAGAGGGGGGGGAAATTATAAAATCACACTAAGTTTCAAAATTCACCAAATAAAATCTTAATATGGAAAAAAGTCTCCCCATGGGCATACAGGACAGGGTGGCAAGGGGGCTGCAGCCCCCATCTCTCCCATTCAGGCAGCATATACATAATTTTTGGGCAATTTTTTTACTTTATATTTAATAGATAGATAGACGTACAAGAAGATAAATTAATTAGATTAATTAATCATAAAATGAAAGAATTGAAAATTCAGATTTTAACTTTTAACTGTCAACAAGTTTTACTTCATGATATATGCATATGGCAGGAATACTAAATTGTTACAAAATGTTGTTGCTGACAGCATAGTTTGACTATTTCAGTAATACGTGCAGATTACATAATAAGGAAGTAACGCACCAGAACCATGAAACTTAACATGTGCAAGTGTAGCAGCGAGTGGGCTGGTGGTACGTACAATAGATTTTCAAAAAGCATCGAGCAGTAAAACAGTGATGTAGCTAAAGGGGAGCAGAAGGACAATAGATCCCCCCGCCCCCTTCCCCTTCACACCCAACCTGGAAATTTCTGAAAGGTCGGAAAATTTGCACAACAGAAACAAGAATGTTGGAAAGTTTTGGTAATCCTGATGAAGGCGATCAGTTCAGTTGCATACCAGCCATCTTGGGAAAAAGGATCACGAAATTTCCCAGAACTAAAATTTTAGCTTAGGCCTATTTAGCAATTTAGAGCTAGCAAATTTCCAACTTATTTCTCAAATTCCGAAGAAAAAAAATTTAAAATATCTTAATGTTTCCTCATACTATCAAAATGTCTGAAGTTTTTCCTCAAATATCCAAAGTTTCCCTCAAAATATCTGAATATTCCCTCAATATATCAGAATTTGCCTTCAAAATATCGAAATTTTCCTCAAAATATCCGCATGCATCCTGAGTATTCTAATATTTCCTCAAAATATCCTAACTTTTGCAAAATATTCGATTTTTTCTTGGAGGCGGGAGGAAGGAAGGGTGGAGTAGCTTGGATTCTGATTTTGGTTTTGCCCTCCAACCCTTCCCCCCTTGCAAAAATATCCAGCTATGCCATTGCAGCCTAGTAACCATTTCTGGGAAATTTCAGGCAAAACTGCTTATTCCCCTCCCCCTTCCCCCATTTAAAATAGTCCCATACACCTATGATTCTCCCTTTGCACTCCCCAAATCTCGCCTATGCAATCTCGCCTATGACCTGTTATAAAAAATATTCATCTAAAATTTCCTGGAAGCCAAGTGGGAGTATGAACCTAGCCAGACTTATAGTATTACTGTAGTACATTTCTCAAAGTTATATTTGCTGTTTCAAATACAAAAAAAAAAAGTCTTCAATTCTGTCCATAAATTCAAAATTTGACAGCCACTGTAGCTTATATATTATACAAATGGACTATTTCATGCTGAAAATCTTCTTGTATATTGATGGGAATGAATAACCACCCTATATTACAAGGATTACTATACGTGACCTGTTCTTAATATACTTCCTTTTCTGATTATTTCAAGTTCACTGTTCAACACGTGTTCTACTGTACAGTCCTTGATAATAGAGGATTAATATGGATATTTTTTCAAGCACGTAGGGTGAATTGGGTACATTCCATAGAGTAGGCTGCACAAGCATGAAGATCTAGACAATATCATTTTTGAAGTTATGCAATGGAGGATCCAGAAAGAGAAAGGAGTTGGGTCTCTCAGCTTGATGAATCTTTTTGTCCCAGAGATGATTTTAAGCTAGCAGACAGCATGTGATGGTGATTCAGGAATAACAATCAAATTCTTCTTTTTTAACTGTTTCTATTTTGTTCCAAAGCATTCAAAATGTTCAATCCAATCAGTACAGTGTAGTTAAAGGGGCAAAGGGAGGGGGAGGAGGCATGGTCATACGAGACCATTTTACTCAGGGGGGCGGTGACTTTATTCGCAACTCAAAAACCTATTATGAAAAAAAATTTGAATAAATAATTAATTTTGAGTCACTGTTTCACCACAGCTTCTGGCTTTGAAGGTTGTAGCCTTCGGAAATCAAAGAGCTTAAAGCTCTATGGTGAAATCATCTTCAATTTCCAGAAAATTTTCTTTAATTTCCAGTAAAATTCTTGACTTTCCAGTAAAGCAAGCTGTCAATTCGAGAAAATCTCAGGACGTTTAGTGAAAAGTGAACTAAATTTTCAGCACTTCTACTCATTTTCCTTCAATTTTATGCTAAAAATTTCACTTTCATCAAAATAAAGCATGTATGCAACCTGGAAGTAGAACCCTTTTCGGGGGGCCCAAACGGGGAAGCTAACAGAAAGAAAGAGAGCAAAGTTATGTAGGTTTTAATTTATTCATTATAAAATAGAATAGATACAATCAATAAAGACGATCTGCAACTTGGTTCCCCTGAAATAAATTCTACTCACGCAGAATTTAACAGGTTGCAAGATTACAGAGTGTACGTGAAGGACGCTAACAATTTTTAACCCTGCTAACTTAGCTCTTTATGTTTCAGAACTGGTGTAGTCAACATTCTGACCGTATTATACGCTATAGCCACAACATGGCTACTATACAAGTACTGCAAGTATTGCCTATAGCATGTAGTGCCTCAGGCTACCGAGTGAGGTGTTTATCTCACTACATCCGGTGAGACTAGCCTCCTTCATTTCAAATTTCAAATAATATTATTCTCTTTTACTATCTCTTTGTGACTCTTCAAAAAATATTTTGGTCTAATACAAATTTTCTACCATGTTTCTGAAACAGTAAAAATGTCTAAATAATACCATTCTTCATATCAATTTTTAGACCTGGCTATTAAAATATTGGATTGGCACCGGAAATTTTCATCTACATTCCTCAACGTTGCCAATTTACATAACTTCTGCGAATAAAAACAACATAAATTTCTATAATTAGCATTGCTGAAATTTATTGTAGCATAGTAACCTTTAAAATACAACCACCAATAAATAGCACATAATTTAAAGTCAATATCCTCATCATTTAATGAAATTATTAGTTCTTAATTAATAGATGGCAGATTTTGAGCATGGAGTTTACAGTACTAGACCTGTCGCGTCCTGAGGGACATGACAAAAAAAGTACATTTGATCTCTCTGCCTGACCATATATGATCAGTGCCCAAGCATCACATTCAACATCATGCCGAGTTGGGAGGGCATGACCCAAATATTTAGCAGAGTCGGGCATGATTCTGCCTGACTATGGCTGATAGGGGGATGCCACCTTCCCAGCACTCCCCCTTGTAGAAGCACTGATTGCTCAGAAGTATTTTTCTGTTTTTAGAGATTAAGACCCACATCACAGATCCAGAGTGGTGGAACATTTTCTTCCAAGAAAATTATTGAGGAAGGGATGGGGAGGAAGAACAATGAAATGGCAGATTTGGGAGTTTCTGATGGGTATGGCACTTTAGCATGTAGTGAGCCCTGGATTCCTTCAGCTTGTGTTCCAGGTATCATTAGGGGATTTACGTCTGAAAATGTTATAGAAAATGACTGGAATTTATGTTTTGTTTCCTTTCTCAAAGAGACTTTACCTATATAGATATACTCTTCAACAAAGAAACTAGAAGAAGAATCACCATGGGAATTATCATCAGCAGGTCCGACACCTTTATCTAAAAATTTAAATGGAATTTCTTTTCTTCTACACAGTATCCTAGAAATACAGTCATATATATTAAAATAATATCACATTTACATGTACATGTACTCCTTAAAACTTTTATGTATAATTAACACTGAAGGGGAAAAAAACAAGGAAAGATTAATTACAAACAGGATTAATTGACGCAGTTTTTCAAAAGTGAAACACAGGAATCATGTAATGGCTCAAACTACTTCCCTGATAATAAATTAAGCTACTACTGTAATTAAGAATAGCATACATTAACTCATGGGTCTATTGCTTCCTTACAGGATTAGCTCAGTGGTCATACCATTTTAAGTTTTGAAACAGAAAGATAAACAAAACTGCGTAGAAACCTACTGTGATTTCTTGTTCATTTTAGGGGATATCACGTCTTACAGCCGTAACAAACAGTGGTGGATTAAGGCCTTAGGCTGAGTCTGTATAACCAGGCCCTTTTGTAAATATACCACACAAATATTCATGAAAAATGACTTTTACAGAAAACCCGGATCTCATGATCTGATAATTAACCTTATAAAGTTCACTTCTTTTTACATATTTTTGCCTTTTTTTAGCACACTGACTTGGTTGCCATAAACCCCCACTCAGCAAAGTATCCTCCCAGTTGAGCATCCCCTCCCCCTCCCCCACCCCACAGTTTGGTCCCTCTTGGTCCAAATTTAGTCCTTAATATATATAACCAAACAAATTTGACTGCAGATTTTTTTATTTTTTTTAAGGAAACAAATTTTCCCAAAATGGAAGATAATGTTCCTATAATCGAAGATTATTATCCAAAAAATGAAAGAAATTACCCAAAAATTCCCAAAAGAGAGCAAAATTTCTCATAAATGAGCAAAATTTTCTAAAAGATTCCTAGAAATTGAAAAAAAGTATCCAAAATGAGAAGAAAATTTCTTAAAAATGGAAGAAAATGTTTTCAAAATCAAAGAAAATTGTCCGGAAATAAAAAAATTACCCAAAAATATAGCCAAAAGATTCCCAAAATGAGCAAAGTTTTCTGAAAATGAGCACAATTTTCTTGTAATTAAAGGAAATTATCCTGGAAATTGAAGAAAACTACTTATAAATGGAAGAAAATGTTCTGAAAATTGTCCAGAAATGAAGTAAATTTCCCGAAAAGTGATGAAAAATTATGAAAAGGAAGCAAAATTTCTGAAAAGGAAGCAAACTTTACCAGAAGGTAAGGGGGGGGAGGGGAGGGGTGGGAGAAAGGGGGAATAACGAGTTAAACATTTATCGCAAAGGTCCCTTTTGTGTATTGCCACCCCCCTTCCCCACCCCCTCCTCCACTAAGAATTTCTTTAAAAAGCTGTGGTCTATATTGCAATTCTGAATTTATTGAGTTTCTCTCATCTGTCTGCCTATTAATAGGAACATTTTTAACTCATGAGAATATTGAAGTCATGCAGCCATATTGTTCAGATGTTGCAATAGAATGTCATAGTTTCTAATTAATGTACTTGAAATATTAAAAATCTTTGTGTTGAAAAACATTTGAATTTTCAAAATGGCTGTTTCTCGCTTAAAAGCCAGTAGCTCTATTGTCTCTATTTTTTCCAATATTTTGAAAAGGAATTGGTGAACATATCAAATGGGAGTAGAAAAGTTTCGCCATGACAGTAATGAAGGTATTTTCATGAGTATAAAGTTTTCCCCTAGCAAAGAAATTTTTCCCAGACATATTTCAAATTTGAAATATGTAACATTGCATAAGGCTTTAACGTTAGGATAGCAAAGGATCATGGGAAATATCACAAAATGGCGGCTTCCATGTAGCAAAAGGTTCCCATTTTTAGAAACATTTATGTTCCAATTAATAGGCATGCTACCGGACTGCTCATGATTATTTTCACTTCTCTTTTTTAAAGATGATTTTTAGAGAATGTATTTTACACCTAATTTTGACAGGCCCTCCAAGACTCTGGGCCTTCAAGGCTTAAGTGTATGCAGCCAATGGGCTGTCCGCCACTGGTATAGAATGTAGAATGCCATTAGTAAAGAGTGATGTCTCTGTTAATGTATTGTATTGGAATTTAATTACATAATTTTTCTGATTGTAAATATTTTTCTCAAAACTTCTTCAGGTGGTATTCTGTTGTATATAGGACTACTCCTTACTTCTTCAGGTGGTATTCTGTTGTATATAGGCCTACTCCTTTGATTATTCAATGGTTATAAGTAGCATTATCTCAAAAAAACTATTTCTAAACATAACAGGCTTTTGGGGAATAACTTACAGCAATTGTGAGGCTGTGATGTCACAACTACAGTCTGATTTCAGTCATTTCTACACAAATCACTGGCATGTAAAAATTGACCAAACTTCTCCTTTAACGGAATGTCTACACCATTGATCCTTTTATTGTCCTTTTTCATTTAAAGTACTAGAACAAAAAGTGAGGGCGCTCGTTTTTGCTAATTTTACAAATATATTTTCCACAAAAGATCGATAAACTTCATGCCTCCATAGCCCACAGATAATGTGAGGGCAAAGGTTACTTTAATATTCATATTAACCAGAAAATTACTATACCGTTGTGAGCTAGATTTTTGGAGGGACCCCCTAAACATACGCCCTCATTTTTCAGTCTAGTGCCCCTTTAATGTGAACAGGCATGACCAGAAAACTCAGTCTAGTGCCCCTTTAATATGAACAGGCATGACCAGAAAACTCGGTCTAGTGCCCCTTTAATATGAACAGGCATGACCAGAAACTCAGTCTAGTGCCCCTTTAATATGAACAGGCATGACCAGAAAACTCAGTCTAGTGCCCCTTTAATATGAACAGGCATGACCAGAAAACTCAGTCTAGTGCCCCTTTAATATGAACAGGCATGACCAGAAAACTCTGCCTAGTGCCCCTTTGATATGAACAGGCATGACCAGAAAACTCTGTCTAGTGCCCCTTTAATATGAACAGGCATGACCAGAAAACTACTCCATTAAATTAATTCACACCACAGGAAATTGTATTCATCTTTAAATCAAACCCTCGCTGCAAAGTGCTGCGCCACTGATGATGACATTTCATCTTAATTCTCGCTTCTAAATCATTCAACTTTGTTTTTATAGCTACATGTATTGCTCTGCCTTATTTTCATACAGCACGAACATGTTCTACGACTTCGTAATTTATTATACCTAATCTATCATTTGTTTCATAACACATGTGCTCAATGTCTTTTCTTCCAATTTACTCTAACATAAACTCTTAAAAATGTTCTTGACAGGAGAATAAGAAACATTTCCGGCGATGGGAAGAAAAATTATGAGGAAGTTTATGGGAAATCGCTTCATTAACTTATTCGGTGACTTTCAAGAAATGTGAATTCTGATCTCAAAACTAATTAACGCAGATCATATTTGACTAAATAAGGATCGTTAAAGACAGGAAAGGCACGATTTCTACTTCTTGGCTCATCGCACCAATCCTCAAGGTGGCATGCGCATACTTGCCAATTGAATGTAAGCAGTCAATATCACATTTTTCTTTTCACTTACAGTACAAGTCAATCATGATACATCAATGCAATGTCAATATGGTGAAGAAAGGTGGGGGTGGGTTAACAGGTTCAAAGGAGGGTCCAAAAAGTGTAGAGCAATGGTCTTACAAGCAATATTGTATGTTTATTTTACCTTTTTAATGGGAAAAAATGGAGAAACAAAATAATAATAATAAACCTAAAATGAATTGTTTCAAGGAACCTATCTGACCTAATTAATTTCCTTTAGAACATGAAATCTTCTTTAACCATGAAGTTAAAAATTGCAGGTAAATTATGCCAAAAAGGGTGTCAGAAATAATCAGCTAAATGCTAATACACTACATGGAAATACTTGTGTGACCTTGTAAGAATTGCCCTATTTACAATAAGATTCACACAAAAATGATCTTTCCCACCAAACACTACTGACTGGTTGGTTTTAATTGCTTTATTGCGAACACCCTCACATTGTGTTATACCAGGGATCTGTTATCCCAAATAACAGATCCCTGGTTACACGCCTACGAAAAGATACATAAAATAATTCTTAAGTTGGCCAAGGAAAGGCCAAGGAAATTTGAAAATATTATTTAACTTGAAATTTCATTCGCTTTCTAAAAATTAATCAAACAAAAAAGAAAATTTCATAATTGACTGTACCATATGGGTATTAAGTTGGACAGGGTAATCAACAGCTAGAAGACCCACTATGACAATTGAAATCATTATATCCTCAAAAACCTGTGACTCTCTGGACATTTCACAGAAAGAAAAATCAAGAATTTGATCATTTTTATCTCAGGAACTACTGTAGATGTTAAAGGAATATTCCCATGGTTTTTGAAAAAAATTATTTAAAAGAGCAAACTTCTAGAGCCAATTTGGTACAAAAATCAGGGTGACATCATATTCTGTTCAGGAGATTAGATTTTTAAAGGAATATTTCCATGGTGTTTTGTAAAAATTTATTTGGAAGACTAGAGCCAATTTGTTACAAAAATGAGATTGATATCATATTTCGTTCAGGAGATGTGGATTTTTCAAGATTTCCCAATTGCATTTTAAAGTTTTTGCACAGTATGATGAATTTGTGTTTGTTGATGTCATAGAGGCAATTCCATTGCAAATGTTTATATATTTCTTTAAATGTTAATTGGTTGTTTCTGTATGATTAGAAACAATTTAAAAGTTATTAAAGTAGGGTATATTTGGCAATGTATATAAATACTTGAACTTTCATCGATTTATTTTTCTAGCAGGCTTTACTAACAAAAAAGGATGATATATTTTAATGAAATACATCAACTTTGTGGGAGACTGTGTTGCTGTGATGTCATACTGAGCTTTTTCCTTTTCGTTTATTGGCATTTTTTGTGAACCTTAAAATTTGAATATCTCGTGGTAGGAATAACATATCAACATGATTTTTGTACTAAATTGTTTCTAAAATTGTTGTCTTTCTTATTAAAGGTTACAAAAAAACATGGGAATATTCCTTTAAAGCTGTTTTAGAAAAGACAAAGACAGTCAAAACAGAGATTTAAAGGAAATGGATCCCATAAATACATTTGTGCTGGTAACGGTTCGCCAGACGAAACATAGGGGCCTACATGTGTTATTGATAACAACACAGATTTCTCGCAACCAATAAGAAAAATTGAAAACCGAAAGTAAAGTTACTTGATGTCGTTCACTTCTGAATGTATTGATGGGACAATACCTTTCCTTTAACTACTCAAGCCAAAAGATTTTCTTAGTTGGGGAAAATTAAGCTCTAGAACATACCAACTGTAGTAGTTGGGCTAACCTAATAATATCAAAATTTCTTGCTGCTGACCGACCGTCAGATAAAAGTGCCAATCATTAAAAAAAAAATGTATTGCCTTATTCAAATACATTTGTTTAAACTAACATTAATTTGATAGATATTTAATATAAATCAGGAATTGTCCCAAAAGTAAAAACCAGGCATTAGATAATGCTATCAATATGAAAATAAATTTCTTTTCACCAATTTATATTTCCTTTAATCTTCAAGCCAGCAAATTTTCATTTAAAACTGTTAAAAAAGAAATAATACTTTTTTTTCTAAAATAAACATTTTTCTTAGATAAAATTGTTTCCCTATCTACCCACCCAAGATTTGAGGAAAATAAAATCAGAAACATGTATCCTATTTTGGCCTTATTGCAATAAATTGGCATGTAGTAAAATGGCAATAATGACTATCAAGCAGTCAGCAATATTTCTTACCCTCTTGACTCAATTTCTGATCTAAAGGAATTTGGGATGTGATTATGTTAGAAAACGTTTCCCTATATACAACCAGGCACGTAGCCAACGACTCCCCTACCCCCCCCCTCCCTTTTGCTGAATGTCAATTTTTGGAGGGGGGACGTTTTAGTAATTATTGTAGAGGTTATGCTTCTGGATTTTTCCACTTTATGTATAGTTCATACAGGTGGAAATTATTTTTCATAGATTTGGCCCCCCACCCCCTCCCCCTCTTAAAAATTTCTGGCTACGTGCCTGTATTTCTATACAAATTATGGATACAACCAATATAGCTGCATAAATATTCATTTGAACATCACACAGTATCCAATGTAAAATCCAGTTTACGAAAGTGTCTTGTTACCAGTAGTGGACTAATTCATGCCATACACTGTATGTAGGATACCCTCACTCTTTGCAAACCAAAACAGACCCTCAAAACCTCTTTAAGTTGAATAAACATTGCAGGCCTTGCCACAAATCACTTTTTCACAAAACTTGCAGCGTGCCAAGTTGTTTAATTGGCAATTTATTTCTGTGGAAGTTGTTCCAGCAATCTGCCACAAACCCCACAAAGAATTACCTAAAGGGTATGTGTTTACAATAAATTAAAAGTGGAATACAATATCCCTCAGGTATCAACTGAAACCAGTGGATATTAACAAGTGCCGCTGCATGAATGAATTAGAGATACAGTGTATTTCTCGTAGATTGGATAAAACGGCGAGTTAAAAAGGCAAGTTTAAAAGGTAAAAAAAGGAAAGTTAAAGAGGACAAATCTGGTTAAAAGTGATCTCTAAAGTTTTTACGGATAAGACAAATCTCCAAAGAATCCTGAAGAAAATTAGTTCAGCTTTCTGTGAGAATATATATACCCACAGTGGCTTGGCTAAGGCGAGGGGAAGTCTTTCCCACCTTACCTCAATTTTTCAGGAGTAACATATCAAGGTCCCTTGAAAACCTAAACCCTCTTTTTTCAGAAGTTAAAATACAAAGACACACCACCTCCACCCACTTTTTTAGAAGAATTGGATTGGGAATTGGACACTCACAATTTTTGGTCATATTGCCCACACCACTTATTGCACTCCAGGTTTTGCAAGAGTTCACTTCACCCCCATTTTACTTCTAGTGGTGTTTTGTTCTGAGTGTTTGTTTGCATCTTAAAACTGGATTCCAGAAATTGTGCAACATCCCCCAGGTATCAACTGAAACAAGTATATATTAAACAGAAATATTCCCATGGAATTTCACTTTTATGTATCTCATAGAGAAAATTTTAAGAAACGGATTGGTAAAAAAACATGTTGATATCTCATTCCTAGAAGAAGTCATTGAACTTTAAAGATTTTTCTTGCCTGCATAAAAACGACTTTTGTACTGAGTCTAAGTCATCATTATGATGTCATCACAGCACTCCCTGTACTAATCTTTATGAATTTTTTCTCAAAATAATCACCAATTTTTCAAAATTCAAATATAAGTTACAAAAACAGGTTGGAAAACATTATTTTTAATTTTATTTTACAATATTCATGATCATTTCTGAAAAAGAAAATATTTCCAATCATTTAGAATATACAAAATTAATTTTCGAAGAAATACATAAAGATTAATACAGAAGTGCTATGAAAACATTATACTGATAGACTCAGACCAACAACCTCTTTTGCACAGACAAGAAAAATCTTTAAAATTCAATAACGACTTATAGGAATGAGATATTAACTTATTTTTTTATTAATCTGTTACTTTTATTGTCCTCTATCAAATACATTACATGAAATTCCATGGAAATAATCCTTTAAAAGGACAGGAGATATTTAAATTCTAAGGTTCACAAAAAATGTCAATTAACAAATAGGAAAAGGCTCAGTATGACATCACAGCAACACATTCTCCCACAAAGTTGATGTATTACATTAAAATCTATCATCCTTTTTTATTAGTAAAACCTGCTAGAAAAATAAAATGATGAAAGTTATATGTAGGTACATACCCTACTTCAATACCTTTTGGGAAAATTTCTAATCATACAGAAACAACCAATTAACATTAAAAGAAATAAATAAACATTTGCAATAGAATTGCATCTATGACATCATCAAATACGAATTTATCTTTCTGTACAAAAACTTTAAAATGCAATTGGGAAATCTTTAAAAATCCATATCTCCTGAATGGAATATGATATCAACCTGATTTTTGTTTCACACTGACTCTAAAAATATGCTCTTTCGAATAAAATTTGACAAAAAAGCATGGGAATATTCCTATTTAACAAGTGCTGCTGCAGGAAATGTGTCAAAGGAGATCACACGGTGAGTTAAAAGGCAAGTCTGGGTCAGCCTTTTGTGAGTACAGTAAATTCACATAGTGGCTTAATTGGTCAAGGGGAGGGGACTGGGCCCATAGCTAGCACAACGGCCCTAGAATGTTTTAAAAATTGAGGGGGCCAAACCGTATATTGTCGTGGGGTCCAGAGGCCCACTTAAAGTTTGCTGTTTATCAGATTTGGGGCTAAAAGATAGGCCTAAATTAAATTGAATTTTGCATCTTGCCACTCTTACAAATTCAATCATAATTAAGTTAAAGATGCCAACCCAACAGAGCCAAAACTCTCCGAGATGCTGACTGGCTGAAAGGATTTTAAATTCCTAGGTGGGAGGTAAAATTGAGAAATCATTAAATTTATATTGAAAAAATTGGAAGGGAAATTTAGTAAAATACTTGGGAATTTGGATAAAATATTGCAATGTTTTCCAAAAGTAGAGGAAACTTGGCCAAATTTCCCAGAAATCACAAGAAAACTGCTAGAGAATTGGCTAAAAAATTCTCAAAAAAAGAGCACATTTGAAATAAAATTTTCCAATAGCTAAAAAAAGTTTCTCGAAAATTAAAAAAACTGCCCAAAAATGAAGCAAATTTTCTGCAATGTGAAGAAATTTCCCAAAAATGAAAGAAAATTTACACTCATAAGTGTTTCTTGTCGACCTCATTTTCATTAAGTTGCTGTACTTGTGGCAGGAAAGTTACGCATCACCTCTTTTTACTGCAGTTTAATAATCGGCAATGGTATATACCATCTTCAAGATCATATATAAGGTCTCTTGTTGAAGCGTCTAAATGACAACTCCCTGATCCAACTCAGCAAGAAGTAGATCCAAACAGGGAGTTGTCTTATAAAAAAAGACAACTCCCTGATCCAACTCAGCAAGAAGTAGATCCAAACAGAGAGTTGTCATTTAAAAAGGACAACTCCCTGATCCAACTCAGCAAGAAGTAGATCCAAACAGGGAGTTGTCAATTAAAAAAGGACAACTCCCTGATCCAACTCAGCAAAAAGTAGATCCAAACAGGGAGTTGTCATTTAAAAAAGGACAACTCCCTGATCCAACTCAGCAAGAAGTAGATCCAAACAGGGAGTTCATTTAAAAAGGACAACTCCCTGATCCAACACAGCAAGAAAAGATCCAAACAGGGAGTTGTCATTTAGAAAGGACAACTCCCTAATCCAACTCAGTAAAATGTAGATCCAAACAGGGAGTTGTCATTTAAAAAAGGACAACTCCCTGATCCAACTCAGCAAAAAGTAGATCCAAACAGGGAGTTGTCATTTAAAAAAGGACAACTCCCTGATCCAACTCAGCAAAAAGTAGATCCAAACAGGGAGTTGTCATTTAAAAGGGACAACTCCCTGATCCAACTCAGCAAGAAGTAGATCCAAACAGGGAGTTGTCATTCAAAAAAGGACAACTCCCTGATCCAACTCAGCAAGAAGTAAATCCAAACAGGAGTTGTCATTTAAAAGGACAACTCCTGATCCAACTCAGCAAAAAGTAGATCCAAACAGGGAGTTGTCATTTAAAAAGGACAACTCCCTGATCCAACTCAGCAAAATGTAGATCCAAACAGGGAGTTGTTATTTAAAAAAGGACACCTCCTTGATCCAACTCAGCAAAAAGTAGATCCAACCAGGGAGTTGTCATTTAAAAAAAGACAACTCCCTGATCCAACTCAGCAAGAAGTAGATCCAAACAGGGAGTTGTCATTTAAAAAAGGGCAACTCCCTGATCCAACTCAGCAAGAAGTAGATCCATACAGGGAGTTGTCATTTAGAAAGGTCAACTCCCTGATCCAACTCAGCAAGAAGTAGATCCAAAAGGGAGTTGTCATTTAGAAAGGACAACTCCCTAATCCAACTCAGCAAAACGTAGATCCAAACAGGGAGTTGTCATTTAAAAAAGGACACCTCCCTGATCCAACTCAGCAAAAAGTAGATCCAAACAGGGAGTTCATTTAAAAAAAGACAACTCCCTGATCCAACTCAGCAAAAAGTAGATCCAAACAGGGAGTTGTCATTTAAAAAAGGACAACTCCCTGATCCAACTCAGCAAGAAGTAGATCCAAACAGGGAGTACTTATTTAGAAAGGACAACTCCCTGATCGAACTCAGCAAGAAAAGATCCAAACAGGGAGTTGTCATTTAAAAAAGGACAACTCCCTGATCCGACTCAGCAAGAAGTAGATCCAAACAGGGAGTTGTCATTCAAAAAAGGACAACTCCCTGATCCAACTCAGCAAGAAGTAAATCCAAACAGGGAGTTGTCATTTAAAAAGGACAACTCCCTGATCCAACTCAGCAAAAAGTAGATCCAAACAGGGAGTTGTCATTTAAAAAGGACAACTCCCTGATCCAACTCAGCAAAATGTAGATCCAAACAGGGAGTTGTCATTTAAAAAAAGACAACTCCCTGATCCAACTCAGCAAGAAGTAGATCCAAACAGGGAGTTGTCATTTAAAAAAGGACACCTCCCTGATCCAACTCAGCAAAAAGTAGATCCAACCAGGGAGTTGTCATTTAAAAAAAGACAACTCCCTGATCCAACTCAGCAAGAAGTAGATCCAAACAGGGAGTTGTCATTTAAAAAAGGGCAACTCCCTGATCCAACTCAGCAAGAAGTAGATCCATACAGGGAGTTGTCATTTAGAAAGGTCAACTCCCTGATCCAACTCAGCAAGAAGTAGATCCAAACAGGGAGTTGTCATTTAGAAAGGACAACTCCCTAATCCAACTCAGCAAAACGTAGATCCAAACAGGGAGTTGTCATTTAAAAAAGGACACCTCCCTGATCCAACTCAGCAAAAAGTAGATCCAAACAGGGAGTTCATTTAAAAAAAGACAACTCCCTGATCCAACTCAGCAAAAAGTAGATCCAAACAGGGAGTTGTCATTTAAAAAAGGACAACTCCCTGATCCAACTCAGCAAGAAGTAGATCCAAACAGGGAGTACTTATTTAGAAAGGACAACTCCCTGATCGAACTCAGCAAGAAAAGATCCAAACAGGGAGTTGTCATTTAAAAAAGGACAACTCCCTGATCCGACTCATCCGACTCAGCAAGAAGTAGATCCAAACAGGGAGTTGTCATTTAAAAAAGGACAACTCCCTGATCCAAAGCGTGGAAGTATTGCTGCTGCCTGGGGCATTCTTTGACACGGGAGAACTTATAGTGATTTGTGCGTCAATTAGATCGATTGTTTTCTTACAAAATCTCTTTTGATTTGTGTCATGTATGTTTATAGGTCTACGGTCTTCTGAATGAGATTGAATGTATTCATTCCAGTAATTTGATTTTCTTATTGAAAAAAATATAATGTGTCTAAATGATCATACATATTTAGTAAGTTCAAAGTTGGGAGGGCAAAATACCCACTTTTGCTTCCGGTGCCTATGGGCCAGCGTCGCACATGGGGAAACTGTACCAATCTTGCGAAGATCTGTGCCCCATTTGCAGGAAATCAAAATAAACAATATACAACAAGAGTATGGAAAATCCCCCTTTTACCATGCTCGCGCACCCCCCTTCCCCACCCCACCCCCTTTTTCTTTGAGAAATAGTCTTGGCTAAGGGCATAGGGCCAGGTCTTTCCCGTCTCACATTTTCAGAAATAACATTACCAAGATCTTTTGGACACCCTTCATTATTCGTTGAGCACAGCACTTCATGCACTTTTTTTTTTTTTTTGCAAGATTTTACTTTACTCCAAAATAGCTCTATTGGTTTTTGCTCAGTGTTGTGTTGGCATCTTAAAGCTAGATTCCAGAAGTTGCTGATACAAAAAACGATATAGACTGTCATATCCTGTTCCCTGTACCAAATAAACATCGGGGGTGTAGACACCTACAGTAGATATATATGTATGACATTCTCACACATCACATATCATTAGGTCTCCAACAAGGTTGTAATTGGGAAATTGGAAAAGGTTCTTAGCTGAATAAGGAAATGCATGCATGAATTCCTATCATCATCATCATCATCAGGTAAAAACATCCCTGATTTGTATGGTATGTGGTATTTCGTTACAATATTTACAATGATTCTCTTCCCCATTCTTTAGCCACAAAAGAACATGTTTTGAAGTCTGTATTGTTGGTAAAGTCACTTGAATTTCTTTCAGTAAATTGGTGAAAATGCAGACTGGATATTTTAAAAAAAGGTTGATGAATTAAATGTTACAATACGATTATTAGCTTCAAAGGGTAAGGAAACTACATGGACTGGATGTTTCACAAACATAATCAAGCCATTCTTGATGCATACAGAGGATGCACAGGAATATCCATTAAAAAACTGTTGTAACATGCTACAAGTATCTTTTCAATGAATATCATGGAATTTCTCATTTAAAGAAAGCGTCCCTTGAAAAATGGATGGGATGAACCTGCCAGTATCATTTTCATCAGTTCAAAGGACACTCTCCAGAATAACACATCTCTGGTATTACCAGGTGGTTTTACCAGGAATCTGTTATTTGCCCCTGGTATTATACAATCATTCGGCCACACAGGTAGTTGAGACAACTCGACAAAAAATGCTGTCATTTTATCATTAGAACCTTAGTATTTGAACATCATAGAGTTCTTACTTGGATCATTTATACCCTGAAAACTGGTTTAATCATTTCATTTGGAGTAGAAATCGTAAAAATAGCACCACTTTCAGCAGAGTAATTATGAGCGACTTTCAAAACTTGCCGACCCATTAACGTAACCTCCTTCTGTTGACACTATTTCGATAAACAATCCTGCGGTTTTGCCATTTCCGTTCATCAGTGCAATATACGCGTAGAGCAAGGACTCTTTGTGTGTAGAGGTCAGAAGTTGTGCACCATCGAGCATATTTAAAGCAAACACGTGCAGTGCTGCAGTGCGCAAAGGATTTTCCAAAGATAATGGTAGGCAATGTCAATTACGAGATAAGCATACTTGTAAACTCAGGCTTTCGATACGACTCAATGAAATTTTACATTAATTACTTATGAATATACAAGAAATACACTTTACAAATTTCTTTATGTCCAAAACTCCAAAGACATAACACATATTAATGTTATTCAAGTAAAAACTCCCCTCATGTTGCCATAGAGAAAGTTTTATTGTTGGAATGCTGCTCTTGATTTCTTAACTTCGAAATGAATTTACGTAAAAATACAAAATATAGCGTCAATTTCGATGTTCAAAGGTTGAATCTTTTAACAATTTGTCCAAAATAATACAAATTTTGTTAAAACACGAAGTGGAATTATTTGGAAATAAACAGAAAATGCAAACCGCCACATACGGTTACTGAAATGCCACAGGAACAGAAAATCAGGATGAAGTTCTGTTCAAGGGACGAGTTCTGTAATGTGGTAGGAAGAGCAACACAACCTGGAGGTCTCAGCAAAGCAGATTTCAGATTTCTTCTGAGGAAGTTCATTGTATGACTTACTTTAAATTCTACAGTAATTGACAAAGTGTCCTATAAATTTTTTTTATGAACTAATGATTTTAAAACCTGCATGAATTTTAATTATTCAAGATAATTGAAGTTTGTGATGTTTCAGGAGAAAATGTGATGTTTCAGGGGAAAGAAAAAAAAAATGTCTTTTTAGTAGAAGCCTTTACTTCCATACCCATACCAGACTTACTACAATGAAGAGAAATTTGTTTATGATATAAGATTGAAAATTTGATTCTGCTTTTTTGCAAAGCATTATTTATGTCCCTGCCTGTAGACATACTGGTTCTTAAAGGAATATTCCCATGTTCTTTTATAACCTTTCACAAGAAAGAGAAAAGTTTTAGAAACAATTTAGTACAAAAATCATGTTGATATGTTATCTTATTCCTACCAGGAGATATTCAAATTTTACGGTTCACAAAACATAACGATAAACGAATGTGACATCATCAAACACGAATTCATCATACTGTACAAAACTTTATAATGCAATTTTGGGAAATCTTTAAAAATCCATATCTCCTGAACGGAAGATGATATCAACCTGATTTTTGTACCAAATTGACTCTAAAAGTATGTTCTTTCAAATAAAATTTTCAAAAACCCATGGGAATATTCCTCATATTCCAATGCTGTTCACTAATTATGCATTGCTGAGTCACTGTAGAATCAAATGTATTCAAACTACAACTACTACTTGTTTGATATCGGTCATTTCTACACAAATATCTTCTGAACAGAAAAAGATTTGTATATACCTTCTTTACCCAGTTTTTCATTCTTTTTCATATCCTCTGCTGCTATACTACTAAGAATACATGCTTGACTGACCCCTAAGCTAGAATACATGCTTGGCTGACCCCTAAGCTAGACCTTTAAACCTACAGTTAAATAAAGATGCAGCCAGCCATAGTCTGTAACAGTAACTATCTCAAATGATTGACCCAAGCTTGGGTACCCACCCATGCTTAAAAAAATTATGGGGGTATTTATCCCGCTAGCTACAGTAGGACCCTGAAAGGGTTATAAAGACTCTTGAGTTTGGTTCCTCATCTTGACAAAAGAAAATTATATCCTACCTTCCCATCCTCATCTTGAAGCTGCATCCCTGTTTCATCCATTCGCTGCTCCACAATTCCATTTTCGCTGATGTAACCAGATTCCATCATAGGTGATCCATTGGTGCTAAAATGGTGTGAGGGTGCTCCAATTGGGTGGTGTGGGATTGGTTTTATATGGTGAGGAGGGGTGCCAGGGTGTGGACTACCATCACCTGGGACATGGTGCCCTTCAGGGATTTGTTGGGTATGAGGCAGGCTGGGGTAAGAGGCAGGGCGAATTGGAGAAGATGGCGACACATTCATCTTTAGGTAGCACTTGGGTATTTACCGCAAAGGAAGATGAAAATAACAGTAAAACGGACTTTGTTGTTTATGGAGTAAAGAGGAATAAGCTGAAAAAGAAAGAGTATGTAAGATGTAACAGTACAATATCATGCTTACTTTGATTTCTTATGGTAAAATCCTCCCAGTAAAAAATGTGGGAGCGGAAGTATGCCGTCCCCCACACCTTTCAGTGAAGAAAACCCCTTATTAGGCTTATTTGTACCCTCTGTGAAATATAACAACCTTTTCGGCGCTTGTCCTTCTGATTTATTATAATACCTACTGTAGGTCTAATTCCAGGTCCGATTTTAGTTTCCCCAATTATAATCATTTGAATTGACCACACTTATCCGTAAAATGTAGCATTACATATACACCGACGTACATGTGGCGCCTGCATATGTGTAACATACAGCATACACTTAATACATGTACATGCAAGTAACAGGTCACTGCACTGCGAGCGTGTATGTACTGCCACGTACATTGTGTCGTATACTAAATTAATTGTCTATTCTAATTTGTTAAATAAAAAATAAAAACTTCCCACAATTGTAAAAATAAATGAAACAAAAATGAGACTTTTGAATGAGGGTTGAGGTTCATGGTGAATAAACTTCAGCCCCCCTAAGAAAAACAAATTGTCTGTACACCTTTGTAACCTAGAATTGTGACAACTTCAATACAAGGATCTCTCTATATATTAGGGGACACAAAGTACAGAACCAGATGGGTCTAGACCCCAACTTTCTTGATCATCATCTTCTCGGAGGAAATTTTGTCCAGCATCAAAACACTATCATTTTTGCTACAAAATAATTCTCGACTTAAATTTCCTCTCTGATTCCATTTTGTGCACTTTTCACAGCCACTATATACAGTATGATATTTGTGAATAAGATCAAACAGTCTGGTTCCAACTACAATACCAACCTAAAGTATTAGTAAAAGTTTAAGACTTAAGCTAAGGTCCAGGGTTTTGGGGGGCCTGCCAAATTTAAGTGTAATAGAATACAATGTATGCTCTAAAAATAATCACAAGAAAAATGAAGTATAAACTTTATTAAGGTCATGAGATCAGGGTTTTCAGTAAAAGTCATAAGAAGTCATAATTCATGGAGATTTGTATAGCATATTTACAAAAGGGCCCGGTCATATAGACACAGCATAAAGCCCATAAAAGCTTAATCCGCCACTGGATATTTTGAGAAATTTTGAGAAAAGAATCTGATATTTTGAGGGCAAAGTCGGATATTTTGAAGAAAAACTTCAAAAATTTTGAAGAGAAAAAGTTGGATATTAAGTCAGTGTTTTTAGGAAAAAAGTTCAAAAATTTTGAGGAAAAAGTTGAAAGTTGCTAATTCTTAAAAGGCAAATTTTGTTTTCCAAAGTGAATTGCACCCCCTAAATCCTGAATAATAGAGAATACATGTTTGTAACTGATGACTGAAGAAATTGTGCCCCTGCCAAAGTTACAATTTGTTCCTTCAAATCCAAAGCAACATTTCCTATGACACTTGCAGATGATGATTATATTGCATTCGTTGGTTTTAGCATACTGCACCTAACATGATGAAGACCTAAACCTGGTCAATCACCCCACATATAGCTTTAAGTTTATACCACCAAAAACATGTCCAGATTTGATATCATTATTATTCAATAAAATATTTAACTTAAAGAACAGATTAAATCTATAATTTGAGAGATACGGCACATCTCAAAGATGATTTCCTGTTCAGTTGCAAGAGGGAGGGATGGAATTAGTTATTGTCACAACCCAAGTATACGTATATTATCACTGGGACATTTGTGTTGTGTACTTGAATTGTTGTGGATACCTTGTCTCCAATTAGAGTCACACTCAAGCAAAATGTATTTTCCAAAATGCGATAACTTCACTTCCTTTGTACAGTCTGGTGGGATTTCACCTCTTCATATGATTATCAAAAAAAAAAAACCTTTATTAGTTGATTTAAACAAAATAATTTTGCCAGATAAAAATCCACGAATAGTTTGTTTCATGTTCCAAAAATGTTGTTAAGTGTCTTGCCTGCGCATTTGCACTCGGGGTTTCTTCATTTAACTAACGGGTGGAAATTTTTTGATGTGCGGTATCTATGTGTCGTTTTAAAATTAGCATAAAATTATTCAACATTTTTCTGTTTTAGAGCTATTTGACGATTTGTGACGATAAGTGGTTGTATTTCTTTTCATTATTCAAACCATTCTTCTTATTGTAATGTATGTATCTCCATGATCGAAGAAAAATTCTAAATGGACCCCACGTAAATATTGCAAATGCAATAATTGTCAGGTGGTAATCACATGACTATCATTTTTCCGATGAACTTTGACATCTTCAATACAGACTTAAAAATGTAGTGTGCGAAGAACGGAAAGTGTGCCAAGAATCATCTGAATTTGGTGTTAAAAGGAATATATTCAAAACATTGAAAAGGAGTTGGAGAATTAGAGTGCAAATTTGAACAGGCAGAAGACAGGTCATTTGAAAGAGAGCTTATACCCATAAAACGGTGCGGAGCATTGTAACTTACAGTGTAGTTAAAATGAAATCTATATGCGAGCTGTATAGGACTTGAAAAACCTCAATCAGAAACGACAACAAACAGTGAAAATCAGCCTTGCAACAAGAGAACAACAAATCAGTGGGGAAGTAAAAGGCCTGAAAATGGGGTATATGATGAATAACTAGAATGGAATAATCCCCAATGGCTAGTATTAGAAAATAAGCACTCCACCCCCCTCCCCCACCAAAACAAAGGGAGGGGCAGACATGGGAGGCTCTACATACAGAGGGAATGTGTGAAAACATTGTTTACATTTCTAATGGGGGAGGGGGGTTATGCCTCCACCCCTCCTCCCCACTAAAATAAAAATTAAATATCGTCGATATGCTCTCGACCTAAATCTTGTTTCAAACTAAACACACCATTTGAACTTAGCACCTCATTATTTTCACTGTAACTGTAAATTCACCATGAAAGCAAAATGTTAATGTTAGCTCAGACACAATAAGAACTCTTCAAAATGGCTGCATGGAAATTGACATTGCCGATATTTTCTTCGACGGGAATACGTACAGTACAGTAACTAATTCAGCTCACTTACTGTACGGTACGTGTTTATGAACACAATCTCTATCAGCTGATTGCATGGAAACCTTATTAATGTTGTCTGCAGTAGGGACCAAAATATACAATTGTTTACTAAGATTTCGTTGATTCTCGATAGAAACGAACGAGTGAGTAAAAAGAAATTAATCTTACAATAAATATCCAGGTATTCCTCGCACAAAGTAATTCCTTTCAGGTCAAAGTTGTCTTCGCCGGGTTCCAAGATAATCTTGTGGTATTTCCCATGCGCTACAGTTCTTGAACACAAATCAAAACATTGCGAAACGAAAGAAACCTTGGCGCTCTTTCAAAATAGCGCTTTAAAAAGTGGGCGTGGCTGCTCAAAACGCAAGGGTGGGTTTTGAAAGCCAGCTGAGGAATCGGCGGCCGGTGTGATAGTAAATTTTGCCCCCCGTAAATTTGGGGCCCCCCGGTCCTTATTTCCCAAGGAATGTCTAGTGAATTTAGTCCCCCTGGACTGATTTTACTAGGCGATTTACTGGTGTGTCTGTAAGGTTCCTTCAATTATTTTTTGTGTACTGAAGTGATAAGCTGAAACCGAAATAAGTCACTGATGTTTATGCACGGAATACAGAGCCGCTGTACTCGTAGGATTTGACCACAAACAATGTTTTTTTTTTTTTTTTATGTTTCTCCTTTTTCTCACAGAAATTAATACATACATAAAATTCGGCAACACCCTTTACGCAAAGAGGTCAGCAGCAAAGACTTGGTACTACCAGGGAGTTGCCAAATGGCAACTACCTGGTACTACTCACAATATAACCTGACAACCCATGTTGCGTAATTAAGCAAACTCTTACAAGATTAAATCTTGATTTTTAAGGTATGACAATACTGACACAACTCTCATATAACTTTCTTTGTTTTTCTCACCTCGAGCAAATGTAGACAATTCAAGCTAAAGCTTTGAAAATCTGTTTTTGTTTGTTTTCAAAACACCGCATCAACGTCGGTCATCAAAGCTGTAGCCTATGAAATTGCATCCTGTATCGATGAGCGCAGACTCTTTTTCTATGATGGAGGGCCAAATTTACTGGATGGCAACAGCTTTATAATCTGGAGGACCTAATTTCCTAGAAAAGAAGGACGGGGGGACCAAATGTTCTAGCGGATAATTTTTACTATGATGGGGGACCAAATTTACTGGATGGCTACGGTTTAATTGTCTGGGGGGCCAAATTTCCTAGGAAATAAGGGCTGGGGCCAATTTACTTTAGGTGGGGGGGGGGGGGAGGAATTTACTTTTACACCGGAAACGCGATTCCTTTTTACCTCCGCCAACAAAGTTGGGCGGTGTTTTTGCCTGTGTTTGTTTGTCTGTTTGTTTGTTTGGACTGATGATTGGATTTGGATTAAATTTGGTGTGTGGTTTTGTTACTTCTTAAGGAAGAAGTTATTGAAAGTTGGGACATATTGGAACAGGGGAAGTGTGAAAATAAGGGAGGGGGAGGGTGTGATGACATGTTTTTGCCTTTATTTGCTTGTCTGTCATCAAGATATCTCCAGAACTAATGAATGGATTTTGATTAAATTTGGTGTGTGGTTTTGTTACTGCTTAAGGAGAAGTGATTAAAATTTGAGACATATTGGAACAGGGGAAGGGTGAAAATGGAGGGGTGGGGAATTATAAGGTGAGTTTGCCTGTCATCAAGATATCTCCAGAACTGATGATTGGATTTTGATTAAATTTTGTTCCTGTTTCATGAAGAATTAATTACAATTTGGAACTACTTGAAACCGGGAAAGGGCATAAATTGAGGGGTGGGGATGTTTTAGGATGAGATCTGTCAAGACTAACTTGTCAAGACTAAGTTAAAACTTTCCAATGGAATGTGTTAAACAATGACTTTGTGCTCTAAATGAAGATCCAAGCAATCAATTTTTGGACTCAAGGAGACTTACATCAAGTGTTCTCTGGAATCAATGAAAATGAAACAATTGGTTTCTGCCATGAATGGAAAATGATGGAATGTGAATCCTGGCTGAAAAGAGCTCAAACAATGATGCTTTACTTGAATAAAACTGAAAATAATGGTATGGCTTTGGAAGAAATCCAGTCAGAAAATAATCTTCAAGTGTTCGGATTGCAAATATTCATTACAGATCAAAACTTGTGGATAAAATTATGGTGAGCCTAGGATTTCTGAGGTAGATTATATTGGGTATGGGGATCAAATGAACTCTAAAATTATTCTAGACATCATGGAATTGCAACGGGCGGAGGTATGCGCTCTAGAGAGTGCTAAAGTTCTAGTTCTTTTCTTTTTTGGTAATTTCTCCAAAACTAGTGTTAACTATACCCACCCCTCAATGAAAAGAAAAATCGTTTTTAGTCTTATTTTGTGGACTTATTCATTTAACTTGAATTTCAGAATGTGATCCAAATCTGAACTGCTGAGTGAAAGAAAATACAGAACTTCATCGAACGCCCTATCAGCCTCTAGCAGCTTCAACGCCGAAAAAGCCTGCGTACAATTTTGACCCTTCAAATGGAGTCATTTAAGCAGGGAGCTGCCATTTAGATGGAAACTCCCTGGTTTAATCACCGTTAACAACATAATAGTGAGCTAATTCTGAAAGGCATCAGGCCAGCGTGCTCTCCGGGCTAAAGGCTGTAATACCCCTTCACAAATCACAAAGTGTGTGGAGGGGGTGAGGGAACT
>JAIGNY010000225.1:87500-102665 GCA_020152595.1 Chiridota heheva
GCTAATTTGAGTCAATTTACAGCCATGACAGTTTGCTAAACAAATATCACAGTAAGTAGATATAATCGACAGATCGATGCAATTTGTTGCAGCGGTAAGAAACGACCTAATGCACGAAAACATTGTGACGAATTCGATTAGTGTACTTTAAAAAAAAAAAAAAAATTATATTAATGACGCTGCATCGCCGACTATGTCGGATTCCAAAACGATTTTTCTTTTAACATTTTTTCAAAACTTGCCTCTTATTCAAGCTTTTCCTTTCGTGCAATTTCCTGCAAAATGTACAAAGTAACTGTAAAATCAATGGATTAAAACAGCTGTGAGGCAAACTACCAAAAATAAGTTGATGACATTTTTGCGGTCGTACTTTATCTGTTTATATACACTTATAAGGTCAATTTTAATTGTTTTAACTTTTTTAAACCCGAAAACAGTCATTGATTTTGCGCGGATTTTCATTGTTGTCAGCGTGGTACGTGGTGGTGGTGGTGGAGGGTGTTTCCTGCCCCATAAAGCTGAAAGACAATAAACACAGACTGGACGTGATCAATATTACTCACCTATAGATTTAGAATTTCAACAACGTACTTCTTTGGGCATGCCCAGCTACTTCTTCCACTCTCAAATTTGCAAAACCAATTGAGGCTGCACTCAAATCTTCTCAGCTATGAGCTGTCCATTTTATTTAGGGGGCCTGAATTTGAGAAATACTGCGGAAATCGTTCCAATAGCATGATCAAAAGGAACAGGTTCATAAATGATCAAAAAAGGATGTATGATGAAATTTTTTTGACGGTCCAAATATTGGCTGGAAATTCTTTTCGTCATCATCCATGATTACGGTTGTTTATAAAGCAGCAACATATAAGTGAATATATTTATTTTTAACTTTCTATTAGGGCCTTTCAGCTAACGTCATGAGGTCACGTGACTTTGTTACATTGCCATTTTGTCGGGTTAGAACGATCGTCTGCGGTACATTTATTTAGACTTACAAACGCTTGCATGTTGTTATATAAGCTGATTTTTGTAAGATAAGTATGCCGGAATCTTGCTGTGCCGTTGGTTGCACTAGTATACGTGTGCCGGGAAATAAAAAGACGTTTTCTTGATTTCCATCTGATTCTGATCGACGTTCGAAGAGGGTTCTGCTGTATGACCCAACGTCTTCATACCTTCGGTTCACACTAGGATATGCAATGAGTATTTTATGCCAGATATGTAGGCTTTGTCTGCGTATAACGAACAATCAGGTGGCGTTCACGTAAAAGTTACACTTCGTATACCCGGTGAATATATAAAACGTTAGGAAAATATGAAGTAAAATCGCCGTCGCTAACAAAAACGATAAAATTCGCTAAAGTGGTAGGTAGGTTAGCAGGCAGTATGTTTGTTATACGTGTGATGTGACTGAGCTGTGTCAGAGAGCGTGACGTCATTCGTCCTATACTTACGTATAGGCCGAAGGCCGAGAGTCGAAACTCCTATACCTACAGCGTTACAGAGTCGTGATACTTTTTTAAGTCAACCACCCATGTTGGTTCCAACTGAGGGCAGTAGAACTTTCAACCTCAAACAAAACGTATAAAATAATATTAAAAAGACAGATTCGTAATTTAAATGAAAAAAATATAATTTTAATTGTACTTTTTTTAAATTATAAATAATGATGTAATCGTATCTATTCATATTAGAAAAATGTGTATTTTTAAGCCTTACTAATTATTTCGCGTGCGAAATTCAAATAATATCGTGCGTCCATTCGAATCTCACGTACATGCGTATCGTATTTAACCGCACGCACCTGTACAAGACGTATTGTAAAAAATATGTTGCAGCACCGGACGACAGCCTGACAAGTTAGGCTCCCCTATGTCTTTTTGTGAAAAGGTCTTTGCCTACCGACTGAGCGTTAGGTATACTAGGTTATTGCATAATAGCAAATCAAATTTACAGGAATCAACACTAACAACAGTCCAAGTAAGCTTTTGATTCATTAAACATTTATCCATGATTGGTTTTGTTAACACTGAACAATGTCTAACGACTAGGCCTAGGTTTCCACTTAGCGGGTCACTTGGCCTAAGCTAGTGACGTAACCACCTTTAGCTTGCAAGTGTAATTTTGTGTAATTCAGTGTACGCGTGCAGCAAGCGCGTAGCGCGTTAATTCAGTTCTGTATGTACTGTAGGAAAAATATTTCTTAAGTTTCCTAATTATAATTTTAGTGTCCATATTTGTCAATGTTTTTATCCAAATTTTATACAAGTAAATATTCAAAAATACTTAATTTGTAATAATAATATTTTTTATAACATTTTTCAACATTTTTTGGTTCAATTTTAATTGTAATTAATTTTTTATTTTCAAATTGTTGACTCTCTACTGCCCTCACTTGGAACCAACATGGATGGTAGACGAACAAAAAGTATCACGCACCGAGGTATAGGAGTTTCGACTCTCGGCCTTCGGCCTATATGAAATATAGGCCGAATGACGTCACACTTTCTGGCTGTGTGAAGACGCGTGAAACGCAACGACGCTTGCCCGGGAAAATGGCATCCAAATGAGTTACAGTCACGTGATGAAATCTCTATAGACTAGACCTTTTCAAACCGAGTTTAGCCGAGCCTGAAACGTCAGGGTACTTTAACCAATACAATTCCGGGGAATTTTCGCTTTTACTAACCAACCAATCAGCTGCAGGGAAACAACAACAATACACGCGCGTATTACCTTCATAAGCTTGTACGCACGTACATAATAGTACAACATTACATGCACGACGTTCGTACGTAAACTTTATGTAAAATGTATAAGCTTTGTGTTGGATGCACACGTAAAGTATTTAAATTTGCGTCAAAGTAGAGGCCTGGATAATTATTTTCTTATGGGGATGTTTTTTTGTTGTCAATGTCATATTCCACACACACAAGTTCTGTCTTCTATTCAGACTGTCTCAATTAAGGAATACGCGATAACCAGGTAAGATTTTAAGTTAAAACTTGGCCTCAGGTACGTTTATAACACTAACGTTACGTTCAACGCATGTAGTTGTAGGCCCTAGGCCTAGTGTGCACGTTAAACTGTTGTTTTAAATTTTATGAATTGAACATTGTATGTTCGTTGGGGTTCATATTTACGAAACATTAAGAATATTTGTGCACATTTGAAACACAAAAATAGGACGGAAATTGGCAAATATCGTTCAAATTTGAAAACGTTGATGTTCAGTGCGGAGAGCCTTATGCCAATGGTATGAAATTGTGCCCTTGACCTCACTGCACAAAATGTGAAAATAGTATCGAGAACTTTCGGCAGCAAATCCCTTGTTATCTGTAAATGAGACAACTAGTTTTGTGTGTCGGAAAAATTGTGTGAATGGAGAGGATACAGTTTATACGATGTTTTCTGTTTGGTATGGAATTTCCTAACCAAATTACGCTACCATTTAAGTCTCAGTGAAGTGCTCATTTGTGTATGTAGGCCCCTATATACTGTTGATTATTGTGTAAAATTATATTTTTAATGGGCTTGACTCCATACGTTAGTAAATTGTGCAGACGATCAGGATTCCCCGAAATTTGATTGGTCCATTACGGTCACGTGAATTTCGGCCATGTTACATTATTCAAATGAAATTCATTTTATAAATGCGAACGCAAAAATGCGAACGCAAAAATGCGAACGCAAAAATGCGAACGCAAAAATGTGAACGCAAAAATGTAAACGCATAAATGCGAACGCATAAATACGAACGCATAAATGCGAACGCATAAATGCGAACGCATAAATGCGAACGCATAAATGCGAATGCATATTCTGTTACCTAAGAGCATCAGGTAACGTTGAAACTTAGAATTAACGAGCAGATATTAAGTCTCTCTCTCCCAATAACCTTTGAACCTCTACTAATCAGCTAATGTTGATTGTCTTAACAACTCCCTGATCTGACTTAATATCCTTACATCATTTGCCACCAGCCGCAGCGTCACGCAACCATCAGCCTTAAGGACTATGGACATGTAACAGATTTGAGATATGTGAAAGAGCATGGAATTCTGAGTAGAATAGGTTTTAAAATTTATCAAAAGCTTATCTATTTTTCAAGTTATGACTAAACAAAGTTTCATGATTTGTTAATTTGTCCATAATTTGGGATATACTACGAGGAACACATCTCAAAATCTTTATATAATTCTTTAAATTATGATCTTCATATTCAGCAATTTGTGAATTTCAGAATGTCTTTTCTAGATACATGACGATTCGGGGTGTGACAAAACTCCATCAAATTTTGCCCGAAGTCCAATTCCATATTACAGACAACACTGTCAGAGAAATAAAAAACAAAGGTTTTACAAACTGATAAATGGCAATGAAGGATCCTTCCCCCAATGATGCCACACATTGATGCACAATAACAGCTAAAAATCTAAAATGCTGTAAATTGGTCAATTTTGAACCATTTAAGCAGTTAAAGGTGTATGGACATGTAGCAATAACTTTATTAGTCACAGGAGTATCAAAATCTGACTCGGATCAGTTTTGCAAGTTTTGAGTTATGGCTGATCAGAATCCGATCGATTTTTGATGTATGCCAAATGTGTGATTTACGAGTGGGTGGACAGCTCAGAATCTATTTGTAATTCTTTAATACCTTTTCTATAGTCAGTATAAATGATGAAAATATACTCCACTTAAAACAATTGTTTGGCATGACCAAGACTCAAAAGCTCTTTGGAATTTTGCTGCAGCACTTCAAAGAATTATGATTAAGAATTACGAAACCAACAGATTCAAAAGTAACCTTGATAACCTTTGAAGCTTTAAACCTCTACTGATGTAGTCAGAAATATATATATATATATATATATATATATATATATATATATATATATATATATATATATATATATATATATATATATATATATATATATATATATATATATATATATATATATATATATATATATATATATATATATATATATATATATATATATATATATATATATATATATATATATATATATATATATATATATATATATATATATACATATATATATATATATACATACATTATATATATATATATATATATATATATATATATATATATATATATATATATATATATATATATATATATATATATATATATATATATATATATATATATATATATATATATATATATATATATATATATATAAACATACATACATACAGTATATATATATATATATATATTCAATAATACTATATTGACCGTTCACTTACGTTTTGGGCGTGGGTTTAATGAAGAAAACTGAAAAGTTGCGTTTTGTGCGAGAGCCTTCGCTACTGACTTATTTTTCGAACAGCTTCTTGGGTGGATGTATCTAAATAGTTGAAATGTTATCGAACAATAGAGCGACGGCGAAGTCAATGTGCGTATAACATTTGTATAGACCTTTTCATATCGGGAATTGGTAATTTCCGGAAATCTAATTAAAATAATGTCACAAAGTCAAAATTCACGTGACCATAATGGACCGATCAAATTCTGAAGGAATCCTGATCGTATGCACAATTTATAACTTGGATGGTGCCACCTCACTCAGGGAGGCGACGTCATTTGCTGGAGTGAAAACAGAGCTTTGCGCGGTACAAGTGAGCAAGTTCGTGTGTGTTCACTGTGTGCGTGTACGTGTGTCATGTAAACAAACACAGCTGATCGCTTTGTTTTCACTACTAGCGTATAGGGTCAAGCCCATTTAAAACACAATTTCACAAACTAATCAACAGAATATGCATACAGAAATAGGCACTTCACTGAACTATTCAGACTTGAAGTGCAGCTTAATTTGGTAAGGAAATTCCGTACCAAACAGAAAACATCGTATAAACAGTATCCACCTCCATTCACACAAGTTTTCCAAAGTGCAAATTTTGTCGCCTCATTCACATATTACAAGGGATTTGCTGCCAAAAGTTCTCGATGCTGCTTTCACATTTTGTGCTGTGAGGTCAACGGCACAATTTTATACCCATTGGGCCCTCTGCACTGAACATCCGTTTTAAAAAATTTAACAATCTTTGCCATTTTACGTCCTATTGTTGTGTCTAAAATGTGCACAAATGCTTTTAATGTTTCGTAAATGCTGGGGGAATGTGAACCCCAACAAACATTCAGTATTCCGTTCACAAAAACAGCATTTTATCAGCACACTAGGCCTGCAACGTAGCCTATTGAACGTACTGTGACAGTGTGTCATAAACGTACGTGAGGGATCATTTTCAAATCTTACCTGGTTATCGCATATTCCTTAATTGCTACAGTCTGAAGGGAAGACATACTATCCTCGTGGAAAATGAAAAACATTCCCATAAGATATCCAGACAGAGCAGTTGGAAGTTTGACGCAAATTTTAATACTTTACGTGTGCATGCGCATACAACAAAAAGCTTATATATTTTACATGGGTATGTGTGTTCACGTCACACTGACTTATTGTACTAACGTACGTGCGTACAAGCTTATGAAGGTAATACGCGCGCGTTTTGTTGTTGTTTACAATTTTCCCTGCAGCTGAGTGGTTGGTTAGTAAAAAGGAAAATTCCTCCAGCATTTGATTGGTTAAAGTACTCTGACATTTCACGTTCGGCTAAACTAACTCTGTTTGAAAAGGTCTATAGACCTTTTCATATCGAACGTAGCCGAAAATAGCCGAACATATATACATTGACCAATCACCAGCTGGTGGAATAAAACGGGCCAATCCGATCAAGCAACCAAACCACAACAATCGCGCGTGTGCGTATAATAATACTTTTCCGAATACACGATTCATCACGAATGAAATCTGCCAATCAGCATCTGGTGGAATATTCGGTCAGCCAATCAAAATCCGGGGAATTTACGCGCTAGTGGAGACAAGCAGACGACACGTGTAACATGACTAAACTGATCGAATTCAGCGCATATGGCCTAGCCGGTACTACGTAAAGTTTATAGCCGGCCGACCGGCCAGCACTTCAGTCTAATAGCAGACGCGTCGGCCCGGGACAACTAATGTTAGGTAAATCTTACTATTATTATATTAACGTCTTGCATAGTACTACTACGAGGTTGTAATAAAAGACAATATCCTGCAAAAAATATTCGGTTTTAGTACCGTTTGCCATGCCGTGGAAGCAGCCTTCAGTATGCAAACGGTGGCTCATGTGCTGGAGTTGACAGGAATCGTCGTGGACTATAGACCTAGGCTATGGTACTTTCGAAATGCTAGAATTCGTTCCTTGCATTTTGATTTAGCCGGAAACGAAAGACCCCATACTGGTCTCAACCCCATCCAATGCATCCCAGGTATGTTTCACATATCATGCTTTCCAGTAATTTCATATTTACAATGATACAAAAAAAATGCGATGACATTAAAAACGGATTAGCCATAGCCTAACGTTAAACTTACAGCAAGTTAGTGCACACGACGACTGTACGGTGTGGTGCACAGGTGTCCTAGCGTTATGGCAAGCATCATCATGTAGGCCTAGGTTAGTACTAGCCTAGGTTGCCATAACGCTAGGAACATCTGTGGTGTGGTGGGCCGTGCGCCCGTAGGCTATATCAGTAGACACAGAAATCAATGACACAACGCCAGCATACAAAAACGGGTTAAAGTAAAAGAAATTACGGCAAACTATGGTTAGGTTAAGTTGTCATTCGTTTAGTTGGCCTGGGACCCTCGCTGTCATTTGGGTCAGTTATTTCATTTTTAGTGCATAGGCCTAACGTTATTTGATTTCTGATTTGCTCTGTTGCTATTTTTACTAGCCTACACTATACATGTACATTACAACTTAGGCCTAACGTTACATCAACCTTAGGTTTGTGAGTGACATCAAATTCCATATTTCGATTTTGAATAAAACTGGCTATACTAGAATAGGCCTAAGCAGTATAACGTTAATGCTCTTTGGAAGTTAATATTTTCAAACGTTTTGTTTCTTTTTTTACACCTTACTTGTAGTGGTAGGCCTAACGTTACACTGCATGGGCTGCTGAAACTTTATCATGGATAAATTGAAGAAAAATAAGAAAATATATAGATTGCTGCCAACGGAAAAAAATATATCCCTGAGGGTGCACAAATTTGGGCCCGCCATCATGCTAAACTTCCACCATGCTAAAATTCCACAAAATTAATATAATTCTTTTATTTAAATAGTACTCAGTCAAATATTTAACTCCATTAAAAAACCATGCAACATCGATAGGCACCAATGTCAAACATGGCATCACAAATAGTATGGCTAGACTATACGCTATAGGCCTAGCCACTATATGGGCACTATAGCCACTAGGCCTATACACAATCAGAAAAACACTATATACCTTATAACGTTGAAACTGTTGCATTGGCTTATCATAGAAGCGTAGATGAATTTTGATTACGCGATAGAAAAACTAGGCCTTTCCATGACGATCGCAGGTCAAGTTTTGATAATGCCTTTTATCGTTGTGAGAAATATCGCCATGGTTATGAATACCCGCAAAAATCTTAAGTATAGAATTTTGAGTCTGACTCAAAATTTTACCCTGTCAATATCTAAGCCTAACGATAGTAGCCTACAGTAGGCTAGTGAGATAACATCTCCCTCTGTATGCCCTACATGCTCGCACTACATGCAATACAGAGTGAAACTCCGTCCTATCTGTTTTAACGTGGAAATCGCCTCGGTCCTAAAATCGCAACTACACCGTCTTGTCCATTTCGACACCTGTTACACTGTAATTACTGTACTTACGGCATATAAAAATAAAATAAAAACTTCTGTTATTGTTGTTAATCTTGTAAGTAATTAAAAAATGTCGGGAATTTATTACCAGTGCTTACGAAAAAATTATACTATACCATATATGGGCAAAAAGGTCAGTTGGACCACTTCAAATGTAAATGAGAGAGAAATCAGTACAACATACAAGTGTTAAACATTTATGATAGTGTTTTGGGATTAATCAGTATTTGCGGCTGTTTAACTGACATGTAGTAAGGTCTAGGCTCCAGCGTGTAATTCACAAGGTAGTGAAGGCACTTAAATTCAAAAACACCCATCAAATGAATAGACAAAATTATATTCCGCTCTTTCTTTGTTTACAGGTAATATCTTGACCATTTCAGAGCACTTGCTGTAGTGAACATGGTGTTTTCGGAATGAACCGGCTGAAGTTATTCCTTCTTTCCCTATTCCTTGAAGTGAAATGTTATTACATTCTTCAACAGGTAGGGAAAGCTGGAGTTGATGAAAAGCCTACATCATGAAATTTACAACAATGATTGAAAACAACACAAGACCAAAAGTTAAGTATAATTATGTTAGTTTCTGTTTACATTTTTCACCAACTCCTCTGGAAAGAAATTGTATCCAACTTAAAGAAGTTTTCTTTGTGGTTGTTATAAGTGTATCACAGGGCATTGTCATTTTATTTGAGATCACAGAATACATGTATATTAACCAATCCTCTCTAATTACTAAAGATCCAAAACAGAAAACATCTAATTCCTTATTACTTGTGCACGTTATTAGTTAAAAATTGTTGATTAATTGTCATAACTTAGTTACAACAAGGATAGAGGGATACTGTTATAAACTTTGAAAAGGAATTAGTTTAAGGCTAGCTGCTTGTCTTGTTGTTACAAACAGCCTGTCACCTTTGTTTATCTCCAGTTAGTTACATCCTCTTATTTAAGGATTATCTGTGAAACATATTATAGTCTCTTTGAATAATCTTTTGTATGATAGAGAGGTTTCTGTAGGGATCAAGGGACATTTTCTTGGTTAATTTAAGGATTATGGACATCTAGCAGATTTAGGATATGTGAAAGAGCATGAAAATCTGAGTGGAATACAGTCGTTTTAGAATTTGTGAAAAGCTTATTTAGTTTTCAACTTATGACCGGACAAAGTTTCAAAATTTGTAATTTTTTTGGAATGTCTGAACACACCTCAAAATCTTTATGTATTTCTTTAAATTCTGTGTTTCAAATTCAGCTACTTGTGAATTTTAGAATGTCTATTCTTGATAAATGATGATTTAGGGTATGAACAAGTTCCCCCAAAAAATTGCCCTCAATCTAATGCTATATTTCAAACATAATTAACAGTGGACTGGAATAAAAAAAACATTGGTTTCGACAGGTGACGTAAGATTCGTCCCCATTGATGTCAATAATGATGTCAATGCGCAATAACAGGAAATAAATAAAAATGCTGTAAATTGGTCAATTTTTATCCAATTTTGATGGAATTATTTGGTGTTTAATGGTTAATCACATTTAAACAATTTTAGCCCATGTTGCCTCTAGATGTCCATAGTCCTTTAACTAAGTTAAAAAAAGTGTGATAGCTCCATGGTGTGCCAGTCACCTCTTTAGTTACACTTACAGTATCTGATTGTAAGTTGTTTACCAAATCCAAATAGCTGATAATCCGTTGGTATTATAATGTGTTTTAGCTCAGTGATTGAGCAAAAAGTACAGTAGTAAAGGAAAGCACTGTAGGAAAGGAAAGTACTGTAGTAAAGGAAAGTACTGTAGTAAAGGAAAGTACTGTAGTAAAGGAAAGTACAGTAGTAAAGGAAAGTACTGTAGTAAAGGAAAGTACTGTAGTAAAGGAAAGTACTGTAATTAAGGAAAGTACTTAGTCAAGGAAAGTACTTAGTCAAGAAAAGTACTGTAGTCAAGGAAAATACTTTGCGTTAAAGATAATTGTGGCTAAATTAATTGCGGCTTATGATTTTTATGTTGGTTCTATGGTGGGTTCTAACAGCATTTTCTTAGGTGCCCCAGCGCGCGTAATATCAATCTGTTCCTATGATAATGTACATGCATTTCAGCTACAGAATTATTTGAATTAATTTCAAATGACGGTAAATACTGTCATGGCTCGCATGCCCATGCAAATTGACACCCATATTATATGAACGGGCCAATTATAAAAAAAAGTCCCACATGGCATCCCAGTACCACATGACTTCCCACCCCATTCCCCACATGGCATCCCACCCCATGTCCCACATGGCATCCCAACCCATTCCCCACATGGCATCCCACCCCATGTCCCACATGGTATCCCAACCCATGTCCCACATGACATCCCATCCCATGTCCCACATGGCATTCCACCATATCTCCCACATGGCACCCCACCCCATGTCCCACATGACATTCCATGTCGAACGTTGCATTCCATCATGTCCCACAGGGCATCCCATCCTATGACTCACATGGCATTCCACCTTCTGTCCCACATGGCATCATATCCCATCCCCATGGCCTCCTATACCCTATGTCCCACATAGCCTCCTACCCTATGTCACACATGGCATCCAACCTTATGTCACACATGACATCCTACTTTATGGCATCCCAACCTATGTCACACTTTGTGTTACTCGTGGCATCCCACCATGTACCACATGGCATTCTACCCTGTCCCACATGGCATCCCACCCCATGTCTCACATGACGTCCCATAGGCTACATAAGAAGTCTCATCCTAGCTATCACAGTCCCTGATTGAGCATACTATGTATGAAAGTGTCAGTTCATATAATAACTTATATGCAAATGAGTTGTTGAATAAGAAAAACGGTGGAGTCAAATAATTATGCCTCATATAGTGGACGAGCACCGTCTTTTTACGTTTCTCTTTTTTAAATAGTGATCAGAGAGCCAGGTAGGATGTTACTGTCCCACCAACAGGACTGACCGCTTAACCTCCCCTCCGAAGGACAGTGAACATTCTCAACAGCTGAATGGGGAATAGGAGCTGAAACGACGTACTTCTGCTTTGATGTTCTGTGTATCTGTCTGCACAGCTGTGGAAAAATGGGTTAGCCCTGATCGAGGCTAGAGCCCAATATCTCCAACATCTCAGCCATGCGCCCTACCAACTGAGCTACCTACTCTTTAAGCAGGTTCCTGGACCCCATGCCGCAGAATTGAGCACTTTGGGACACATAATCTGTCATAATTACATTTATGTTAACCATCGACTTTATTCCCTAAATAATTATAGAAGTTATGGCCATCATGGAGTAAACATCTTTCAAACACTTACCTTTAAAAACTCCACTTGATGTTATGATGTTCAGCAAAACAAAAAGATCTCACAACTGGAAATGGTTGAAATGAATGTTTCGTCAAATGCCATGACTCATCAGCTAGACTGGAAAATATTTTGAATGTTTGCAAGCATAAATGAACACTCAAGAGTATTTTCAATGTCTAGGACATTCACACCAAATAAACAGATTTAGTGGCATAGCCAGAAAGGGGAGGGAGCAAGCAGGCGATCGCCCCAATATCTTTATATATTGGTTGAATTTTGTGCATGATGTGTTGGTACGTTTTGTCTGTTCACTTCAATTTCTTACCTCCCCAAAAAAAAAAAAAAAAAAAAAAAAAAATCCTAGCTATGCCAGTGCAGAGATTTGACAAAACAGTATCCACTCTTGTGCAATATTGAAATGGTATTTGACCAGTTGGATATAGCTTTGAAGGGTTGTTCTAAGTTCAAATGTATTTTAATATACACAAAAACATGAACTATTGAAAGATTAAATTTCTGGAATAGCCAATCACAAAATCATTGTCAAAAAGCCAGCTGCTTTTCTACAATTTAAAGGTATATTGGACAGATGGGGATTTGTAATGCACCATAAAAGAGCTTTCTGTCATTCGAACAGAAGTCTTTAATTCATGTTAAACATAACTGTAGTTTCCAAATTGTGGTTAATAGAAGTTTGACAACTTTTTTATTGTATCTAAAAAGTTTGAAGTATGATAGAGAGGACTACTTACAAGAAAATTTGGAGGATTGATTAACAATTAATAAGTTTTCCTGTAGTGATATCACAAAATTTCAATACAATTTTCATAATTTAAAAAAAATAAGGTCTTGAAAATTCTAAATGCTGTAAAATGGTCAATTTTTACCTGATTGGGATGAAATATTTTGCTTTTTTCATGGCTTTAGTTTTTTTCCCAGAAGCTCAAGTAGATTACTTAACCCTTACTCTCCCAGCGTCACGGTGACCGTGACGCTAACGATCCCTTCTCCAAAAAAACATTTGAGTACCTTCCCAAAATCCTATAGAGCTGCAAATAAGTTCATTCAAACCAGATTGAATAGATCTGTCATAATATGGTTATTTTGTTGGGGGGTTAGATTGAAAAAATTTGAGTAAAATCGTTACAAAAAAGTACATTTTTTAAAAAAAGGTATAAAAAAATAAACGAAGATTACGACGAATGTCATACATGAATATTTTTTCAATTTTTTTTCAGGTAAAGTATAAAGATAGTTTGAATTGTTGGTAGCTACACAATTTTTACTTGTACTTGGTCAATGTTTGTGTTTTTTTGAAGAAAATATGCCAAAATTTGTGATTTTGGGCCATTTTTGACTTTTTTTTATCAAAAAAATCATAAAAACCGGCCCAAATATTGTATTGGAATTTTTAAAATCTCTACGGATAGAGGAGAAATAGATCGTTCAGACGAACTAATACAACAACAAATGAAAGCTGAACCCCAATAATAACATTTCTAAATGGACTGAAATATATGTATTTCCCAATGGCAAAATTGTAAATTGAGGTCTACTGAAATATGTGTAGTCCCAATTTCACAAAATCCAAGTTCCATTATTTCAGGGGCCAAATCACAATTTTATGGGGGAAAGTGGAGTAGGGGTCCCATGTTAGGGCAAAATACACATGTTGGGGGTGCCCCAGGCCCATTTACAGGAAAATGCTTGTATATAGGCCTAGTACTGGTACATTATTTTGATGCCCCATTTTTTGGGACCATGATCCTTTTCCCCTCCCCCTGGCTATGCCACTGTTGTGGTTATGACTAGATCGATAAAACAAACATTTTGGACCCCTGTATGTACCCTCAGGCTTCCGGCTGTAAAGTCTGTCCCCACGGTTACCACAAAATTGTGGGGCAGGTTAGAAACACAATAACATGTTATGTGATAACATGTTATGATAACATGTTATAACGTATGCTTGAAGAGGACGAGCGCCGCTACTAGAAACCACTATAACATGTTATGCGATAACATGTTATGCGTATGCTTGAAGAGGACGAGGCACGCCCGCTACTCCCCAACCCAAGAGGAAGAGGGACAGACCGTTGAAGATGAGTCCAGGCCCCTCTTCCAGGCCTTCCACTGCAGTCTCGCCACCATCACCACTCAAAGAAAATCCGACTGCAGCGGAAAGAGCTGCCTTCCAAACCAGGGAGGAAGAGCGGAACGCTCGGCTGCAGGAGATACAACGGTCGGTTGTCATCCCTGCAGCTGATAAAGACTATCATCTGTGGGAAGTACTGGTGGAGAGTGACCGGGATCGACACGAGGGTCTTCGGTAACTGGTTATGGGAAGACCAAACTAAAGTAAGTTGAATGAATATAGTTGCAATTTTTTTTCTTTCAATTCTATTTGCAGCAACAAGGTATAGCAGAAGACTTTACAAATTTGGACCTTTTCGGCAAACATTTCTTATGAATTCCATGTGGAATGAACAGAAGTAAGTATCTAATAGATAATCAGCATAGTCTATCAACATAAAAGTAGCTGTGAAGCTTGTAATGGCTGAAATTGGGTCAGAAATAAACAAAAACAGTTTATGCATAATAAATAAGGTAAATGACCTAATTTGCATATCATTTGCATAATTTCTTATTTTATTTTTGCAAATGATGATGTAAACATCTTGTTTTGCTGCATTCTATTAGTTTTGGACATCATAGCAGGGGAAAAAGCATTTTTTTGGAAAATTTAGTGCCATACACTATTAGATAGATTATTCACAGAATCGGGGGATAATTTTCAGGTCAAAATGTACCAAATTTTTCATATATCGTCATTTTTCTTCTGACTCTAAAAATCCATGAATAGTATCAAATGAAAGGTCTTTCCAAGGACGATTCAGAAATTCTATCCATATTTTTTTGCTATTTAGCCACAAGGCACAAGCCTGTCATAAAGATAGAATGTTTGGAGACCTAATATGCTAATTCAATGACCTAATTTGCATATTTGAGTTTAGAAATATGCACATTTTTGGAAAGTTCAACATGTTAGCTTTCATAAAA
>JAIGNY010000226.1:0-30000 GCA_020152595.1 Chiridota heheva
TGTGAAATTGAAGCAATTTTCTGCTACCAAAATCACAGCAAATACGCTAGACTTCCTGGGGATTTGCTCCTGGACCATGACGTAGATCCTGGGTTTGACACAATGTTAAGCAATTTTCTGCTACCAAAATCATGAGAAATGTAGGGCTTCCGGGTGCTTTGCCCCCTGGGTCCCCACCAGGGCTTCGCTCCTGGCATGCCTACATGTAGATTTGACTGAATTTTAAGCAAGAATTTACAAATTCATTTTCCAGGGACATCTTTTCTTTGGGAAATAATCTTGAATTTCCGGAAAATCTTTGATTTTCTGGAAATTTCCTTCAATTTTTGTGAAATTTGCCACATAAATTTCCTTTAGTTCGGGAATTTTTTTTTTTAATTTTTGGATGTTTTTTTCAATTTTTGGGAAATTTTCGAAAACTTTCTTCACTTTTGGGAGATTTGCTTTAAATTTCAGGAATCTGTTTTTTTTTAATCTTTTTGTTTAAAAAAAATTGTCATCAGAAGTGGGCTAAATTTGAACACTTCGTCCCCGTCTTCGTCTACCCCCCCTCCCCCTTACTTTTTAATTGCTGGCTATGCCACTCCCTGTGAGATGGAGTCTTCCAGAGCCCTGCATTTGTGGGTGGATCATAAGAGACACAATGGTGGACAATCTTCCCTCGCTTCCCACAACTCAATTGCTGACTTCTTCCAGTAAAATCCTCCGCATAAAATTATCTTTCCTTCATCATGCTTCCCTCTACAACCATATTTAATTCTCCTCTTCCACCCCCTCTCTCTACTTTGTTTTTGTTTCAACCATGCACCTCCTCTCTTGATCACAACTTTCTGACTTTTTGTTCTTGAATTTCTCTCATTCTCCCCCGCTTTCTTTTTCCTTCCTACGTGTAGAATGATCTGACCTCTCAGGCACAATTTGACCCTCGTTGTCGTGGTACCATTAAGCCCTCATCAAACAAACAAACAAATCCCAATGATATTTAGGAATGAAAATTTGCATAAATTAAGAATTGATCAAACTTTGAAATGCCGTAACATCATCATTGGTGTGAAACAGGGTCAGACTGGCCGATCGACCGATCCTGGAACGCCGGCCGTAGGCCATTAAAATGGGCACAGCATCCTCTTGAAGGGTGGCGGTTGAGGATGGCCATAGTCCATAAATTCGGGCCCAGCAGCTACCCAAAGGGAGATTGAGGCTAAATAAATTTATAGTATGGTCCTAACTTCAAAATTGGAGGCCGGTACTGGATCTGTGGAACGATTTTGGCAAGTCCACCCTGGCGTAAAAGATGTGGTTGATCTAATGATCACAATTGAAATTATTTAAGAAATGTCCCCTTGCTTCCTTGAGGGAATATTACTGTGACTTTTCATGTTTATGATAGAGGACATTTAAAGAAATCAATTGGTGAAAAACCCATGTTGATATCATTTTTTCGTTTGGTAGTTGTTTCATTTCACCAATGTGTTGATAATTGACCCTTGCTGTGTAAAGTGTGATGTCATACTTGCAGATCCAAGGCATTCTTTTGATGTATTTCTTTGAAAATTAATTGACTCTTTTCTAAATTATTGGAAACATTTTCTGGTTTGTTTATTGAGATGCATTTCACAAGAACATCTGCTCATGTATACTTTACACTCTAAATAAATGAAAACTACAATTTTATTTTATCAGCCAAGATACCTCTCGAGGGCGATATGGCTTTATTCAAGATTTCATTTGAAGTCTTAAACACTCATATAAATATTCAATATTCTTAGGACCCCAAATTATTACAACCTCATTGTTTTCAGTTGACGGCTTCATCAGCCTTCATGATTTTATCATAAAATGCAATACATCAGGTATGCCATATACTTATTTAGATATTCAGTCCAATTTAACAAACAAAAACTACAACCAATAAGAAACAACATAACCATACTGATCTTTATTTAAAAGTAGTCATTAATTTATTCCATTTGAGCAAAAATACAACTTAATTATCAATTCAATGAATTTAGCCACAGATCTTCAACTACAAAAAATAGTCAATAAAAGGCAGATATACAAATGAACAACTTGTACTATCTAAACTTCATGTACTAACAGCTTCTATTTTCAAAATAGATTTCTATTGTCAAAATGGAGTAAAGCCTTCACATTACCATTATCCTCCTTTTTTGGTACTTGATACACTCTGTACCAGAATAGCAAACAAATATTTTGCTAGCTATTCTGGTACAGAGTTTGTTTAACTACTTAAAAAGGAGTATAATGACAATGTGAGGGCATTATTTCAGTCCATTTTGACAATTGAAATCTCATTTTGAAAATAGAAGCTGTTTACATGGACTTCCATCAATGAATAGCTAAAAGACAAAAATATTTGTACATGCACATTCTAAATAAACAAAACCATGAAAGAAATTACATTATTATACATCATTAACCCTTACTCTACCATGCAGCAATATTATTGCCGTTTTGAGTGTTCCGTCTTTGACTCCACCTCCCAGGCGCATATTCAAAAAGTTGTCGTAGAGTAAGGGTTAATCACCCACGACTAGTGTGCCAACTCAAAAATATATGCAGCATGGCCCTGGCAGGCAGCCCACCATGTCACTGAAGTGAAACGAGCTTGACTTTGCTGCTCGAAAGACAGAAGACCCATCAATAATCAACCTGTGCTGAACCCTTCTCTACCACGCGGCGATAATACGCAGCGATATTATCGCCGTTTTTGGTGCTCTGCCTCCCAGGCGCATTTTCAAAAAAGTTCAGGTAGAGTAAGGGTTAAATAAAGTGCATTAAAAAAGTTCATTTCTCATCAATCCTCATGGGTTATAGAGCCGGTGCTTATTCATTGTTGGTGCTTAGTGTATGAGAGTACTTGACACCGCTGGATGGGACACCAGTCCAATGCAGGTTAACCCCCCAGCTGACACTGGTACTCATTTCAAAGCTGAGTGGACTAGAGCAAATAATATAAAGCGTCTTGCTCAAAGACACAGCACAGCGCCCTGGCTGAGATTCGAAGCTGGTACCTGTTGAGTACGAGATCGATGGCCTAACCACTGGGCTACTGCACTCCGCAATAAACCGAGAGCTGACCTTTATTTCTTGTTTTCTATTCAAATTCTAATTTATAGAAGATAAAAAAGTATTTCCCAATTTACACAAAAAAAATCAAAAGAAGAGGCATTATGGTACTTTCAACTTTCCAGTACACTGGATAAGTTGCTGTTAACCTTCATTATAGACAGTCAGTCTACCACTGGAAAACCTATTTACCCTTTGGATTTTGAGGGCAAATTGGGGTTTTCCCTTTGAACAAAGAGAACTTACTTTGCCTCATATTCTATATTTACTGGGCAAGAAAATCTCTCTTGGCTGCATTTTACCACTTTCCATTTAAATTCATTTTGCTAAAATGCTCAACTAGACAAAATTTTAACCTTGCTTACACATTGGAAATTTCAGGCAGATAATAATAGAAACTTGTCAAGTCTATCCTAGAAATACAAAGAAGAATTCATAACATCATGATTTTGGTAACTGTATTACTACTATGCATCCATCCACTAGCCCACTCTTAACCAAGTACTAATAATTCTCAAAATTAAAACAACTCATCATGGTTCACATAAAGAACCAAGAATATATGTTGAATACTTGCAATTCCATATGAGAAAATTGTAAAATGGAAGTGTTTAATTCTTTATCAATGTTTGCCCATAAAAAGAAGCAAATTTTAAGCTTCTTACTGTACAATAGATTTTGAATAATTGTGGTATGTAAAGAACAGCAAATTCTCAGAAACCCAAAACCTGGTAATCATTTGAAAGAAATAAGCTATATCACACTAACGGTCTATAGTTCAAATAAATAAAAATTTCATTAGCAGAAAATTTAAAAAACAGTATCTCTCATATCTTTTGTACCATCAATTAAAAAACAACCGCTCTCTTCATGTAATGCACGGAACCTGAAAAGTTAACACAACCAGACACTTAAGTTATAAAAATCTATTTTTAATACAATAATAAATATATAGATTATCTTTCTAAATATTCATGAACTAAACAAGTGCAGCCTTTTCCAACATTTTGCCGAAGATTTCACAGGCTTCACACCATACCAAAATGCCTATTTACATTTGTAACACTTTAGATATTTCATATTCAAACTTATGTCCTAACATTGAAGAAGCTTAATTATGATAGGCAAATTCACACAAAATATCTACTTGCAAATAAATAGTAAAGAATTAAAAACATAAAACCTTCCCAAATGATTGTTTGATTTTGATCTGCAATCCTTAGTTTCTAAATTGAAAGCAGTTCCTGTAATTTCTATCTGCAAGTTGGCAAACTAAATCCAAATAAAGTACAAGGTAAAATAAGACAATGGGGCATTTCATGTTAAAGGATTGGTTCAGTGGTCAAGCAAGTTTATCTTATATGAAAGAGGACTTCACAAGAAACAAAATGGTGAAGAAAGCAAGCATGTCCATCTTATATGAAAAAGGACTTCAAAAGAAACAAATAGTGAAGAAAGCATTCACAAATCTTATTCCGTTAAGGAGATATTTAAGTTTAAAGTTTGGTATCATTTGTGTAGAGACTACTGAAATCAGACTAGTTGTTATGTCATTGCCTCAGATTCCTCAAATTCTTTACGTATGCTATCATATTTTTTCCTGCGATTTTGTGAATTAAAAACCATGGGATGTCAAAAAATGGTAAAACTAAATATAGGAAGGGTTTTAAAATATACCACCTGAAGAAAGTTTGAGGAAAAATAATTTCAATAGTGAAAAAAATTAAATAAACTTTTGTTTCTCTTAAAGTCCTCTTTTATATAAGATGGACATGCTTGACCACTGAACTAATCCTTTAACATGAAATAAAGAAGGGCATCACATTGAAATGTCTATAGACGCAATCATTTTGTTTTATCATATAATAAATATAGTATAAAATCCTTAGTAGGAGTCTCTGAACTCTCAAGGTACATTGGGTATTTTACATCCCTTTCTCAATAGCTAAGGTTGTATAAAGATGTCCATGGCTAAACCAGTTGAGAAACACTGGTGAATTAAGATCCACCAGGGATTTAACCCAGGACCTCTAGCTTGCCAAGCTGATGTTTTGATACTAAACTTTCAAAATAGTGTTTCCCTAGTTAGTGGCTGGCTGATAGATTCAGTGAAGAATTTTCAAATACTTTCCACAGCTGAAAATCTGTCTTCAAGAAATTTTTAAGAATTTGAAAAAAAAATAGATTTGACTGGAGTTAAGGTTCATATTTTGAACTCAAGACTCGGAACTCTTTCAAAACACTGCAACAGATGACATCATAGGAGTCAAATTACAGTAGAATATTTGGACCTTCTAATCTGACATTAGCAGAAATAGGTATTAAAGCTATACAGTGACCAAATTATAAACAAAGCTAACAATATTTGTTATTGCCCTTAGAAGATTTTGAGACTAACAAAGGGGGACTCATCATCAGTATTTCTCTCAGCACCATGATATAGAAGAAGACTCCATTCTAAGCTGCTGTGAACCACTGATTGGCCCATGTGGACATCTCTTATAGTGTCTGGTTGCCTATACACTTGGTTGGTGCCACGTCACATCCGGGAAGATGACGTCATTTGCTGGAGTGTAATCAAACCTTTGCGCTATACATGTGGGCAAGTTCATATGCGATTACTGTGTGCAGTACGTATGGCATGTAAACAAACACAACTGATTGCTTTGTTTTCACTTCAATGCGGGGTGAATGCGCAAGGTTGCTATGCGGTCTGATGACCTCAGGTCACATTTCCAACCAAGTGAATACAGTGACCAAATTTTAAACGATGTTAACAATATCTTTTATTGCCCTCAAAAGATTTTAAGACTAACAAAGGGGGACTAATCATCACCATCTTCTCTCAGCACCATGATATAGAAGACTCCATTTTAACAGATTGGCCCACGAGGACATTGTCTTGTTGCCTATACTTAAGTGTGTTTGACCTAGTGTGCTATTGTCCACCTTAGCATTTATTTGAAAAAATATATTAAAAAATTCAAGCATCTAGTAAATTTTGTGACTTCCTGTCCATACACCTCTAAATACACTCTATGTAAGGAATTATATTTCAAGCAAACATCACAAGGAATAAAAGGATCTGCTGAATTCTATTTTTGTCATTCAAGACAGGACATAAAGAAAGAATAAGCCCTAATTCAGCCATGAATATCATTTCCAAAGTATGTACCAACAACAATACTCTTTAATGAAAATCAAACACAATCGGTTAAACAAACACTTCAGCAAATAAGACGGAGTAGAACTGTAAATAGAAGGGCATAGTGACAAATATACCAAGCATCACATAATGGCAGGCATCTTAAACCATAAATCTACCTACTGTAGTGTAGCGGTTATCATACCTATCTACAGACCATTAGGCCCTGGGTTCAAGCCTGGGTTGGGTAAACACGCCAGTGTACCACAACTGGTTATTAAAGGTCGCGGACATTGACTTGGTTGTCAATGTTATGTCTGTCCGTACGTCGTACCTGTGTTTTCGTCCGGGTCGTATTAAGCGTTTCGTGATAGCATTGTTACTATCATAACCGAATACGCAGGCGACGACCCCGTCATTGTAATTGTGTGTTCACTCGTCGCCGTCGTCGTCGCGAACCATGCAGGAATATGCAATCTAACTGCACTCTCACTTTAAAATGGGTAGGTAGGTAGTTAAGATATTTTACACCCTTTCTCAACAGCTATGGTAATATAGAGATAGCATAGCATAGCATAGTTTAACGTCTTGAAAGCATCCAGTGTCACACATTATATCAAGACAACCACAACCTTTGATAACCAGTTGTTAACTCACTAGTTGCAGTCCCACCGGGATACAAACCCGGGATGTGCGGGTGAGAGGACAAAGTATTAACCACTACACCACGGAGGTCTGTATGTCCACAGCCATTTGATTAACCAGTTGTGAAGCACTGGTTAAAGGATCGTCTCATAAATAAATTCAAAAGTGAACGCCGCCAAGCTGTCAACGTCACTTCCGGTTTTCAATTTTCCTTATTGATTGCGAAATGTCTGTGATGTTATTCATCACACATTCACTAGACTGAACAAAGGAGCCTACTTGTGTTATCGATAATATCATTAAATTCTCGCAATCAGCAAGGGAAATTGAAAACTGGAAGTGACGTTATCAGCACGGCGCATTCACTTCTGAATCTATTTATGGGCGATACCTTTCTTTAATGAATCTGGGATTGAGCTCGAGCTTGCCAAGCTGATGCAATGACCGCTAGACCACAGAGGTCTCCTTGAAGATGAGTACAAACAGTGGGATTGCCGGTAACCTATCAATTAATAAGAAATAATGTTTAGCTGACCCATTCTTCCCACTTCCAATTTGTGAAAATCCATTCATAAATACAAACGTTTAATGATACACATATTTTAGACTTGTAACAGAAGGAAATTATTCAATTTCTGTGGGCATTGTACTTTGACTCTTTAGACTAGACAAATAAAAACACTTTTCTTTATCTTGCACCAAAGCCATGATTTTCCTCAAAAAGTGGAAGAGGAGGGGGCAGGGGAGGAATATGACTACACTTTTTTTCCACAACGGTGGGGTTACAGCATTTTTCCAAAACTGCATTTCCTTAAAATTCTGCCAAAAAGTGGTGAGTGGGGGACTCGTATCTCCCAGGAGTTACGACCCTTGCACTTAAACTACAACAACTGGGGATACTCAAGTTAGTAGAACATACACACAACATGGAATAATAATTACACTTAGATCCCTGTGCTATAATATCACTAAATATGAACCTTCATAACCTTGAATGCATAATGGAAAAAAAACTTAATTTCCTTAATATTGCTTTCTTATGTATATTCCATGGAATGATGCATATCAATATACAAAACTCTGTGCCATAAAAATGAAGTCATAAGAAACCCCCTACAGGCCAAATAATTCTCGTCTTGTATTAGTATTAAATAATTGTGAGGCACATGCAACGACAACCAACCAACCAATTTTCCAATTTATCTAATGTTTTGAGGGAACTTTGCATAAAATCTGAACAAAGTATGCTCATGTTTCTGATTCAGTTGCAATAAATAGAAGAATCCGTATAAAATAAATTTGGGGCACATGCAATGAAAACCAACAGGTTGACAAAATGACTAAAATTACAACATCAAACTTCAAGAGAGAAATGTATCAATGACCTCAGTTTTCCAACACAAGTTAAAAAAATAATTATTATTTCTTCAATAAATCCTTATTTTCTTTTTTCAACTTATTTTCCCTTTTGAGGAAACTTTCACATAAAATATGAATAAAGTGTGTTGTTTCTTATTCCGTAAATACAGTGAGATTGTAGTTATAGACCTTTTTAAATCTTTAATCGGCAATTTTCAGGTAACTTATTTGAATAATGTCACATGGCCGAGATTCACGTGTCCATAATGGACCAATTGTATACTGGAGGAATCTTACTGACCAATAAAATACTGGAGGAATCTTGGCCGTCTGCAAAAATCACACACGGTATGGGACCAAGCGTATGAAAAAATGTTTTCAAGCGCACGTATCATACGTGCGTTATACATAAGGAAATATGCACACGTATTGCTGCTTACATTTTTTCCTCAAACCTGCACCTGATTGGTTAGGGAGTTCTCACAGCATTTGATTGGTGGAAGTACTGAAGAAATCACATTCAGCTAAACTCAATTTGAAAAGGTCTATATACCATTTACAAAATAACTAAATAATCATCTCTGAGTTATACTGTTAAACAAAATCCTGCTAACAGATGCTAAGGATAAGAGATTATCATCTTACACCTAAGAACTTCTCATTGCAGCAGCTTAGGTATATTGAAGCTAATTGCGTGAGACTCACATCACTCCAGAGTGTTACAACTTATAAAGAATGCCGCAAGGCATCCACTATCAGTATTCAATATCAGAAATGCTACCTTGTGAAAGAATAAAAGACTTGAGATAAACTAGCACTAAAGCTTGTATGACATAAACATTTTATATAGCAGTCTCTCAATTCTTATGCTTAATGCAGACAAGTTTTTGCATTAAAGATACTCGACATATACAGCAAATACCTCATTATCAATTCCTTGAAAAGACTATTATTGGGTGTACACTTAACGATGTAAATGGATTTACCTATTTCTTTAGCTTATATGACTTTTCTGATACCAACAGATACCTCAACAAATTTCATTTTTAAATTTATAAAGCTCAACATGACATCCTTGCAGCTTTAAAATAGGTGAAACATTGACTAAATTTATGGAGTAATCCTAATTTTGACACCTGCTGTCCAGTGGTTTTTTCTAAAGCTATGCAGCATTGTACACTCCTGGTAAAATGTGTACCATAAATCCACAAAAACATCCAAGAAAGCAGTACTAAAAGTGTGCGCAATGTTTATGCAAAAGAGAACAGCATAGCACCAATTTGTAAACTCTCCAAAGAATATGGGTTCAAAGTAGTGAAATAAAATCACTACTGTCTTTGAACTTGCTTGAAAATAGACAAAGTATTGAATGACTAGTCATCTTTATCGGCCAAATCTAAGGAGGATTAATAGAAAGTACAAAATTAGGGGGCATTTGAAAATCTGTAACACTAACTAAATCCAAATTATCATTCGCCTTTCTTTTGGTTCAATATGGGCTTGAGTTTCTCCAGGTAAAAGTCGTGAAACCAAATTGTTGCTAAGAGACCACCTTCATTTTTGGGGTCACTGTTATGACTATAATCGATCTCCTCTCCTTCCAGGGTCGTCATTTTGCTGTTCATCTCTCGTAAAAGAGCATTGCCAGCACAGATGTCCCACTTTTTGATTAAGGTAACATGGATGTACGCATTAGCCACTCCTTCGAACAATGAAAGAACTTTGTACCCTGTTAAAAGAGAGAAAGAGACAAAATATCAGAAATGAATATTTATTATTCTTACAAACAAGCTATGAACTTCTAGAATCAATTGATTAAACAATCACAATTTCATGCAAACCAACTCTTTTTTCAGCATATGTGAAAAACATGCCACACTTGGCCCATCTTACAATGTGAATCATATTTCCACAAAGGCTATGTTGTATATTATTATTATTCATACCTGTTGGCGGTGGCACCAGCAAGGGGGGGACACGTGCCCCTCCAATGTCCAAAATGTAATAAAATGATTTTGTCCAAAATGGCTATTTTTGACCTTCTTTAATGAGAGAAGGGAGGGGGAAAGGGGAGAAGTCTGTATCATTGTAAAATGATATGCTGCTATATTAGATTGTACCATATATTGATTGAGGTGCAAATTTGGTACTTAAAAAAACCTGTCTTATTGCACACATTCAGAGTCTTTTTGGGGCATCTAAAACTTGGAAAATGCAAGATATTCCTTGACCCTATGCCGAAAAGCTTTGTGCTCCCCCTCCCAATATTGAACCCTAACAGCGTCACCGCCTGTTGGTCCCTCAGATCCAAACTTGCTTTCTGAAAAACATTTTGATGAGTGACCTTGACCCATCTGCATTACACTATGCAAAGTCAAGCTCACATCAGTTGTGTAGCTATCAGGACAACACCCCCTCCTCACTCACCTTCCTTAAACTTTAACAATATTTTCAACTTTTATTTCTTTCTGATCTATCTGCTTCATTTTAAGGAGATGGAGATTTTTTTATTTTCAAAATAAATCAGCAGTAAGAATGGATGAAACTACTCTCAAAGTTAGAAAAATACCTTTAAATCATCTCTAAAATGCTGTTTAGATTTCTAAAATAGCATACTCAGATATCAAAGCAATGGCTCATAAAATTATGGGTATTTTTAGTGTCTTGAAAATTTGTGACTTATGAATTGGAAGGTGGCATACAATCTTTCCATAATTCTTTAGAATTTCTTTTCTTAATTTCAGCCATTCAAAATAATAAGAGTATCTTTTATTCTAAAATGGATGAGATTCATAAACTCTTCGAAGCAATCAGCTGCTTTCTTCAAAGAGGCTTTTTGCCAAAGGCTTGCAAAGAAAGAATTCATATTTAGAAACTAGAGAGGTCTGCCCATCCACACATAAATTTACAGAACAATCTTAAAATAAAAAAAAAACTGTAAACTAGTCACATCTTAAAGAATTAATTAAGTGGTGATGTATGTTTATCTTTCAAGGACAGTAACACAACCAAAATGGCAAAGATAGTATTACAAAAAAGTTTCGTTAAGAAGATATTCAAGCTTACAATTTTGATCTGATTTGTATAGAAAAGACTAATTATTGGACTAATTGTGAGATCACATCCAAACTTTACTAAAAAGTCTTACAAATACCGTATTCGACGTATTAAGCGCCCTGCTAATAAGCGTCCATTCAACATTTTTGACTGATAACATAATTTATTTGACTAATTTGAAGATTCGAATAAGTTTTGTTACATTATTTGCCTATTCAGCATCTGAAGCTCCGATGTTTTTGTGGCAGTTATTGTAAGGCTAGTCTACAACCAGTTCACACAATGCAATACGGATAGCACACTGCCAGCGGCCTCGGAGCATGGTCGCATATTAGGAGAAGAAAAAAAAATTCAGGCCTAAAAAATGGTGCAAATCTATTTCCGTATTTAAAGCCCACTGGGTGCTTTATTACGTCGAATATGGTACTTTTGGATATTTTGTGACTTTAACTATTGAACTTGTCAGAGTAATAAACCAGTTTAATGTAGTAACTTGAACTTGAAGTAAGATATCAAAGAAGACTTCACTTTTTCATACTGTTTTATACTAGACGTATAAGTCAAACAACTGAACTAATTCTTTAACTAATCTATATTTTTTTTTTCTTCCAAATTTTTAATAGATTGTGTAACAATTTGATTTATGTGGGCCCTGCATGTCCATAGAACTTTAACATTTTTTGGTTAAAATTAAGAAGAAAACAGTGAGGTGGATGAATTTCTTCTAAAAGGAATTTTCCCATGATTTTTCATTTTCATATATATATATGATAGAGGACAATCAAAGAAATAATTTGATGTAAAAATCATGCTGATATCTTATTCTGTTAATATATTGCATTACGAAGATTTTACCAGTGTGTTGAAAAGTAACCTTGCAGTGTACAGTGTGACAACATAATACAGTGTGATGTCATAATTGCAAATCAAAGACAATGTCTATATATTCCGTTGCCTTTTTCCTAAATTATTGGCTTTTTCTTGTTTAAGATGGGGTATATCATGTACTTTAATACAAGAACATGCTTTGCCATTCTGCTCATCAACCTTACGCTTTAAATCAAGGGAAAATACATTTTCAATTAAAAGGAATACAGAGAAACTTATCTTGGATTTGCAATTATGACATTACAATGTGTACTGCACCAGTCACTATTCAAGACACCGGTGAAATGTTTGAAATGTAATATCTCCTACACGAAATAAGATATCAACATGATTTTTCACCAATTGGTTTCTTTCATAGTCCAGCATGATGTAAATGAAAATTTACAGCAAAAGCAAAATTTCTGTTAACTTATCTTGTCCACTTTCATGATTTTCAATATATTGTGTATCAATTTGACTTCTGTGGCCAATACCTGTCTATAGACCATTGAGAAGGGAATAACAAAAAGATGGAATAATTTCTACTTAAGCTTTATGAAAGGGGTATATGAGAACTTCTTACCTGCACCTCCAGCTCCAATCACTTCAACTGACTCTCCGAAAGCCTTCTGTGCAATATCTTTCACTGTGCCTGCGTGACTTAATGATACAATGATTTTTGGACTAGTTTTACTGTCTTTATCATAAGAAGGTGCTTTCAGATTCTCAGAACGGCCATATCCAGCCCACGCCCATGCTACAAAAGAGAGAGAGAGATGGGATGATTGGATGTACAGTTTTCAATGTGCAGTACACATTAATGAAAGATATATGCAGTACTGAAACCGATGAAAAGCTTTTCTGAAACTGCTCAAATATATCAGCAGGGTATCAAAACAGCTGGCAACAAATATTGATTTTTAAATAAGTACAGGAAATTGAAAAGAGAAATTATTTGATAAGAGAAATATTTCTGCTACACAAGGTGTAAAGGGCATCTATATTAAACACTGGCAGATTAACAATGACTGATAGGAAGATAGGAAAATAGAGTATTGAAAACCATGCAAACTGCAGAAGTGTATAGTTAATTCCATCCGAGCCATTAGGCCCGGTGCTTATCCTCAGTTTCCATGGCACAGGTGGATGAGAGTATATGACTCCCCCCTGGACGGGACGCCAGTCCACTACAGGTTAACTCCCCAGTAATACCGGTACACATTTTACAGCTGAGTGGACTGGGGCAAGCAGAGTAAAGTGTCTTGCTCAGGGAAACAATGCAGCGCTCTCGACGGCACAAGTCCATACCAACATTTGTATTTCCATAACAATTTCCATGACAGCCATGAAAGAAACTGGAAGGTCACTTTTAACCCTAAACACCTGGCCTCCATGTATGTGTGTGTGTGTGTGTGCTATTCATGACTAAAATCCATAGAGTTTGACAACTGGGAAATAAGCACTTGCAGATGCCAAAATGGAGGTATTCCACCATCTAATAACCAACGTAAATGAAGTTGGACAGAGGTTACGTTTTCGCCTGCATTTGTCCGTTTAAATCCGATCAAGCTATCTCAAGAACTAATGATTGGATTTGAATTAAATTTTGTGTATGTTGTGTTTGCTATTAAGGAAAAGGGAATAAAATTTGAGACATTGGAACACGGAAATTGCACAAATGGAGGGGTATAGAGATGTTGTTGGATGAAAACTGTCAAGATTTCTAATTCAAACTTTTCAATGGAATGTGCTGAACAATGATTTCATGCCCTGAAAGGATTTCCAAACAAACAATCCATTTTCTGGACTCTAAAGAAACTCAAATCTAATTGTTGGGTATCAAAGAAAATCAAACAATTCCTTTTGGCATGAATGGAAAGGATGGAATGTGAATCTTTCCTGGAAAGAATTCAAGCAATGCATTCTTACTTAGCCTGAATAAAACTGAAAACAATGATGGTAGATAACCCTGAAGTATCTCTAATGCAAATGGCAAATACTGATCAAAAGTGAGAGAAGAGATTTGGGGATAACACTGAGATAGATTGTATTGGGGATAGAGGTGAACTTGACACAAATTTAGGCATGTTGGAATTACCAAGCAGGCGGAGGTGTGCACTCCTACAGAGTGCTAAAATCCTAGCTTTTTCATATGTTTGGACAATCCAATGAACTAGCTCCTTGACCATACATGCTGGATAACACAATATTCGCCAATATGGGTGTTGTTTAGGATGATCAGTAGAGCATGAATGATGATGGCTAAGGAATTCGGTACAGGTGTAACTTTTACTATCCTGTCATTATTCTTATCCTAAATCGATGACTTACTTGTTTGCTGATCCTCTTTGAATGGCTTGTGAATGACCCCTATTGTCGGTTTTCCCTTCACAGCTACACAAACCATAAGTTGTCACATATTGCAAAAGATTTTCTGCAGGATAGAAGTAAAATTCAAAACTAATCCAATAAAATATCCCTTCAAAATCCTTAGATAATGCAATGCTCTGCCTTTGAAATTCATTCACTTATCTTTAATTCACATCATACCACTTCATTCAGTTTAATATTTACCTTTAATTACAAAGTTTCCAATGTAAACGTTTGATCTTCAAATGAAACCAGACTCTCCCCAATAAATGTCCAGTCTGTATAAACCTACAAATGGATCCTTTAACTCTTTGAGTCCCAGGGGGTCCAAAACGTGACTAAAATTTGTCTGAATTTGGTTTTTTTCAAAATTGATTTTCGTGACTTTCCTTTCGTTTTGTATCACTACAAGTTTAGTTTATATGAATACTAAGACAATAAACTTTTCAAAAAGAAAGTCAAAATAAAGAAAATATCGACATAAATTTGCCAATTGTAGGCAAAATTAGGCCAAATATTTTTAGCCTGTATTTTTATTGTGAATAATGAAACTGCAGGATTTTTTTACATATTTAGATTGTTTGTGAACTTTCCTTTCCAATAATACCTGTCAATTTTTTTTTCAAAGCAAAATAATAATCACCACTGTAATTACTTGCAAAAAACAATGCCCTGCATCTGGTGCGGTATTTGAACCCACACTGTAATCCCACACGTTACTGCTAGACTACATTGTGTAGGACTGTTTTCACACTTAAATATCAGCATGAATAAAAAGGGGTAGTAGCTCTTTTTGATTTCAATCAAAAGCATGTGAATTGGCGGTATATTTTGCATGGGTGAGTTGTATCGCAATCAGAAGCTTAAATTTTCCCCAAATTTTGGTCTCAAAAAGGCAAAAAATCATGATATTTTTCACAACTTTTGCCAAAGAAGATATTGATGATAGGGGCAGTCAAAATTCGACCAGAATTGGATGCATTGATGTCTTTGTAAGTTTTGTCAATGTCTGGAAGTATGGCAAGCAAGTCTTTGAAGAAAAAAGTTGTTTTTTGTTCAATTTTGTGCATTTTAAAATTTTCTTTACCAATCTTTACCAATTTATTTTCTTTACCAATCTTTTTTTCAAACATCTTCATAAAGTTTTATTTAATGAAAGAACTATTCGAGCACTTTCATATGATACCAGAATCACTGCCTTGGGCCTATTTGACGAAGCAAAATAATTTTTGAAACGTGCATGTCCAATCCGTCGTGTCACGACCACATAAAAATTAAAGGGTTAAACCAGTTCAATCAAAACTGATTTTTCTGCTTCCTTGTCAGACAGAGCAAAGAAATAAAGATTCCATTAACTTTCAGGATGACAGCGCTGCTGTACTTCTGATGAAAACCTTCGTCGACAGTAAAGAAAATCTTGCAAAGATAAGCAACGAAAAACATTCTTTATAATATTTTCAGACATAGGTACCTGTATACTCCTTTGTTGCATCCAAAGGATCCACCCAGACTGTTATATCTTCTAGGGGAATCATCTGATCTCTATCTATTCTGCTATTAACATCTGGATGGGATTTGCTAACTTTCTCAACCTTGGTCGGATCCCATTTCTTTTCTTCATGTTCCTCTGAAATAATCTAGAGATACAAAACAATAGGATTCTTGGCATGAATTAAATTCAACTCAATCTTCATCTCTGCACATCACTTATTTACACTTTTCAAAAGTTAGTCTTTTTGTGGAAGAAATGATGAATGTTAGGTAACGATGGTTTGAAATGAAAATGATAAATGTATCAACGCAAAGTAGGTAGATTAGGTATTCTACATCCCTTTCCCAACAGCTAAGGATATAGAGATGTCCACAGCTATTTGTGAAGTAATTGATAACGAATGAAGACCTGCCAGGGATTGAACCCGGTACCTCTAGCTTGCCAAGCTGATGTTATGACTAGATCACAGAAGTCTTGTGAGGCAAACGTAAGGCAAAGAAATACAAATTTGAATACTTTTAATGGGTAATGATAACCAATATTACAGTAAAATAGATGGAGGAATTGTACAGTCTTATAAAAGAAATAAAACAAAGAGGAATTAGAAAAAGAGCTATTTGTTTTATCTCCAACAACTGCAACTGGGAAAATAGCATCACTAAACTACAATCCTCTCTTGACCCCCCAAACCTTTAAATAAATAGGGACGTACCGGATCCAAATTTTTGGATCCAGTCGGAACTGATTTGGCCGGATCTTAGATGAAATCCGGCCAGACCTGATTTTTGCCTAACAGAAAAGATATCATAAACAAAATAAAACAAGAAAGCAATCCACGGAGTTGCTGATCTCATCATCTTAAGTGCACATCATAGTGGGAGAATTTATCAGGGGTCACTATAGCTATTGTGACTTTTGACTGATTGCACTGCCCATGTGAGCTTGAGTACAAGCAGATCTTGAGACAGGCCTGCAATCTTTCTTTGGGCATGTTGATGGATTGTACTGCCCATGCAAGTAGAAACAGACCTTTTGACCCCTGAGTCCACGAGACACAAAATTCATGTACCAAGGTATTATGGTACAACATAGGGTTGGTATAGGTCTTGTACTTTTTGAATTAAAAATGGTGCAAAAATGTACAAATTAGTGCATAATTACCCCCTAAAATCACATTTGACCTTTAACCTCCGACCTTGACCATTTTCAACTTAGGCTATTCAATGTGCTTAATAGTGCTAAAAATTCAATAGTTCTACAGTAAGTGTAATTTAGAATGGTCATAAAGAAGGCATTTCAGTTTTTCAACTATTATGCTGATCAAAGAATGTTTTTTTCATTAGTTGTTCTGCTCCTTAAAGTTTCAACAGTCAGACTCGGCCTGATAAATAACCAGGTCGGGTCAGATTTTTACTCCTTATTTTCTTTATTTCGAAAACCTTAGTTGTTGTGGAAGTTGGTGCTGAATAATATATTAGCAGTGGATGAAGTCCTTATTGTGTGGTTATTTTATTTAAGATAAAGTGGTCTGACTATTTGCTACAGTAAGTTTGTGGTTAAGATTTGCTGGAACAAATTTCTAGAGAGAAGGACAAATCACGTAGATGAATAGACGATATTTCATTGTACTGTATCTGATCCTATTAGATGGAAACTTTCCTGCTCCATCTATCTGAAAAGAGACTACATGTATTTTATGTTGCATTATATAATTAGTTCAGATGTTCAGAAATATATTAAAGGGGGCAATTACACACAGATGAAGAAGAGACAAAACCCTACAAAAAGGGGTAAAGTATAGAGGCACTGAACAATGATAAAATTAAGGAATATCTATGGTTAAATTTAACTACCCAAATTTATCACAGGCCCCTATAGTTTCGCTTTTTCAGAGGGGTGCTCCACCATGCCCCTTATTGCCTCCACCCTGCCCCTTCCACTTAGAGCCCTACATTTTACTTACAAAAACAAACTTTTGGTAACTATTTTGCCTTCTTTTCATGCTGATTATAGTTTCCTTGACAACATGATATGATGCAGAGAGACACTACTTGTTGCATTGATTACTCCCTACTTACATTTCAATTGCCATCACACCTGCCTTCAAAGTGCCCTTAATATTTTGAAAATGCTCTTTTGGTCAGTGACATGCCTACTCATTTCTGGATCAAGCTAGGTGTTTGTATTTCACTGATAAAAACTGCCAGAAATGTTTCCACTTTATACTAACTGTTTGTTGTCATGGTTTAAAAAGCTTCAGTCCATTACAATAGTTGTATCAGTTTGGTCATACTTGTTTGGTTGATTTATTTTAACGATAGCTCAAACTTTTCAGAATATTAAATAAAAAATCATGTTACTGTATCTTTCTTGGCTTTGATAGTTTTTATCAATTTTTGGAAAGATGTTACTTAAATTTGAGCTATTACCAACATCTTTTTAAGAAATAATTATAGCCAGATTTTTAAAATAATCCAGCCGGAATCAGTACCGGATTTTTTGTCACTCTCCGACTGTAAAGTCTGGCCGGACCGGATATCCTGTACATCCCACTTCCCTACTTACAAAGTAAAAAACTTTAACCCCAAAAAGGTTAAATCTCCAAACTAACTTTTAAATAGTCCTTTTTCCCCCTCTGTTATCACTATAAGATTACTAATTCCTCTAGCCTTAGCAACTTCAAGACTTCTCTACGTTTTCTCTTGCTCCACACCTAAAGTAAACACAACTTTAACCCCAAAAAGGTACTGTATTCTCCCAGAACCGACACTTTTAAATAGTCCTTTTCCCCCTCTGTTATCACTGCCTGGAGCAACCTACCTAATTCTAACGCTAATTCCTCTAGCCTTAGCGACTTCAAGACTTCTTTACGTTTTCTCTTGCTCCCTCATATAGTACTCCCAGTCTGCTTTACATATCTTTTTCTCATCTCCATTGCATGACAGTGCTCCTTCATACCAGGGGCTTGTTAAGAACTCCCTGCCCCAACAAAGTCGGATTAAAAAGCTGTTTTGGGGAGAAAATTATTTGGTCCTTTCTTTCCGTCTGCTTATCCAGTTGAAACCCTCAAGAACCACAGATTCGCACTGCGAAACCTAGAAACCGTACCCACTCAGGTCCAATCGCAGCGTGACTCAATCGAAAGCGTGTTGTTCGCCAATAAAGGGCGCGGAATATCGCGGTAATTTATTGGTACATGAAAGGGTTTTCTATGATTCCCGTGAGACCGACGCCCGAGGCGATTTTGAAAGGACAAAACAAAGAGGAGTGTGGACGGTTTCGTGGCTATTTTTATCGCGGTGGGTAGAGTAAAAACTACATCTTAACAACTCCCTGTTCATACCATCCTAGGTAGTTATTCCAGCACTATCAGTCAAGACAAAGACAAAGGTACACTTGTCACACATACTGTAAATGACCCATGGAAGAGATGTAAAAGAATAGAGTTTAATCAAGGATGAGGTAAATTTGATACTAAAGGATTACTTCAGGGGCCAAGCAAGTTTCTCTTATATGAAAGAGGATTTAAAAAGGAACAGAACGGTGAAGAAAGCATTCAAAAAATCTTATTCCGTTAAGAGATATTTAAGTTTAAAGTTTGGTAACATTTGTGTATAGAACAGACTGAAATCAGACTAGCTGTGATGTCACAGCCTCAGATTCCTCAAAATCTTTATGTATTCTATCATATTTTGTCCTGCAGTTTTGTTGCTTAGAAACCATTGGATTTGTCAGGAAAGTTATAACACAGAATCTTGTAAGGTACTTATAATCCAGGGTGCATTCCAAGTAAAACCTATGTAAGATTTATTGGTATTTTAGGTAAATAACTCTAGTGTGTAGTGTTTAGGAAAGAAAATATTAAGACAGCTGAAGTACAAGTTTATACTTCTTTTTTTTTTTTTCATGCCAGTATGCCAAAATGTTTGTTTGTTTGATGAGAGTTTAAGTGCACCAGAATAGCAAAGGTCAAATTGTGCCAGAGGTTAGATCATTCCAAAGGTAGGAAGGAGAATAAACAGGGGGAGATTGATAGAAACACGAGAACTAAAAGCCAGAAAGCTGGGATCCAGAGAGGAGGTGTATGGGTAAAAAAGATAATGTAAGAGAGAGGGGGTGGATAAGGAGGACTAAATATGGTTGTAGAGGGAAGCATGATGAATAAAGGAGTTTACGGAGGATGAGGTGAGATGCGGCAGGGTTATCCCATTTTACATTGAGTAATGAATTAAGGACAGCCTTGGAGTCGGGGAGAAGATGGTAAAGTGGCTGAGATGAGTCCGGAAGCCTGCTACTGAGGGTGATGTCTTGGATGACGGCAGCAGCAGCTGTCTTGTTACCTTTCTTGGAGCCATATATATAGGCCTATAAATATATATATATATATATTTATATATTATATAAGTTTAATTTATTTAATTATCTGTGTGTATGTGTGTAAAAGGGGATGGGGGGGAGTGTTCATCTATGTGTTTTGTATTCTGGAGGCCACACGTTTATAAGTTACTCTAACTTCCTGTGTGGCGCTCCTAAGCCACTTTTGTAATTAATGAATGTATATATCAATATCTTTGTTTCATTGTATGTATCATTTTGTAAACCTGTATATATCTGTACTCTGTATTAAAGTGTGCTTGAATAAATGTTTGAATCAATCAATCAATATATATATATATATATATATATACATATATATACATATATATATATATATATATATATATATATATATATATATATATATATATATATATATATATATATATATATATATATATATATATATATATATATATATATATAGGCTTATATATCAATTTGGGAGTTCCATGAGGTTTGCCAGCGGTCACGAACAAGGGAAGCGATAAGCGGTTTGATGTCAGAGAGGGTTTTGGGAAAAGGGGTAGGAGGGGGTTGAGGGCAAGCTTAGTGGCTGCATCAGCCCTGTCATTGCCAGGGATGTCAACATGGCTGGGTATCCAGAAGAAAATAATATATTTCCTACGGAGAAGGGGGAGGGGGAGGGGAAGCGAAAGGAATTTACGGAGGAGGTGGGATGTGAGGTTATCCCATTTAAGATTGAGTAAAGAAGTAAGAACAGCCTTTGAGTTGGAGAAAATGGCAAAGTGGCTGAGCGGAGAGTACTCAATAAAGTTGAGGGCGAGGAGAATGGCCTTAGCCTCGGCTGAAAAGATGGATGAGTAGTCGGGAAGTCTGCTTCTGAGGGTGATATCTTGGATGAGGGCAGCAGCAGCTGTCTTGTTGCCATCCTTGGAGCCATCAGTATAGTTAGAGATGTAATTTGAGAGTTGGTCTTTGATTTGGTTGTGGAGATTGATGAATACGTTAGGGTGGGTTTGTGTTTTGTGATGAGTGGAGAGGCCCAGGTGGACAGAAGGGAGGGGGGTGGCCCAAGGAGGAAAAGTGGGCCAGGTGAAGGTGCCGAGAGTGGCGGGATTGATGCCCAGATGGAAGAGGTCTGATTTAATGCATAAGCTGAAGGGAGGGGATAGGGTTTTAGTCCTATCAAAGAGGGTGGAGAAATTGGGGTACCTAATGAGGTTGTAGACAGGAATCTGGGTTTTGGTGAGGACTCTAAAAGCATAGGAGAGGCTAAGCTTTCTACATCTAAGTAGAAAGGGGGGTTCCTTGGCTTCAACATGAAGGCTGGTGATTGGGGAGGTCTTGTAGGTACCTAGACAAAGCCTGAGGGCTTCATTTTGGATGGTGTTGATGTGGTTGAGGTATGAGTTGTGAGCGACACAGTAGACAATATTGCCGTAGTCAAGCTTGGCACAAATGGTGAGCCTGAAAATTTTGAGGAGAGCATGGTAGTTCGCACCCTAAGTGGTATTGGAGAGGAGTCGGAGGATGTTGAGGGAGCTGTTGCATTTTAGTTTCAGGTTGGTGATGTGTTGCTTGTAGGTGAGCTTGGGGGTCTAGACTTAGACCCAGGAACTTTGTGTTCAACTTTAGGGATGCGATTTCCATTGAGCACAAAGTTCGGGTTGGGGTGGAGGTTGTTGAAATGACAGAAGTGCAGGCAGACTGTCTTGTCTTTGGAGAATTTAAAACAGTTATTGTTGCACCAGACTTACAGCTGGTTGAGGCTGATTTGGAGCCTATTTTCAACAATAGGAAAGCTAGGGGAGGAGTAGAAGATGCTGAAGTCATCCACTTAGAAGGTACGTTTGATGTTGGGGCCAAGGTTATCCGCGATGTCATTAATGCTCAGGTTGAAGAGAGTGGGAAAGGAGATGTTGCCTTGGGGGATGCCTTCTTCTCGGGGGTACGGGTTGGAGAGGGTGTGGCCAATACGAACTTGGAACTGCCTGGGTAAGAGAAAGTTTTGAATAAAGATGGGGAGATGGCCTCTGAGGCCGATGGTGTGAAGTTTGCGGATAATGCCGTATTTCTGAGTAGTGTCGAAAGCTTTCTAGAGGTCAAAAAATATGGCAATGAGGTGTTCCTTTTTTGCAAAGGATTGCCGGATAACGGTGTCGAGCATAATTAACTGGTCTAGGGTATTGCGACGTTTTCGGAAGCCGCTTTGGTGAGGAGAGAGGATTCTGTTGGTCTCAAGGAACCAATTTAGTCTCTGATTAATGATCCTTTTCATGATTTTACAGAGACAGCAAGTGAAGGTGATGGGGCGGTAGCTGGAGGGTCGGTACTGTCTTTCCCCGGTTTAAGGACAGGAATGACAATAGCTGTCCTCCAGATAGGGGAAAAGGAGTGTGAGGACCAAATGTGGTTGAGGATGGTGAGTAGGGTAGTGGTGGCCTGGATGTGGAGGTGTTTCAGGAACTGGTAGGGGATGTTATCTGGGCCCTTAGAGGTGCAGCCAGTGTCGTGGATGGCTTGGTTTAATTCAGAAAGGGTGAGAGGGGTGTTGTAGCTTTCAGAGTTGTCGGAGGGAAAGGTGATTCTCTGATGGGCTTCATCGCAAGCTTTTTTGCTTTTGAAGGCATTGGAGTAGTTGGTCGAGGACAAGATGTTGCTGATAGAGGAGGTGAGGTGGTTAACGATGTCCTTTTTCGCGGTGAGAAGGTCAACATTCCAAGAGAGATGGGAAATTTTCCCACTCTGCCGTGAAAGCTGTTAACCATTCTCCAAATCTTCTTAGTGGGGGTGTTGGTGGTGAGAGAAGAGATGAACTTGTTCCAAGAGTTGGTTTTACTGTCCCTGATAGTGCGTGTGGCCTTGGCACGGCTGATGTGAAAGAGGTTGAGGTTATGGGTGGTCAGGTTAGTTTTGAAGTTCCTGAGGGCTCTTTTCCTGTTCTTGATGGCGGTTTTGCAGTCATCAGAGAGCCAGGGGTTGGGGGGATGATTAGGGGGTTTGGAGGTTTTGGGAATTGAACAGGTGGCGATGTTGATAAGGATATTACTGAAGTTTGACATGGGATCCTCATGGGGGAGAGGTGTGAGTCACAGAGGGTTTCGAAAAGGGGCCAGTCAGCCTTCTCGAGGTTCCAATTGGGGGTGTGGTCAGTGGGGGTTTAAAGGTTGGAGTGTATAAAAAGAGGGTAATGGTCACTACCACAGAGGTCAGCAGTGACTCTCCAGCTAAAATCAAGGAGGAGGTTGGGGAACAGATAAACAGGTCAATACAGGTAAGGGAGCCTGTGGCTACCACAGAGGCTGTCAGCAGACTCCAGCTAAAATCAAGGAGGGGTGAAGGTAGGTCAATACAGGGGAGTTAGTGTTGAGCAAGGAGAGGCTGTGCTGAAGAACGTTTTTGATGAGCTTGCCTCTGGGGGTGGTGGTAATAGAGCCCCACAGATTGTGAGCGTTGAAGTCACCAAGAAGGATGAAGGGGGAAAGGAGCTGAGAGATGAGGTTGTTAAGGCTGGTTGGCTGAATGTTGGTGTTGGAGGGAGATAGATATTGCAAAGAGTGAAAGTTTTGTGGAGGGAGATAGATATACAGATGGCCTGAAGGTCGGTGTGCACATGAACAGGGCTGTGTGAACTATCATGTCTATGGAGACGCCCCCACAAGGCCTTGTGGTGTCCACTTAATGTTTGTGATAGCAAGCGAAGTTGTTGAGGGAGTAATGGTCGGTGGTTTTCAAGAAAGCTTCTTGTAGGCAGAAGACAATCGGGTTGAAGGTGGTGGCCAGAAGGTCATTTTCTTCAGAATTGCCTTAAAGCTCCTTATGTTCCATTGCATGATGTTGTGAATGTTATTGTTATTGTTTATGTTGCACGCTATAAGGAAGCAGGGGCTTAACTTGAGGAGGATTTGTTGGGTCTGAGTTGGTTTATTTTTTCTTTGGATTTGTCCCTGTTTCTTTAGGAACAGTTGTTTATGAAAGTTGGATGAGAAGTATGTTCGGTAACCAAACAATCCATGTTCTCTTCCGTGTCAGTTGTGTGGGTTTGGATGTAGGACTATTTGTTGATTGGTTGTTTCTTGGTTTGTTCATTGGATGATTGTTAGCCAGGTTGGCTTGAGTTTGATGGCATTAGAGATGTTGGCATAGGGGATGGCGGGAGTCTTAGAGGAGGAAGGAAGGTTAGGGGAGAAGTGGTGGTGGTGGAGGTCATTTGGGTAATGGGTGAGGTTTGTTTGTTGTCAATGGTGATGGGCTTAGGACTGGGTAAGAAGAGCCAGGTGAGCCCTGTTTGGGTATGTGAGTCAGTTTTAGTTGTGTTAGGGGAGGGGGGGGGGCAATATTGGTGTTGGAGGAGACTACGTTCGAGTAGGATGGTTTGGCGTGAAGTGAAGCGAGAAATTGCTTCCTAGCTGGATGAGTGCCGTTGCAATTTGTGCAGTGTGGGGTGCTGGGGTAGGAGTTGCTGTCGTGGTCCAGGGCTCCACAGCTGCCACAGTGCGCTTGGCTGCAGCAGGAGTTTTTTTCCATGGCCTTACCTCTGGCACTTATGACAACGGAGGGGGTTCGGGATATAAGGGGTGACTGGGATTCTCAGGTAGCCTGCTGTGATGTGGGAAGGGAGAGTTGGTTTGAAAAATGTTAGGAATATGGTGTTTGTAGATGTTTCGGCACTGTCTTTCTTGAGGACGAGACAACGGGCTTCAGTTACGTTTTGATTTGTTAATTCTTTTACAAGGTCTTCATCAGTCAGGTAGGCCAGGTCTCTGGATCTAACCACACCTTTGCTGTAGTTTAGGAACGGTGGGGATGATCGTAATGTCAATACCGGTATTGGCTAGGGTTTTGGTGGTGAGGAGGGTGGTGGCTTAAGTGTCTCTGGTGCAGTGCACCAGGAGATCGCCGGATCTGAGGGTGGAGACTTTGGGAAGGGTACCGACAAGGCCTTGGAGTGCCTTGTGGATTAGGAAAGGGAAAACTTTTTTAAAACTATCTTCTTTATTGGTGGCCTGTATTTTTAGAGTTTTAGGGATTGGGGCTGAATAATGGTCAATAGTAGTAGTAGGTAGGTCACAGGGAGGGGAGGAAAGGTTAAGATCAAGGTCAAGGCAGAAGCGTTTCGTCATCATGAAAAAAAACCAAGGGCCGAGAGACCCGAGGCAGCTAGAAAAAAATCGTGGAACTACTATATGAGAACTGCTGTACTAGTAACGAAAGGCGCAAAAGTCTGGTCAGAACAAAAGGGAAAATATAAAAAAACGATCTCACCGAAAACAGAAGTCCATCCACAGAGAAAAATCCAAAAATGAAGATATATATATATATATATATAAGCCTATATATATATAGGCCTATATATATATATATATATATATATATATATATATATATATATATATATATATATATATATATATATATATATATATATATATATATATATATATATATATATATATATATATATATATATATATATATATATATATATATATATATATATATATATATATATATATATATATATATATATATATATATATATATATATATATAAATATATATATATATATATATATATATATATATAGGCATATATATATATATATATATATATATATATATATATAGGCCTATATATATATATTTATACAGGCCTATATATATATATATATATATATATATATATATATATATATATATATATATATATATATATATATATATGTAAACATATATATATATATATATATATACATATATATATATATATATATATATATATATACATATATATATACATAGATATATATATATATATATATATACATATATATATAATATATATAAATATATATATATATATATATATATATATATATATATATATATATATATATATATATATATATATATATATATATATATATATATATAGGCCTATATATATATATAGGCCTATATATATATATAGGTCTATATATAGGCCTATAGATATATAAAGGCCTATAGATATATAAAGGCCTATAGATTTATATAGGCCTATATATATATATATATTTATATATATATATATTTATATATATATATATATATATATATATATATATATATATATATATATATATATATATATATATATATATATATATATATATATAAATATATAAATATATATATATATATATATATATCTATACATACATACATACATACATACATACATACATACATACATACATACATACATACATACATACATACATACATACATACATACATACATATATATAAATATAAAAATTTGACTTTAAATACAAAAACACATACTATTGAATTGCTTTCAAGTTAAACAGGAAAATAGAGTTGGGTACAAATGAAAATCTGAATCTGCTATGCTTGGACCGTGGCATACTAAAACTTTTTCGGCAGAAAATATACAATGGGAAGAGTGGATGTGTGTTGTCATTTAAAATTTCAGTTATTAAATGACATAGATGACACAAGAGCCTTAACCTTGAATATCTCCTTAACGGAATAAGATATTGAAGTAGTTATTCGTCACTATTTTGTTTCTTTTAAAGTCCTCTTTCATTTACAATACATTTAAGCCTAATAAAGCTGTGAAAGTAAATGACACTAGTAAAAAATCCTTTTCAACATACAAGCACATCTACAAAGCAGGGGTGGCGGAGTTGGTAGGACTTAAGACCCCCTCCCCTCCCCAATAATTTTAGGTAAACATGTGTTATCATGTTACCCAACCTCATAATCCCCCCAATATTGTTGTCATATGTCACCTGACCTCATTACATCCCCTCAATATTTTGAATGCTCCGCTGCCCTTGCAATGTGAATATATACATTACAAACACTTCCTGAATATTGATCTACTGTGTTAAAATCTCTACATAGCTAAAACCTGCAACGTAATTGATTAACAATGACTACTGATATCTACTTTTGAAAGAAACCAAATTTAATTTTCAAGAAGTAAGAAAGCATTTCTGAGGAAGCATAATGTTCCATCACATTTTCCTTCCTACTGTAGGAAGTATCATTCAAATTCACATAGCACTACAGGAAATGGGTCATTTAGGTTACTGAAGAAATGCCAACTATTGCATGAGGTAGCCATAATCATTTTGTATAAATGTGAAATATTCATTGTGTACACCAGTTATACTTCAACGTATGGTCTTTTTAGACTTTTACATGTACTGCGATACACCGCAGTATCTTTTACAGCTTTATGTTGGACATCAACTAAATTTATTTCAATTTTTCATGGTTTTATTAAGCAAGAAGTTTCAGTGTACAATCTCTGATCATTAGTGCACACAAAATATTCATTATTTTATTCATATTTTATAAGGGTTAATTTCCGCTGGTGCAAAGCAATCTTGCTCAGCTTGCTGTGGCGTACACAGCAATCCTTAGACTACATTCCAAACTGGCTGATATTGAAAATTTGAAACGAATAAGCAGGTAATAATAATAATAATAATGATAATAATAATAACAATAATAATAATAATAATAATAATAATAATTCAATTTATAGCACTAAATTTTGTATAAAAAAATCAAAATTGCTTACCTAAAACTTGCAAATAAGATACGAAAACAAAAAGAATACAGAAAATACAATGGATCAGGTGCACTTAGACATAGGCTTTTAAAAGGGTTTTTTTAACAATCTTTTTAACTAAACTGAAGACATTATTAAATTCAGGCCTGTTGGAATGCCACGCTATACATTCACAGTAATATGTATAACGTGGCTGCCATGGCATGCCTCATTTGAACGCTGCACCGTAGGCTACACGTGTATGCACATCGTAGCACTGTATGTGCACCATTCATGAGCCTTGAGGGCAGCTGCACATGCAGGCTGACTTACTTGCCCTATTGGTAGATTAATGTGATTGAGGTTTTTCCTAATTGTTTTTTTTTTTTCATTATTATCATTTATTTTGTTATATTTGTTTGTTTAATGAGGGCTTAATGGCACCACGACAACAAAGGTCAAATTGTGCCTGAGAGGTCAGATCATTTTAGAGGTAGGAAGGAAAGGAAACAGGGGGAGAATGAGAGAAATTCAAGAACAAAAGGTCAGATAGCTGTGATTGAGAGGGGAGGTGCATGGTTGAAACAAAAACAAAGTAGAGAGGGGGTGGAAGAGGAGAATTAAATATGGTTGTAGAGGGAGGCATGATGAAGGAAGGAGATCATTTTATCCAGGGGATTTTTCTGGAAGAACTCAGCAATTAAGTTGTGGGGAGCGAGGGAAGCTCTGGGAAGGTTGTACAGGGGGCAAGCAAGGAGAACATGATGGATTGTGAGGGTGCAATGGCAATTGTTGCAGAGGGGTTGGGGGAGCCAATAAGGAGGTGGAAGTGAGTGAGGTGGGTGTGACCAATTCTAAGACGAGTAATATGAATGTTATCGATACGAGAGAGGTTGTTGATGGTGAATTTGATCGAAATTGTGAGCTGGATGACATGGAGTTTGTTATCAATTTGGGAGTTCCATGAGGTTTGCCAGCAGTCACGAACAAGGGAAGCGATTAAGCGGTTTGATGTCAGAGAGGGTTTTGGGAAAAGGGGCAGGGAGGAGGTTGAGAGCAAGCTTAGTGGCTGCATCAGCCCTGTCATTACCTGGGATGCCAACATGGCTGGGTATCCAGAAGAAAAGAATACTTTTCCTGCAGAGGGTGGGAAAAGGAGTTTTTGGAGGAGGAGGTGGCATGTAAAGTTATCCAATTTAAGATTGAGTAAAGAAGTAAGAACAGCCTTTGAGTCGGAGAAAATGGCAAAGTGGCTGAGCAGAGAGTACTCAATAAAATTGAGGGCAAGGAGAATGGCCTTGGCCTCTGCTGAAAAGATGGATGAGTAGTCGGGAAGTCTACTACTGAGTCTTGGATGACCGCAGCAGCAGCTGTCTTGTTGCCCTCCTTAGAGCCATCAGTATAGATGGAGGTGTAATTTGAGAGTTGGTCTTTGATTTGGTTGTGGAGATTGATGAAGAGGTTAGGGTGGGTTTGAGTTTTGTGATGAGTGGAGAGGCCCAGATGGACAGAAGGGAGGGTGGTGGCCCAAGGAGGAAAAGTGGGCCAGGAGAAGGTGCCGAGAGTGGTGGGGTTGACGCCGAGATGGAAGAGGTCTGATTTAATGCATAAGCTGAAGGAAGGGGATAGGGTTTTAGTCCTATCAAAGAGGGTGGAGAAATTGGGGTACCTAATGAGGTTGTAAACAGGGTTTTTTTATGCTTTTTTTTAGGGCTGAAAAGTGGTATGGCAGCTGCCGTACCTGCCATAGCGGTTCCGATGGGCCTAATTAAGTTTAACTTTAATTTACTTTAAGGCAGGTTTGGAAAAAGTACTCGCCTGCTCGCCATAGACAAACAAAAAATCATTGTGGTGAGTAGAAACATTTTAATATACTGTGGTACTCGCATCAATAAATTAAGCCTCGCCAAGTTTGGTGAGTGACTTTCTTTTCTGTATTTTTCCAATCCTGGTTTTAGGAACACCTACTGTACAAAAAGCAGACCTATCCAAAGACAAGAGTAATTGCAGAATCCAATGTAATTTTGGAGCTATACCTCTAATTCTTTCATAGTCTGTAGTCATAGT
>JAIGNY010000226.1:35000-62500 GCA_020152595.1 Chiridota heheva
GAAGAAAAAGAAGAAGAAGGAGAAGAAGGAGAAGAAGAAGAAGAAGAAGAAGAAGAAGAAGAAGAAGAAGAAGAAGAAGAAGAAGAAGAAGAAGAAGAAGAAGAAGAAGCATTCTGAAGAAGAAGAAGAAGCATTCTGAAGAAGAAGAAGAAGAAGAAGAAGAAGAAGAAAGAAGAAGAAGAAGAAGAAGAAGAAGAAGAAGAAGAAGAAGAAGAAGAAGAAGAAGAAGAAGAAGAAGAAGAAGAAGAAGAAGAAGAAGAAGAAGAAGAAGAAGAAGAAGAAGAAGAAGAAGAAGAAGAAGAAGAAGAAGCATTCTGAAGAAGAAGAAGAAGCATTCTGAAGAAGAAGAAGAAGCATTCTGAAGAAGAAGAAGCATTCTGAAGAAGAAGAAGAAGAAGAAGAAGCATTCTGAAGAAGAAGAAGAAGCATTCTGAAGAAGAAGCATTCTGAAGAAGAAGCATTCTGAAGAAGAAGAAGAAGAAGAAGAAGAAGAAGAAGAAGAAGAAGAAGAAGAAGAAGAAGAAGAAGAAGAAGAAGAAGAAGAAGAAGAAGAAGAAGAAGAAGAAGAAGAAGAAGAAGAAGAAGAAGAAGAAGAAGAAGAAGAAGAAGAAGAAGAAGAAGAAGAAGAAGAAGAAGAAGAAGAAGAAGAAGAAGAAGAAGAAGAAGAAGAAGAAGAAGAAGAAGAAGAAGAAGAAGAAGAAGAAGAAGAAGAAGAAGCATTCTGAAGAAGAAGAAGAAGAAGAAGAAGGAAAAAAAAAAGAAGAAGAAGAAGAAGAAGAAGAAGAAGAAGAAGAAGAAGAAGAAGAAGAAGAAGAAGAAGAAGAAGAAGAAGAAGAAGAAGAAGAAGAAGAAGAAGAAGAAGAAGAAGAAGAAGAAGAAGAAGAAGAAGAAGAAGAAGAAGAAGAAGAAGAAAAAAAAAAGAAGAAGAAGAAGAAGAAGAAGAAGAAGAAGAAGAAGAAGAAGAAGAAGAAGAAGAAGAAGAAGAAGAAGAAGAAGAAGAAGATTACTCTAATAATATCAATCAAACAAGTAAGTTTTAATAACACATCATGAGATTGACCACTTAGCATGAAATTTGGACATATTTTAGATGTCAAAACTAAACACACACAAAAAATTGATTAGTGATAGACCGCACGGTTAGACTCTTATGCAGTCGTTAAATTTTGGCCATAATTCAGCATGCTGTAATTGGTAATGGAAGAGGAATTTTGAATATAAACCTAATTCTCGGGAAAAGAATTAAATTATCTTTATTTTGAGTAAGTGTTTTGACATTTTTAAGTTAAGTTTAAGTGTAATTAAGTTTATTACACTTATATGGCGCATTATCTAAATAACTAATTCTAATGCGCCTTACAAAATATGCATATAAAGAAAATAGATACAAATGTGTAAATAAGATAAACATGAAAATACAAAGAAAACAAAGAACACAAAAGTTATGAAGAGGACTTGAAAGCACAATTAAATAAGTGAGTCTTAAGCAAGGTGTGGAATTGTTTAAGGGATTGAGCAGATTTGATTGAAAGATTTAAGTCATTCCAAAGTTTTGGGCCAAATATTTGCAGAAAGCAATCGCCATATGTAAGTTTACATTTTGGAACATAAAGAATGAGGTGGTTTTGAGAGCGAAGGCGGTAAGGCGAAGTTTTGATGCTTAGACTAGACGTTATTCAGGAAAAACCTCACTGGTACTTTTATCATTTTTATTTTAACACAGGTAATTTAACAGTAAAACTCTTATATAGTTATAGAGCACACTGGAATTCAATTACAAATTTATCCTTACCTCTGCAAAAAGTTGGACTGTTGTAATATTTTTCTTAGGGGGTGGGGGGGGGGACTTTGACTGACAAACGGCTACCAACTTTGAAAAATACAAGCTTTGTCTTGAAGTGACTGCAGCAAACTCTAACACTTCCGGCAAGAAATGAAAGGGAAATGGATTTTATTTTTATCATCCTCTCCATTCATAAACCTACAGGACATTTTTCTTAAATTACCTAATATTCTGTAATCATTTCTTTCTCTTGCTTTCTTTTATTGCATAAGAGTTGTTATATATATCTACAGAAAGTGATAAGCAATCAATGGTTTGAGAAAATAGAGAAAAACGATATTATGTTAGTGTGGAAGTTTACTCAGAGGGAGGAAGTATACACAATAAGGAAGGCTGTAAAACGTAGATCAGTTTTGATCACGAACCATACTCTGACACCATAGACCTTTTCATATCGGAATCGGTAATTTCTGGAAATCTTATTTAATCAATGTCACATGGCCGAAATTCACGTGACCATAATGGACCAATCAAATTCCGGGAAATCCTGATCGTCTGCACAATCTACCAACGTATGGAGTCAAACCAATTAAAAATACAATTTTACACAATAATCAACAGTATATAGGGGCCTACATACACAAATAAGTCTCACTTCACTGAGACTTAAATGGTAGCGTAATTTGGTTAGGAAATTCCATACCAAACAGAAAACTGTGTCCTCTCAATTCACAAAAATTTCCGATATGCAAAAGCTAAATGTCTCATGCACAGATAACAAGGGATTTGCTGACGAAAGTTCTCGATACAATTTTCACATTTTGTGCAGTGAAGTCAATGGCACAATTTTATACCATTAGGCGCACTGGACATCAACGTTTTCAAATTTGAACGTTTTCTGCCAATTTCCGTCCTAGTTTTTTTGTTTTAAATGTGCACAAGAATGTTAATGTTTCGTAAATCTTGAGAGAATGTGAACCCAACGTACATACAATGTTCCGTTTATAAAAACAACATCAAGGTGCACACTAGCCATAGGGCCTACAACTACAGTATATGGTGAGATGTCGGTAATGTCGGTAATCCTGAAATGATTAAAAATGTGTAAAATAGTAAGCCAATATTGATTGTACACTCCTTTCAGTTCAACCGTAACTGTAACCTTTTTTTTTTTTTTTAATTAGGGCGGACAACACCGATACGCGTACTAATTAATATAACGCCAGCGAACTGGACGCACGTGCCGCCGCGGCCTCGCCGGTGCGCGGCATGATTTTTATAAGGCCACTGATCGCACTGCAGTTATTTTTATCAAAAAGGATTAAATATAGATACCTGTTTTGTTGATGGAGCAGTATTTCCCGAACAGTATTTCTGAAGAACGTTTAATCTAGAAGGAATTGCCTCAGTAAGATATGAAGATAAGGACACTTTTGCAAGAAAGTATTTGGGGTATGTAATATGTAAGAACTGCAAAGCAGATCATGGACGGTCCCAAAATGTTTTCTGTTGTTTCACGAAGGGTCCTGGTTCCTCTGTTACGGGATTTTAGAAGAAAAATTGGGACCAGCTCTTTTATATCTACGCCGAATCAGGGGAAGACCCGTAGCAAGGAAATTAAAAAGAGTGGTCCGTTTTTCGTATGACAGGACAACAAACTTTGAAATTCCAGATGCTTATTATTCTTTTAGATTTTAAAATGGCACATTTTTTTAACAAAGGGGGTTTGTTTGTTCTGACTACCCCCACCCCACCCCAACCCCACCCCGGCTACGGGCCTGAGGAGCAAGCTACAAGAAATGTTTTAATAACAAAACCTTTTTTTAATTGTGATATTTGACCTTCCGCCCGATGGCAGGATGGGCGATCAAGGGCGCATGTTAAAAGATATCACATTTCATCAACACTTTGACACAAACATTCCAATTAGCGAAACTAACAAAAGACAGACGGGATTCAAAACAGGAGGGATCACAGCCAAACTAATCATGGACAGTATGGAAATATTTAAATGGCCCCAGCAATCCCGGGAGGAGAAGGAGGGGGAGGAAGGAGGGGAGAACATCTACCAAATTCTGTTATAAATCCCCTAACCAATTTACAAATTCAGTGGCAGTTGAAGCGAGGACGACGATACATGGGCCATTTCCGTTGCTATCATGTTTTATTAGGGACAAGTAGTTACGGCCCTCAATAATGAAGTCCTGCATGGTGAATTGAGTTGAAAGGAACCCAATTTCTTTTCATATTTAGTTTTTCCAAAATGTACATGAATAGGTCAACACAAAGACAAATTTGGAACATTCTGGAGGTAGCATAAGCACTGGTTAACAACTTAGTTCCATCTCGCCGGATCGACTTTCAAGTGCATCCTTTTCTCGTAACATCTCCCTCTGTATGCCCTACATGCTACGCACTAGCCTACATGCAATATAGAGTGAGAATCCGTCATATCTGTTTTAACGTGGAAATCGCCTCAGTCCTAAAATCGCGACTACATCGTCTATTTACGTCACCTCTGTCTTATACTGTAATTACTGTACTTACGGGCACATACAAACAAATATAGTTAACTTCTTTTGTTATTGCTGTTAACCTTGTAAGTAATTAAAATATGTCGGTAAAACCAAAAATGATTAAAAATGTAAGCTAATATTGTACACTCCTTTCAGTTCAACCGTACGCTCTTGGAAATTTGTATTTATTTTTTAAATAGGGTGCACAACACCAACACGCGTACTAATAAATATAACGCCAGCGAAGTGGACGCACGTGCCGCCGCGGCCGCGCCGGTGCACGGCATGATTTTGATAAGCCAACAGATGGCACTGCACTTATTTTGTATCAATTTGGATTAATTATAGATACCTGTTTTGTTGATGGAGCAATATTTCCCAAGCAGTATTTCTTAAGAACGTTTAATCTATCTAAGGAATAGGACAGTAAAATCTGAAGATGAGGACACTTTTGCAAGAAAGTATTTGAGGTTAATAGGTTAGAACTTTAATGCAGATCATGGAAGGTTCCAAAAAGTGTTCTGTTGTTTTACGAAGGGTCCTGGTTCCTCTGTTACGATTTTTGAAGAAAAATTGGGGATAGTTTTCTAATATCTACGCCGAAGCAGGGGAAGACCCGTAGCAAGGAAATTGAAAGGGTGTGGTCCGTTTTACGTATAACAGGACAACAAACATTGAAGTTCCAAATGCTTATTATTCTTTTTAGATTTTAAAGGGGCAATTTCTTAACAAAAGGGGGTTCGTTTGTTCTGATAATTCCCCCAACCCGGCTACGGACCTGAGGAGCCAACATACAAAACATACTCTTTTGAGGGAAGGGGGATTATGGCCTTCCGACTGATGGGCGATCAAGGGCGCATGTTCAAAGATATCACAATTTATCAACACTTTGACGCAAACATTCCGATTAGCGAAACTAACAAGAGACAGACGGTATTCGAAACAGGAGGGGACAGGAAGCTTAGCATTTCATTGAGCGTGTTGATAGATAAATCACAACCACACTAATCATGGACAGTATGGAAATAGTCACGGGTCCATCGATCCCGGGAGGAGAATAGGGAAGGAAGGAGGGGGAGGAAGGAAAGGAGACCATTAACCGAATTGTGTTATGAATCCCTTCACCCGTTTACAAATTCAGTGGAGTTTGAAGCGAGGACGATACATGGGCCATTTCCGTTGTTATTATTTTTTATTGGGGGTAAGTATTTTCGGCCCTCAATAATGAAGTTCTGTATGGTGAATTGAGTTTGAAGGAACTCAAATTCCTTTCATATTTAGTTTTTTCAAAGTGTACATGAATAGGTCGACACAACAACAAGTTTAGAACATTCTGGATTTAGCATAAGCACTGGCCAGGTTAAGAACGTAGTTTAATCTCGCCGGCTCGACTTTCAAATGCATCCATTTCTCGTATCTCGACGTATACGGACCTGGCTTTGTCCATAGAAATTCTATTCTGATTTTCTAACTGTCGTGATTGCAAATTTAATATTAAAAGAAAAGGGCCATCAGCAATTTTCAGGCCGATTGAATTTGAATCAATTTTAGTCGCGGTAGGGAAGGTAATTGTGCTTTCAGCTATACCCAGGGGAGGTGGAAGGAATTCAGGCCAATGAGGGTACACAATCTATTACATGCACTTTCTTTATTAAATATTTTTAGTGAGGATCTGAAACAGGAAAAATGAGCCTTAGTTCCATTTAAAGTGTTTTTAATACCTGCAATTCGTAAGTTGTAATTCTGTTCTGGATTAATTCTGTCCTCTGCTCATCGTGCACGCAGGGGTATAACTAGACTTCGATCCCAGGGGGTGGTAGACAAACTTGTCCGACAAAAAATAACGGGATAATTTAGAATAGTTTTTTTTTTTGGTCTATATCTATGCATATAAGTATAAGGCTACAATTTGAATTTAAAAACAACAACAACAACAACAACGATCTACATATCAAAGCTTTCCGTATGAGACGTAGACGGGCAGTAAAACCAATAACACCTGAACCACGGGACAACCCCTACCCTTTTCCTCACGGGCATAATAGAGGCAAGAATGGGAAGGGAAATGTTCTCAAAAAGGCAATGTCTTTCCTTTCCCAAATGTTAGGAAATGCTTCTTCTACATTGATGAAGATCTCATTTCTACAAACCTCACTTACTGACGCATCACCACTAATAAGGGAATCATACAGTCCACCTAGTGTGGTCAATAGTCCATCTTCTGTGCGCCCATATGAAAGTTGGGGAATTTCGGACGAAACTTGTCGGCGCTGTTTCTAAGTTGGACGTCGAAATCCTTCTTGAATCCATGTCCAACAGTTGGTGCGATGATGATTTCATTGTTTCAATCAGCTGGATGTGATCATGCACGTCACAGTCATTATCCATTAGGGGTATTCCATTTGTTTGTAAAACATTGTCAACTTTTTCCAAAGGGAAAGGAGTGTTGAAAATGCGTGAGACTGCCACAGCATTTAGTGCTCTGTTAACCAGCACCTAGATGTCCTCTAACTGCTCTTGCCACAGCCTTGCCACTCATCACATGACTTACTGTGCTAGCTGCGTAGACAGTTTTCACCAGTTCGTGAAGTTCTGTTTTGCGAACATTTTACAAGAAATTTGTACTTTTTTTACCTCATTCATTTCAACCTGAAAAAGTTAAGCTACATTACTAAAAAAAATTATAGTATGTAACTCTTACTCTTAAAAGGTTGGGCACATAAAAAACAGTCAATAACTATGAAATAAAATACGTAAAAAGAAGAAACTCTCACCTAACTCGGTTGCTACCTTCTCACAATCGTGTGCGCCGAAGTGAATGTACCTAATTATTTCAAATTCTATCGAACATCAACCATGCCAGCGTAGCGTAAATCTTGAACGCGGGCGTAAAATACAAATCGTGCGTCTAAAACAAGTGCACATTTCCATTGACTTTCCTGATTGAAGATAATATTAGTAATCATGGCATAGACATCTAATTAATGAAATAAATGAGAAGTATACATTCATGTTTTTTTTGTTTTTGCCAAATGCGTCCCGAGCAACAGGAGGTGGCAATCAAAATAATGAATGGAGATGATACTTTCATGAACTGTTTGGCAACCGGAAGTGTCAAAAATGTAAATGAAGCCAATAAGATTTACTTCAAGTTACTGCCATACATTATCAATTAAAATTGTAGTGAAAATTATTATGAGGTGTACTGAAAACTATTTAAACTTATGTACAATAAAGGAGTTTCCCGTATAGTTCAATGTTTGTCCCCAATCATGGGTTTCATTCTGGTACGACAGCACGCCAAATAGACAAGAAGCGAGTCAAGAAGAGGACAACATGGTCGTAAAACTTCGGGTATGCAGGTATGCATGCATCTGAAAGTGAAAAAACACACATGATGAAAAATAACAGTTTTTATATCGAAAACGACCATTTCAAAGCATAAAAAGAGTTTTATGTATCACAACCGTTAGTTTATTGTTTATAGCAAGGGCGAAAATAATGCCTGAAATAAATATCACAAAGGGTACTTTTTGACCCGTTGCTCTCGTGAAATTTAGGGCCCAATTCTTGCCTCCATTGTCCCCGTGAGGAAAAAGGTAGGGGTTGCCTTCGTTGCCCCGTGGTTCAGGTGTTCTTGGTTTCATTGCCCGTCTACGTCTCATACGGAAGGCTTCGATATGTTGATCCTTTTTTTATATTTTTTTATTCAAATTGTAGCCTTATATTAGCCGGACAAATTTTTGTCTAACTGCGCTCGAAGTCTAGTAATACCCCTGCGTGCACGATGAACAGAGGACAGAATTAATACAGAACAGAATTACAGCTTACGAATTGCAGGTATTATAACACTTTAAATGGAACTAAGGCTCATTTACTTGTTTCAGATCCTCATAAAATAAAGAAAGTGCCCGTACTAGATTTTCTACCCTCATTGGCCTGAATTCCTTGCACCTTCCCTGGGTATAACTGAAAGCGCAATTTCCCCTCCCTTCGCGACTAAAACTGATTCAATTCCAATTGGCCTGAAAATTGCTGATAGCCCTTTTTTTTTAAATATTGAATTTGCAATCACGACAGTTAGAAAATCGGAATAGAATTTCTTTGGACAAAGCCAGGCCCGTATACGTCGAGATACGAGAAATGGATGCACTTGAAAGTCGAGCCGGCGAGATCAAACTACGTTGCTAACCAGTGCTTATGCTACATCCAGAATGTTTCAAATTTGTCTTGGTGTCGACCTTTTCATGTACACTTTGGGAAAACTAAATATGAAAGGAATTTTAGTTCCTTCAAATTCGATTCACCATGCAGAACTTCATTATTGAGGGCCGAAAATACTGGCCCCGCCCCCTAATAAAAATGATAATAACAACGGAAATGGCCCATGTATCGTCGTCCTCGCTTCAAACGCCACTGAATTTGTAAACGGGTGAGGGGATTCATAACATAATTCGGTCGAAGGTCTCCCCTCCTTCCTCCCCTCCTCTCTTTCCGGGATCGATGGTGCTCCTTGACTATTTTCATATTGTCCATGATTAGTTTGGTTGTGATTGATCTATCAACACGCTCAATGAAATGCTAAGTTTTTTGTCCCCTCCTGTTTTGAATACCGTCTGTCTTTTGTCAGTTTCGCTAATTGGAATGTTTGCGTCAAAATGTTGATGAAATGTGATATCTTTGACAATGCGCCTTTGATCGCCCATCGGGCGGAAGGTCATAATTCACACCAAAAAAAGAGAGGGTTTTGCTATTAAAACATTTCTTGTATGTTGGCTCTTCAGGCCCGTAGCCGGGGTGGGGGGGTGGGGTGGGGGTAAGGGGAGTGGTGGGGTAGTCAGAACGAATGAACCCCCTTTTCTTGAAAATGTGCCCTTTTGAAATCTAAAAGTGGGAGGGGGGTAGTCAGAACGAATGAACCCCTTTTTGTTGAGAAAGTGCCCTTTTGAAATTTAAAAGAATAATAGGCATCTGGAATTTCAAAAATTGTTGTCCTGTCATACGAAAAACGGACCAACCTTTCAATTTCCTTGCTACGGGTTTTTCCCTGGTTCGGCGTAGCTGGCCCCAATTTTTCTTCCAAAATCACGTAACAGAGGAACCAGGACCCTTCGTAAAACAACAGAAAACTTTTGGGAACCTTCCATGATCTGCATTGCAGTTCTAAGATATTACATACCCCCAAATACTTTCTTGCAAAGTGTCCTTATCCTTAGATCTTACTGTCCTATTCCTTCTAGATTAAACGTTTTTAAGAAATACTGCTTGGGAAATACTGCTCCCGGCATCAACAAAACAAAATCCATTTTGATAAAAAAATAATAACTGCAGTGCCATCTGTGGCCTTTTGGTGTGGAGCCATGTAAAACACCAGCGCCTCTTAAATACAACGCCAATGAACTTCGCTGGCGTTATATTTATTAGTACGCGTGTCGTCGTTGTGCACCTTAGTTAATAAAAACTAAAAAAGGTTCCAAGAGCGTACGTTTGAACTGAAAGGAGTGTACAATAATGGCTTACATTTTTACCCATTTTTAATCATTTCAGGATTACTGACATGCTTTAATTACTTACAAGATTAAGAGCAATAACAGGAGAAGTTAACTATATATTTTTATGTGCCGTTAGTACAGTAATTACAGTGTAACAGGTGACGTAAATAGACGGTGTAGTCGCGATTTTAGGACTGAGGCGATTTTCACGTTAAAACAGATAGGACGGAGTCTGTAGTGCATATCATGTGGGGCATACAGAGGAAGATGTTATCTCACTAGACCATTCCTTGCATGTTACCACATTAATTCTGAGGGAATTAAGTAATTAATTAATTAATTCTGAGGGATTTTTTACTTCATCTTTGATTCCATCTTTTTTGGTTGCCCTTTTATCTTCAAATTTATTTGGATTATTATGTCCCCGATGATTCTTTCATTAAAAAAACACTGTTCTCTCTTACAGTCTTACCTTCTAAAGAAGTTAATTCCCCTCTTTTATTCACAGGCGTGATATTAACTTTATTTATCATGTTTATTGTTACTTTACATCAACTTTGCCAAAAGTTTATTCATGGAATGTGTACACAGTATGCTTTTGTCGAATCTTCGTTTTTTATTAAAAAAAAATGCAAGTTTGTAATACATGTAATACAATATTCGATTTTTTACGAGCATTACATGGTGATAATTTATATACATATGCATGGCTTTGTATATGATATGTATCATTATCTGAATGGACGATTCACTTAAAATTTGCACCCTTAATATCCGAGGACTAAATGATAGTATTAAGAGGCGCCAGCATTTTACATGGCTCCACACCAAAAACTAGTTTCATTTTATTACAGTAGGTTCATTGATCAACCAGTGACTTAAAGCTAGAGCATATTTGGCGTAATGAATGGGATGGTAGTATTTATTTTTCACATGGCACTTCAGCCAGTCGTGGTTTGTGCATTCTCTATAACCCCTCTTTAAACTTTGATCTCTTGAACAGTTGAATATGTGGAAAGATGACAACGGTCGTGTTATTGTTATTGATATATCATTACACAATTTGCATTTTACCATTTGTAATATCTATGCCCCAAATTGCGATGATGCTTTTTTCTTTCGTAATATCTATGACATGTTGTATTCTCATTTATCTGATAATATCATATTAGGAGGTGACTTCAATCTCGTCTTATGATATAAATCAGAAGGGTGGTCGTGCTGTGACACACTTTATTGCCAGGAAAGTTCTTTTGAATTTAATGTTTGACTTTGACGTGATAGATGTATGGAGGGAATTTTTCCCCCTTGACCACGGCTTTACATGGTTTTCAGATAAAGATACTAGGATTTGCTGCCGTTTAAAATTCTAGTAAGTCATGGTATATTAAAGACCATTATTCATGATATTTAGGTTATTCCCACAAATCTTCGGTCAGATCATTCAGTAGTTGTGTGTAATATTGCTTTAACAAAATAAGCCCAGAGGTAAAGGTTAGTGAAAATTAAATTGTTCCTTGCTAAGTGATTCACGTTATGTTTCATTGATTAAAGAGGTAATTCATGATATTCGTATTTCTTATACAAATGTTAATGTTAATCTGTTACTTGAGCTCATTAGATTTAATGTTATAGATATCACAGTATTAATTATGCGAAGGAGAAAGTTTGCAAAAGCTGGTTACAAAAGAAGGTTATTACTGCTGAGCTTTGTAATTGTGAGAAGGAATATTCCACTTATCCTACTTTAAAAAATAAAGAACTGTTAGTTATTGCCAAGAGTAAACTTAATGCTATCTACGACGAAAAGGTGAAGGGGTTTAAGATTCGTTCCCAGGCCAGGTGGGTGGAGGAGGGGGAGAGAAATACTTGTTATTTTCTTAATCTTAAAAGGCGGAATCGCAGTTGTGTTAAAACTCTTGAGTTGGAATGTGGTATTATTATAACGAATGGTCATGATATTCTAGATGCTAAAAAATGTTTTCATAGCGCCCTCTATAGCTCTACCTTACCTAGCCTTTCTGATATTAATGTATTCTTTAGCCGTTTGCCTAAGTTTGTTAAGCTGAATAATGCTGAACGTGACTCTCGCGAAGGTATGCTTTCTTTAGAGAAGTGTAAATCATCTCTTTTTTCTATGTCAAAAAATAAAGCTCCAGGCACTGATGATTTTCCGGTTGAATTTTATCAGACCTTTTGGGACGACTTGGGTGACGTTTTATTGGGGTCTCTCATTTTTTTTTTTCTTTGGTGGCCATGTTTGTTGTGAGCAGGGGTGGGGCTTATTTTCGTTTTTTCCCAAACTGAACAAAGGTCTTAAAAGAATAGAAAATTAGAGGCCTATATTTCTTTGTTGAATGCAGATTAAAAGATAGCTGCTAAATGTATCGCAGATCGTATTAAGGGTGTTTTAAATAATATAATCCATTCATATCAAACAGGCTTTATAAGGGGGCGTATATTGGGGTAAGCATTCACACTATTCTAGGTGTAATTGATTATCAAGTTGTAATGCGTATGACATTCCGGGTTTCTTATTGTTCCTTGATTTCCACAAGGCATTCGATACGCTTAAGTGGTCCTTTATTGATGGTGTTCTTAATACTTTTAATTCCGGTAATGACACAAGAGGGGGTTCCGTACTCTGTACTCTAATGCATTAGCATGTGTCTTAAACAATGGCCATTCGTCTGGTTTCTTTCATATCTATCGTGGTGTAAGGCAAGGCTGTCCGCTGAGCTCTTACCTTTTTATTATGCGTGTTGAAATGTTGACTACTATGACGGTTTTGGCATAACAGCAGTTTAAAGGATATAGTTGTTTGTAATCATGAGTTTAAAGTCACTCTGTACGCTGATGATACGACGCTCAGTGATAATGTTACATAAAGGGGTCATTGATATGATACATGTTTTTGCTCAGGTTTCAGGTCTTATTGTAAATCTCGATAAATCTAATATCTTCCCTATTGGGTCTCTGGTTAGCAATGTCCCACCTGATTTTAGTCTTTTGGGTTTTAATATTACTTACGATCCTGTCAAATGTCTTGGCCGGAGTATTTATATATTTTCATATATCACTATAAAGTTGATTTCTTTAAGCTTAATTACTTACCCAAATTATCCCGTCTTAAATCTCAGCTGGTCTCAAAGAGATTTTATACCGATCGGTAAATTTACCATTGTTAAAACGTTTGGGCTTTCTCAGCTTGTGTTTCTTTCCTCTGTCCTTCCCTCCCCACCCCTTTCTTTTATGACAGATGTGGAGAAAAGTATTTTCAAATTTTTTTGGCTCGATAAAGTCCGTAAAAATACTCTTACTCAACGTATTTGGGCAGGCTTAACATGCTCAATATCTTCCACTTTTTACATGCCATTAAGATTGCATGGGTTAAGCGGTATATCTATGTTGTCTTCAGAACTTGGAAGTATTCTTGGATTTTTGTCTTGATTGTTATGGAAAATCTTTTCTTTTTCGCTGTAATTTTCAAAATAAAAACATTTGCAATATTCGTAAGATTTTATTCGTCAAGTCTGCTCTGCATGGAGCAACTGCTCGTATGCCACGCCTGTGGACAATTATAGTTGCCAAATTATTTGGAATAAGACCTCCGTGGTGTGCTTAAGTTGTCTTCTCACCCGCACGTGCCGGGTTCCTATATCCCGGTGGGTCTGCAACAAGTACGTTATCAAAGGCCGTGGCCGTCTTGATATAATGTCCAGCACTGGATGCTTTCGGGACGTTAAGCCTTGCTATGCTATGCTATCTCAAAATTGATAATCACACTAAAGGTGTTAGGTGTATTACTGATATTCCTAATAACGATGGGTATTTTTTTTTACATACAGTGACTGTGAGAGGTTTTACAATATTGATACATTGTTCTTCACGCATTACTATGGAATCATTTCAACAAAATCAAGGTCTTGGAAGAACACCTTGACTAAAGAAACAGCCCCTACTATCCAGGGTTCTTCCCTCTAAACTTGTTAAATATCATAAAGTAACCCGTTTGGTATACCCACAACTTCTTTCGAATACAATCCACTGCCCCTTTGCCAAAGGTTACTGGGAGAGAATTTTTGCGATTGAAGGTAATGAATGAAATATTTTCAAATTGTGTTATAGCTGTACGTGACACTCGAATCCGTTATTTCCAATACCGTTTTTTGCACCTCTATCTCACAACGAACATAATTCTTTATGTACTTTTTGTGAAAACTATGTTGAATCCCTGGAGCACCTTTTCTGGTCATGTACTTGTAGCTATTCATTCTGGGTTTGCATTGCCCGTAGAAATATGCCGTCATCAATGGTTGATGATATCTCGTACCGTGTAGATTCTTTTGACTTTACAAATAAGACGTTGCAAAGATATAATTTTACCATATGATTCTATGCTAAGCACTTTCTTTACTTATGTAAAATCCGCAACACCCTTGAAGTTCCTACTTTACTAAGCGATTTAAAAAAATGATAACATCAAACTCTTGGAAGAGCTGAATGTACTTTTTTCACATGAATGTCACAACTCATATTTAAAATGTATGTTGTACTGCTTTCAATAGCATTGTTTTCTGTCATGTTCTTATGTTTATGTATCATTTTGCTGACTTTGTTATTTATAAAGAAAATAATGTTATGGTATTCTTTTTTTGTCTTGCAATGATGAATTAATGTAAATATGTTTCAAGAGAGAACAATAAATAATGAGAAACAACCCCCCCCCCCCCTCCCCCTTCCTCCCTTTCTGCCCGTTCAGCAAAATATTGGTACAAAGAAATTCAAAATAGGCCTAGGCCTAAGTATGGGATCTTGTAAAATGGCAATTATTTCGATCTAAAATGATGGGGCGGTTGGCAAAAGGCGGAAATTTTAAATAATCCATATATTTGGGCCAGGTCTGAAAATCTCAGCTTTCATTTTGCCTAAGTAAATTTGCAATTGTTTCAATCTAGAATGATGGAGCAGAGGAAGTTGTGTGTAGGAGGGGGGGCGACATGAATTTTGGCCCGAATCTAAGATTTTTTTTTATTTCATTCTATTTTATTATCTAATGATTAAAATCGTAGCGCTTACCAACCAGGTATTTTAAATCCTTGTGGTTTATAATCACAACATGGTTTCTTAAGTTTGTGAATTTCGTCTGAATCTAAAAATCTATTTGGCCTTAGAAAATAAAATCTTTGTAAATTTCGACTGAATCTAAGTTTTCATTTGGCTCTCAAATGAATACAATCGTAGCGCCATGTTCTGGCCCTCACCAAGTACGAATATTGAACACTTAATTTAGATTTATTGAATTTTACGCCCACCCATCTGCCCATTCCTTATGCTCCATACTCAACCGTGCCTTTACATGGAACACATCTCTTTTTATTTCATTGCTAAACCCAAAATGAATCATTTTCTGATTCAATGGTTTCCCTTATTTGGACATTTTCGAATAATAACCTACCATTTTGCGGCGGGGAATGTGAGATCCTTTCATCTGTTCATGGAGTACCTTTCCCCCTGCTCCCCACTTCTTAAGACTCTGCACTCTCATGGCCGTACGGGGCTGGGGAAAAGCCCCCTGCTCCCCTCATCTCATCCTCCTCTCGAGCCTCCCTATCCTCCCTGTCTCAGAAATTAAGAAAAACTCCCGAATATTGAAGATAATTTCCCGAAAATTAGCCAAAAAATTCGTGAAAATAAAAAAGCTGCCCCAAAATGAAGAGTAATCTTCGAATTTGCCTAAAAATTAGGAAAATTTCCGAAAATCAAAGAAAATTGCCCAGAAATTAAGGAAAGCTCTCGATTATTGAGGATAATTCCATAAAAATGATTATGATATTTATAGTCGAGTATAGGGCATGTGAATCAGAAATGTCTATAATTTAAATAGTACATTCGATATTTCACATCTCTTGAGTCCGAAATAACAGCGGGTCAAATTGTGCCTGAGAGGAAAGATCATTCCAGAGGTAGGAAGAAAAGAAAACAGGGGGAAATTGAGGGAAACATGGGAACTAAAAACCAGAAAGCTGGGATCAAGAGAGGAAGTGCATGGGCAGATGGGGGACAAAAAAAGTAGAGAGAGCGGGGTGGGAGAGGAGAACTAAATATGGTTGTAGAGGGAGGTGTGATGAAGGAAGGAGATCATTATATCCGGAGGTTTATTTTTGAAGAGTTTGGCTATTGAGTTTTAAGGAGCGAGGGAAGCTCTGGGAAGGTTGTACAGGGGGCAAGCAAGGAGGACGTGGTGGACTGTGAGGGTGCAATGGCAATTGTTGCAGAGGGGTGGGGAGCCAATAAGGAGGTGGGACTTAGTGAGGTGGGTGTGACCTATTCTATAAGGCGGGTAATGTGAATGTTGTCGGCACGGGAGAGATTGTGGATGGTGGGTTTGATCGGAATGGTGGGTTCGGATTACGTGGAGTTTGTTATCAATTTCGGAGTTCCATGAGGTTTGCCAGCAGTTACAAACAAAGGAAGCGATAAGCGGTTTGATGTCAGAAAGGGTTTTGGGAAAGGAGGTAGGGGGGAGTTTAAGGGCAAGCTTAGCGGCTGCATCAGCTCTTTTATTGCCAGGGATGCCAACATGGCTGGGTATCCAGAAGAGAATAATACTCTTCCTGCAGAGAGGGTAGGGGGTGGGGCGAAAGGAGTTTACGGAGGAAGATGTGGGATTATCCCATTTAAGATTTAGTAAAGAAATAAGGACAGCCTTGTAGTCGGAGAAGATGGCAAAGTGGCTGAGTGGGTAATAAAGTTGAGGGTGAGGAGGATGGCCTCGGCCTCGGCCGAGAAGATAAAGGTGTAGTCGGAAAGCCTGCTGCTGAGGGTGATGTCTTGGATGACCGCAGCAGCAGCTGTCTTGTCGCCTTCCTTGGAGCCATCAGTATAGATGGAGGTGTAGTTTGAGAGTTGGTCTTTGATTTGGTTGTGGACGTTGATGAAGAGGTTAGGGTGGGTTTGGGCTTTGTGATGAGTGGAGTGGAGAGGCCCAGGTGGATAGAAGGAAGGGGGTGGTCCAGGGAGGAAAAGTGGGTCAGGTTAAGGTGCCAAGAGTGGCGGTGTTGATGCCGAGATGGAGGAGGTCTGGTTTGATGCGTAAGCTGAAAGGAGGGGATAGGGTTTTAGTCCTATCAAAGAGGGTGGAGAAATTGGTGTACCTAATGAGGCTCTAAAAGCCTAGGAGAGGCTAAGCTTTCTGCACCTTAGCAGAAAGGGGGTTCGTTGGCTTCAACGTAAAGGCTGGTGATTGGGGAGGTCCTGTATGCACCCAGACAAAGCCTAAAGGGTTCATTTTGGATGGTGTTGATGGGGTTGAGGTAAGAGTTGTGAGCGTCACAGTAGACAATATTGCCGTAGTCGAGCTTGGCTCGAATGGTGAGCCTGAAGATTTTGAGGAGAGCATGGGGGTTTGCACTCCAAGTGGTGTTGGAGAGGAGGCGGAGAAAGTTAAGGGAGCTGTTGCATTTGTGTGTCAGGTTCGTGATGTGTTGCTTGTAGTAGAGCTTGGGGTTTAGGGCCAGCCCCAGGAACTAAGTGTGGTCAACTTTGGGGATGCCATCGAACACGAGGTGCGGCTTGGGGTGGAGGTTTTTGAAGTGACAAAAGTGCATGCAGACTGTCTTGTCTTTGGAGAATTTAAAACCGTTATTGTTGCACCAGTCTTGCAGCCGTTTGAGGAAGGAGTAGAAAGGGAGGGGTAGAAGATGGTGAAGTTGTCTACGTAGAGGGTGCATTTGATGTTGGGTCCAAGGTTGTCTGCGATGTCGTTAATGCTCAGGTTGAAGAGAGTGGGAGAGTGGATGCTGCCTTGGAGGACGCCCTCTTCTTGGGTTAGGGTTGGAGAGGGTGTGGCCAATACGAACTTGGAACTGCCTGAGCAAGAGGAATTTTTGAATAAAGATGGGGAGGTGGCCTCTGAGGCCAATGGTGTGAAGTTTTCGGGTAATGCTGTATTTCCAAGTAGTGTCGAAAGCTTTCTCGAGGTCGAAAAAAATGGAGATGTTCCTTTTTTGCAAAGAATTCCCGGATAGCGGTGTCGAGCGTAATTAACTGGTCCAAGGTATTGCGACGTTTTCGGAAGCCATTTTGGTGAGGGAAGAGAATTATGTGGTCTCAAGGAACCAGTTTAGTCTGGTTAATAATCCTTTCCATAATTTTACAGAGACAGCAAGTTAAGGTGATGGGGCGGTAGCTGGAGGGTCGGTACTGTCCTTTCCCGGTTTGGGGACGGGGGTGATGATAGCTGTCCTCCAGATAGGGGGAAAGGAATGTGAGGACCAAATGTGCTTGAGGGTGGTGAATAGGGTAGTGGTGGCCTTGTTGTGGAGGTGTTTCAGGAACTGTTAGGGAATGTTATCTGGGCCCTTGGAGGTGCAGCCAGCGTAGTGGATGGCTTGGTTTAATTCAGAAATGTTGAGAATGATGATATAGCTCGCGGGGTTGTCATATGGAAAGGTGATACTCCAGGATTTATTGCGAGCTTTTTGGGCTTTGAAAGCATTGGGATAGTTGACAGGGGACGAGATGTTGTTGAAAGAGGCGGCGAGGTGGTTAACGATGTGATTTTTTTCTTTCTTCGCGGTGAGAAGGTTACCATTCCAGGAAAGATAGGAGACTTGCCCATCCTGCCGTGGAAGCTGTTGACCATTCTTTAAATCTTCTTAATGGGGGTGTTGGTGGTGAGAGAAGAGATGAACTTGTTCCAAGTGTTAGTTTTACTGTCCTAGATAGCGTGCCTGGCTTTGGCACGGCTGATGCGAAATAGGTTGCGTTTTTTTGTCAACAAAAAAAAGAAGAAAGAATCGAGGGTATTAAGTATAAGGGATACATTGCAGATTATTAATCCGCTATGACTCAAATATATTCAGAGGGCGTAAAAATCACCTCAAAATTTACCCGGTTACCAGTGGAAATTACTTGTAAATTTTCATCAAAGATTGCTGCTAATGAGGAAATCTGTTTTCTATTTTTTGTTTTACAAATTTCGGGCAATTTCCTTAATTTTCAGGCTTTTTCAATCTTCGGGAACTTTTTGTCATTTTGGGGATATTTTCGGTAATGTTTTTTCAATTATCGGGAAATATTTCCAATTTGTTTTGTAAGTTTCTATACTCTTTGTACAATTTAAAAAAATTGGAATTAATTTTACTAAATTTGTCAATTCTATGTTAATAATTCTCCAATTTTACTTTTCAACCGGAAAGGTGAAACTGCTCTCGGGGGAAACTTTCTCCGCTTTTGCTTCTTTGCTTTATATAGGCCTCTGGTTACATCCACCAATCATTACCAAACGTCCAAGACGAGTGTAATATTTCATCAGATCTGGAGCAAATTTGACCCCCTCCCCCAAATGATCAGGTCTAGCTACGTGCTTGACACGTGTCACATGAGGATTAACTGAACCATGCAAGAAACTGAGCAAGTAAGTCAAAGCATCACTACCAGATATGAATTTTAAAAACCTGAGTCAGATATCACCACGTATACTCTTCTCATACTGTCATAGACAGAGAGTCAGAGAGTCGTCATGCCAAAAATTCGCAACTGAGGATCACAAGAAAGGTTCCTAACTTCGGTGATAAGTCTAGTGGCTCTTCGCTGAACCTGATCCAAAATTAACGTATCCTTCTCCTAAAATTACGAAGCTCTACAGGGGACATGGTAAAAAATAATTTAATCACGTACGTACCTGATAATAATACGTATACGTACGTAATAATATCACGTACGTACGCAATGAAGCATCACGTACGTACGTGATGATAATACGTACGTACGTACGTAATGATCTTACGTACGTAATAATACGTACGTAATAATAATAATATCACGTACGTACGTCTCTACTTTGATTTGGGGTTTAGTCGGAAAGATTACTTTGCTTGCAAAACATCGGATAATCGTAAGCCATAGACAGAATTATAAAGAAACTTTCTTTGTACATCGCTTGAGGCGTGTATCAATTTATGATACTCTCAGTCCATTAGCCACACATTTCGAGTGCACCCAACGATATAGCATAGCAAGGTTTAACGTCCAGAAAGCATCCACTGCTGGACATTATATCAAGACGGCCAACTCCCTGAGGCTGCTTGAACTCACTGGTTGAAGACCTACCGGCATTCGAACTCGGACCGTGCGGGTGAGAGGACAAAAGCACTAACCACTACACCACGGATGTCTGTCCATATAACTGCGTAATTTGTCCAAGATAAAAATGGCCACATTCACAATATGTTTCCGTCGATATAAATTCTGAGTGCTGAGAGAGGAGAATTGTGCCCTTTTTCAGAGAAGGCATGGCTGTGCAAGGCTGGTGGGGGAAGGGGGGGCAGCTCTTCCCCCGGTGGTCGGATACCCATCTTAGTCGGGCAGGGAATCATACCCGACTCGGCTAGATCTGGGTCATTCCCTCCTGACTCGGCATGATGATGACAATATCACCGATTATATATAATCAAGCGGAGATAAATCAGTGATTTATCGGAATCATGCCCGACTCGCCTAGATTTTCTTGTATATAAAGAAAAACTCCCGAAAAGGACCGGAAATGGAAGAAAATGTTCCAAAAATGTACTGAAAATGGAAGATTTATTTCCCAGAAATTAAGGAAAGTTGCTAAATATTGAGGACAATTTCCCGAAATGTGGTCAAATAATTTCGCGAAAATTTCCCCAAAACCGAAAAACCTTCCTAAAAATGAATGAAATTTCCTGAAAATTTAAGAGAAATGCCAGGAAATTAAAGAAATTTTCCAAAAGTGGAAGAAAATTGCTCGAAAATTAAGTTCCGAAAATTGAGGAAAATTTCCCAAAAATTGGCAAGAAAATTCACACATATTTCTAAAAAATCTTGAAACCTGCTTGAAAATGAAGGAAATTTTCCGAAAATTTAAAGATAATTTCCGAATAATTTCCCGATTAATAGCAACTAATTGAATGTTTATATAGAAACTTAATTTAGCAGTGTAATTTTTTTGGGAAGTTCCCCCATCCCCCTCCTGAGAGGGAGGGGACCCTATGCTCCTGCTACCAGGGCTTTGTCCTGGATCACACTAGGCCTGCTAAAGGGGCCACGGGACCCCACGCCGTATACGCGAACGCTATATGTGCGCGCGGCACTGCCTTTGGCTACTCTTATCCCCCCCCCCCCTTCCCCCCTTACCTTTTTTCCCACCACCTCCCGCTCTGGTAAAGCCATTACTCAAAATTAATTGTTTAGTCACAGATTCATTGCGAATTTTTTTTCGTAATAGGTTTTTGAGTCGGGCAAAAAGTGACCGCCCCCAGTTTAGATTACATATCTGATCTTTTCATTAAATTGTTGAAGAAAGTAACTTAAATACCGCCCTGAAATTATACGCGCATCGCATGCATATAATCTATTGCTAATTTACCCTAAAACTAGGGGCCCCAAAGTTTTTTTTTCTTTTCTCTTATGAAAAAAGGAGTTAGGCATACATCTGCCAAGATCTTTATTTTCCTCGATTATAATCTGATAATGTGCAAAAATGTGTTAATTTAAATTTCGTTATTGGGACATCTTTTAAATTGGGCCCAGGGCAAAACTAGCAATGCGGACCAACTATTGTAAACTGACGTTGCCTCCCTCATCATCTTTGCAAAGTTCAGTAAGTAAAAAAATTGTCAGGTGTCTAAAGAATACATTTGTAAGTTGAAAGTTCAGGACCAAATACCCGCTTCAGAAAAGCAAGCTGCTTTTTTGTTTGTGAATAATTAATAAATAACACAAATAGTAATTTGCATTCAAAATTTGTTAATTGCACATACGTCATTATGTCAAAACGGGGACGAATTGTGTAACCAATTTTGGCTTAATAATGTTAAGCCTCTCCTCCCTCCCCCTTCCCACAGACCGCATTGGTTCTCGAAGACCGCCACCCTGTATGTGCTATAGAGTCTACAGGGACAACATAAGAAGAACGTAATTTGCGATGGTTTTAATAGTATATGAGTTTTTTTCTAATTCATTTAATGGTTATTATAGAAGGGTTAAGTTCTTCACACTAACTTATGACAAAGCTACATCATTGGTTGTCTACCTGGCTCAACTTCCTGATTACATTTATACAATACGCATGCTAGCTGGTATAGGCGGGATTTGGGAACAACAAGGGACAGTGGCATAGCCAGGCTAAAATAAGTGGGGGCTGTTATCAGTGGCATGGTGGTAGGGGGACAGGGGGGAAACAGCCCTCCCCTCCCCAGCGAAGCTTTCCGAGGGGGCGCCAAAATCGTCCTGAGAAAAGAAAAAAACCTTTTATGTCCTGGGAAAATTTACGTGTTGATCATTAACTTTTTCCTATCAGCCTATACTAAGAACGTAATATTCCATTTGTGTAGTCCAAACGCGTGTGAATTTTCCACAAAAAAGACCAAATTTTTAAGCCAAAACTCCCTTTCCAATAGTGAAACATGACCCACCACGCCACTTTCTGTTATATTAAGATCTGGCCGTTACCTACATCGTTCTGGGGCTATAGCAACGGTGCCGGAACGTCTTTAAAGTTGGGGGCCAACAATATATTTAAATTGAACTGTTGAAGAAAGTAACACAAATATCGCCCTGAAATTTTATGCGCATCGCGCGCATACGCAGGTCAAAGCTAACAATGAGGACCAACTACTTCACTATGGTAGACTGGCGTGCCCTATCCCATCTTCTTTGCAAAGTTCAGTAATTTGATTTTCTAATAAACAAAAGTTATCAGCTGTCTAAATGATTTTGTAAGTTCAAAGTTGGGGGCCAAATACCCACTTCCGTCGCCTTATGATCAAGTGCCCACTTCAATTTTTAGACATAAACGAAACTCGTAAGGTAAAGATTTCGGTTGAATATGAACAGTACATTTTACATATTCAATCCAATAAAAAGAAAAAGAAAAAATGTGTGTAGTATCAAATATATTGCACAATTAATACAGCTTGTATAGTAATTAGACATATCCGCGTATCGCAAATATTATATATTATACTTTTAAAATCTAGAAAATCATTAAAAAAAAAGAAAAGGCAAAAAATCACCACAAAAAAAAAATTGAACATTGAAGGTTTCGAGGCTTTACAATCCAAGCTTCTTTAAGACAATCTTAAATGTCACATGACAAGAGAGACCTCTGATTTTCGGTGAATCCTTTGTTTGCCCATCATATTTTAATTCTTTTAAGAGCAGAAGTTTAGAAGTATACATTTTATTTTAAATAAACTACAAATCAGAATTAAGCTGGACGAGATATTCCGATCAGTATTAACAGATTAATGACTATATGTTTGTTTGTTTGTTAACTTCTTAACGGCACCACGACAGTCAAGAGTCAAACTTGCCTTTAAGTGTTTAATGACTACATAGCTGCATAGGAAATAAATTAAAAAATTACTGAATTATGTCAAGATTTTTATGCTTCTTCCAATTGAATAATACATGTCATATTAAAATATCCTCGTGCTATTTTCAAAATTGAGAGATTGTTTTACTTCATCTTCGTTCGTGTGTCCATAAACTTTTTAAGTTAAACATGAAGCGACAATAATTGTAATCCATAGGCCTAATTATTCAAAGGTAAATGGACGTATAGAGGCAAATTGCAACATCTTTAACTAAATCAGTAAATTACTTTAAAATATATTAAAGATCATCATAGTAGCAAAACATTCTAGCAAATTGTAACCATTTTTCGTTTTTTTCAATTTGGATACCAAAATCAAATTGTAGCATACGTTGCAAAAGGCTGCACGTTTTTGATGTTCCACTCTAAACTAAAACGAGTTTTCCCATTTCCATGAAATATTCCTATTGGTTTGTTGGTTCACTTTTTATTTCACAATAATAACAGAAGTAAAATCAATTCATTTATAGTACAAATGTTGATTTTTTTTCTTTTTCTTTTTTTGTAAGGCAAGTTGACATCTAATTTTGCAGAATTTGTTTTTGCGTTGAAAATATCAGCAAACACCCGTTGGGAATCTATAATCAGGGAGTTGTTCTGTAGCGGCTTCATGTTGTGATTTCCAGGGAATTTCCTGGTACTGTTTAAGAAGTTTACCAAATTACCATCGTCACCATTACATGGAACGCCAAAAGGACCACATGTGATGGAGATGTCAACATATTTCATAAAGGTATCAACTTATTTGGTGAAGGTATCAACTTATATCATGGAGGTACCAACTTTCATCATGAAGGTGTCAAATTATATCATAAAGGTATCAACATGTTTGTCAATTTATTTAATGATGGTATCAACTGATTTGATTGTTATGTAATTATTGTCATATCACTTCGTAATAGATGTATGCTTCCACAGTATCATCAAATGGTCCTTTTGGCGACCTCACATGCAGAACAACAATATGTGAAGCTCCATATATTAATAAGTCAATTATGGTAATTTAAGACCAATAGCCAATCAGACAATTCGTTTGTTCGATAACGTAAAGAACGAAAATACTGATTGGCTACGTTGGAACTATTGAATATGTATATTATTATGAGGACAACTTGCAATTGATCTAGGATATGACTCATGAATATACAAATCCATCACATATAGTAAGTTCGCCGAGAAGATCACGTTTGATTGTGGTGTGGAAGCACTCTACTTATACCTTCAGGAAATAGATTGACACCTTAATGAAATAAGTTGATACTTTCCCCATGCATATAAGTTGATACCTTCATGAAATGTGTTGACACCTTCCTCAATTCAGTTGATACCTTCACCAATTAAGTTAATACCATCATGAAATAAGTTGACAACTCCGTCACATGTGATCCTTTTGGCGTTCCATAATCTGATAATATACTCAATTCATATCAAGGGATGAGTTTTTGTACCTGCGGATGAATATCCGTTATACAGCCAATCTGAAACTATCTGGTTTTTTGTTTTGTATTCACTCGCAAGACAGAAGTCAGGTGGTTCATCCAAAATAACAATAACAGGATCCTGTGGAATTGCTTCAATAGTTTCTTGAATAAGCTCTTCTTGCTTGTTTTTCTCTGGATTTGGATCCACAATCACTGGCTCAGGCAATGGGGCAGGTTCCACTGAAATCTTGCTTTTCTTTTTCTTTTTAAGAACTTTCTCACTGGTTGCGTAGCCAGGGAACTTCTTTGCTTTCTTTTTCGATTTTCCTTTCGTTGACGTCGAGTCATTGGATTTTGCGCTCGTTGCTCGGTTTGACGACTTTTTCGAACTTGCCGTAGAATCTCCGGATATGGAGTCATCGTCGGCGGATTTTTTACTTTTCTTCTTCCGCGCAGAAAAGGGACGTATTGTTTTTGTATCGGTCAATTTTTCCCTAAATGATACTCGTTTACCCTGTTTTCCCGAACCCGTGTCACTCTCAACATCAGATTTAGATCGACTTCTTGCACGTCTTTTCAAAATGGATTTGGGTCTTTTCTTTGATTTTTTGCCCTTTTTTCTCTTTCTTGCAGCTTCTTCAAGACGTTTTTGTGCCTCCCTTTCTTCAGCCTCCTTTCTAACTTCTTCGATGACCTTATCAAGCCAATCTGTCCTTTGCTGCTCCTGGATTCTTTTCGCATGAATCAATTGCTGTTCCTTTTCTTTGTAATAAATTTGATCTGAAATGGATCCTGCGAAAAGATCACCCAAAATTTCAAAACAGAATTTTTCTACAGCTTTAAGACGTTTTTGTTCCTCTCTTTTTACTACTTTAGATCTCCAGTACCGACTTCTCTCCCATTCTACCGTATCCTCATCAAAGTACAGATCCTTCAACGAAAATTGTCCCAATGAAGTAAGCGAGGCGCTTTTTACTCGCTGAACGCATTTACCGATATTCGGACGAGGGAAATCGACAGAACCTCTACTTCTTGCTACTGATATCTGATCAAGTTTACCCGCAGAAAAGTATGTAGTGAAGTTCTTAGAGTCAGCTACCAATGGCGATTTACATTGGGTTGCACGAACATTGACGCATCTGCGATTGTCTGTTTTGTAATACTTATCGTCACATTTATTCCAACAACAATAAGTAGGGCTTGATGTTCTTTCTGAATTTTGCGTAGACAGAGTGGAGGTTAAATTTGTACCAGTGCTTGGACCGGACAGTCGTTTTGTTTCCGATAACTCAATCGTTTGTTCAAAAAGACTTTTTCCCAACTCTTTCTGGAATTCCGACTCCACATCGCGATGTAAACGGAACCCAGACACTTTTAAAGGAAAGCTTGGCGGCTGTTGTCTATAGGCTGGGCGTAAAGGCGGAGCGCTCCATGCAACGCGCACTTTGCGACGATACATAGGAGTCACTTTCGTGTCGCGGTTTGAAGGCGGACTGGAAGTGGCCATGTTTTTTTAGTATATAGTACTTATTGTCATTTGAAAATGTATGTATGCTCAAAAGTTGATGTCATCCATTTGAAACTAAAATCGTTGATTTACACTTAAATTGTTAACAACTGTGCTACGTTCTTATGACCCCCACACTTCCAGAATTGTCTATAAGTAATATTGTCGCAAGCTGTACATTTATACGCTATTTTCACTCTAGGTTACAGAACTGTCATTTACTGGAAGAAGCATAATTATCCACTCTTTTGCCTCAAGTAAGCACATGTGAATGATGCCCTATACTTCTCGTTTTTTCCTTTATGATAAAAGCCAAATTGTGCAAACTGAGCTGGTTGTCATGAGGATTATCACGAATAAATAGAACAAGAGACTTATTCAAATGCACCGTTTCAAACCACAAATAAACGTTAGATGATCTCTTATATGCAGATATGAGTGTGTGTAGCCGTAATCCTGTAATTATACGAGCCATATACTTAATACATACAAGATTCGCGTCCTTGTAAAATAAACTGTCCACGGTTAATCGATTACATAGATTTAAGACGATATTGATAATATTACAGATAGAAATATTGTGACTTCCAGCAAACATTCTCCCATCCATGTCATACTTTGTTAGGAATGAGAACGAACGGTTGAACTAAGTCAAGCTTTATATCTGCGTGTATTACAACTTTGACAACAAATCGGGAACTACGTCATGTTAGTCGCTGTGTACGCTTTCCAGTTTCCAGAAAAGAACATAAACCATGGATTCTTAAACGAGTTAGTTCCATTTGAGTTAGTTCTGATGTTAGATTCAATTTACACTTACTTCTAATGCTGTATACAGTCATACCTTACCAATGTGGTGTTGCCTGTGTTTGTTTAATCAATCCCCTGTTCTTCCCTTTTATTCTTTCCATTCTCTGATCAGCTCAATGAAGCGCTCAGACAAAATCAATATTTTATTGAAAGCACTGCAAGACGAAAGTTTCCTTATTCTTTTATCTCATAATAAAACACTGGTGACTTCCAATATTAAGGGTATAACTTAAACGAATTTGACTCGATCTACAAAAGTGAGTTTTTCTTTTTCACCATGTTTACTGCTTTTTCAGTGAGTTATTGTGATCTCATGGACCTTTGGCCTCACGAAGCAGATCGATGGAGGGTAAGTCACACGGGTACTAAGCGGGTTATGTGTGATCAGCGTCCGGTTGCTAAGGTAACGTAATACACAGTCCTGCCAAATAGCGATAGATGGGGCTATACAATGAACACCATGCTGCGCGATGTTTTGAGGATTCACTGATCAGACAATCAACCCACTTTGTTTACATCTTTATCAATGAGGGGTTCCGAAATGTGATTATGTTCAGTGATAAATA
>JAIGNY010000226.1:67500-104595 GCA_020152595.1 Chiridota heheva
TCTGACAGGGTGTTGCGCATATAAAGGTTATGCTTTATAAAATGTATTCAAGATTTGTTTGAAGAGAAGAAGATTGTAACAATAACCTACTTAAAGCTTTAGTTCGCAATTTTTATTGGGTTTTTTGAGGGGAGACTGCCGAACCCCCCACCCCCTACTTGTCACACACACACGCCAGTGCGCCACTATTTTGGTGCATCAAAGACAATAAATCTTTAGAGCTCCGGGGGTTTCGCATCCTGGACTCCTTGGGGGCGCTTAAGCGGGACCCTTTCTCCTAGATCCCTACACTTGCTTTACCCCCGCACCCAACGATTTACCTTTTGGAACTTTGCGTTGCGATTTTCAACCATTTTGGGGAATCAAAAATTAGCTGTGGCGTCACAACTACTTTTGATTCCAGACATGCTCAAATCAGAAATAACTTTCAACCTGATGATCTCTTCAAAAGGATATTTGTAATGTTTTCTTCACCATTTTGTTTTTTTCTAGTCACCTCTTTCATGTAAGGATTTGCATGACCAATGAACTAATCCTTTAATGGGCGTGATTTGCAAATGACTGAGAGCAATATTTATAATAATATACACAGGGTGTTCTCTTTTTTATTCGAAAATGACAACTCCCCAATGTGAATATCATGCAGACCTATAAATAATATAATAGTATATTCATATCAGTTTACACCACATGAAGTGTGGTATTAATCATCCTTTTAAACCCACTTTGGCGTGGTTTTCATATTTCTTTCCGATATAATTATTTATGAATGCATATTTCACAAATTCACAGATGGTATGGTAATATCTGTACACGGATAAATAAATTTCACGCCCAGCGTTCCAATGAAGTGTGAAAACGATCGATCAGCTAACAGCTAATTTTCATGTACTTAAACTATTAAACATTTGTTCCTTATCTGCATGCTTAACTGGCATGCATTTTACGTACAAGGCACTCAAAATGGCAAAACATTGACTGCTGAACTGAAATATCGTCTTCGCATGATTTATACTTTGTCCAATTATTTTTCAGTCTTAGTGATTAATAAATCGTTTTCTTGATTAATCTATTGAGGGGTTTGAGTCTTCGTTAGAATGGATAGTGATATGCTCCAAGAGATAAGCGAGGATTTACTACAATGTTCAATATGTATGGACAAATACAACCAACCCAAAATTTTGCCTTGTATCCATACTTTTTGCGAATCGTGTTTGGAAGAGTATACACGAAAACCAGGGGCAAAAGCATTTTCATGTCCAACTTGTCGAACTTCTATTGACATTCCGGAGGGTGGAGTCAAAACTTTTCCTACGAATTTTTACATCGGAAATTTGGAAGAAAAATTGCAGCGATTGGAAGGAGAAAGCGACAACAAGAAAACACAGAAATGCGGACAATGTGGAAATCTTGGTGTGGATAAATTTTGTAAGGATTGTGAGTGTGTTATATGTGCAGATTGTGCCTATGCTCACGCAAAATGGCAAATGTTGAAACAACATCATATAACGAACATAGCTGTGCCAGAGTCTAGTGCTAATGGCGGAAACGAAACACAAGCCTCTGAAAAATCATCCTGTGAAGATGGATTTACTTGCATAAAACATAACGGCGAGTTACTGTATCTTTACTGTAGGACTTGTGGTACATTACTATGTAGGAAATGCGCTGCAGGGGATCATCCTAAACCGTCACATGATTACGTAACAGCAGCTGTAGAGGTTGTCAAGACTCGGCAGGCACTTGGACAGCTGCTGACCAAGAGCGATGCAATGTTAGACCAATGCTCACAATTTGAGCTCACCCATTTCAAGGCTTTTGAAAAACTTCACGAGGATATTCAGAAAATTGAGAAGCAAATGAAAGTGGCAACTGACGAGGCACACATGCTCATCCAATCACGACAACTTTCGCTGATGATTGAATTGAATCGGATCGAAAAGGAAAAGGGAAATTTCATTCATGCTTCGATCGTGGAAACTCGGAGCTTACGTAATCATGTCGAGATTTCACAAGATTTGATCCAGAAGTTAATGGAAAAACCAGTTGGTCAGTTAGAGCTACTCAATGTGGGTGGTTATCTCAAGGATACTTTCGGGAATCTTCAGAAATATTCAGACAATGTTGCCTTAATATCCAGTGAAAGTTATGGGTCTTCGATATCATTCATTCCATTCCATACGTCAAAATCTGACCCGAACACTGCCGTGATTGGAAAACTTTTTACACCAATTTGTGTAGAGATGAAGTTAGCTGACTTTGAGACTTTGGATCTCATGATAGTCTCTCAAGATGAGACAACACTAGATATCTATGTGGGTAGAATACTGAAAGAAAATGGATACAGCATCCGGGAGATAAAATGGATCGTGAAGCATGAATGGGAGTCGGAAGTCGACAAAGATGTTTCAAAACATGCTATATGTATGGCAGTCGAACCAGGAAAACGTATCTTCATCGCACAGGGGAAACGCATTGCCGTGTTGGAGATTCAAAATGGAGACCTCATATGCAGCAATGAAGCCCCAGGTACATACCAACCATTCACGTCAGTATCATGCATCGATTATGACGAAGGAACTTCTCTGCTTTTCGTCGGTGATGAGAGTCGTCGTATCGAAGCATTGAATCCAATGAATAAATGGCACGTGAGCTTTTTCATTGAAATACCCAGTGGTCTTGTCTCTCCGACTAGACTGGTTGCTCACAAATTTGGCGCAATTTTTCTCAGTAAATGTGAACCAATGGTTTTCCAAGGAAACTTCCGAAAGCAGTGTGGTCGTTTGGCCATGAGTCCACGTGATATTGTGAACGCTAGACCAATTGATATTACACGCTGCTTGTCCGAGGATACTACTTCAAGTGTCAAAGATCAAACCCTGTACGAAAATGGCCGACTTCAAGGACAGTACACCCTGAAGAAGGCGTCATTGCAGCTCCAATTTTCGTGGTTCGTTTTGTGGGTATGTAATTCGGAGAGCAGTAATGTTGGTGGCAACTGGACGATCACTGAATATTCATCAAAGGGAGATGACGTAGTTGCTCTTCTCAATAATCCCATCGACAGCAGATTACCCGTCGCCATGATTCCCATCAGTCGGGATGACGGGATGGAAATCATTGTAATTGATCAATTGATGAACATATCAATATTTTGGAGAGATGTATTGGATCCCGAAAAGAAGGACCCATGTGAATACAAGGTTAAGAACAAATACGGGAACATGTAATGTGAAGTCATATATATCTTAATTGATATCATTCTATTTTAAGTCAGTATTCCATATTTGAGCCGTTATTATTGTGAAAATTGAAACTCAAATCTCCCCCTCAAGCTATCCCTCAGATGCATTGGCGGTGATATGGGAGAGGGGGTGGGGCAGTGGGACATATGTAAGATTCCAAATATGCTATCCCCAGTCTGTCAATAAGATATAGATTGTGATTTCTCCATATTTACTTCAACTTTATCAAATTTAACTCTTTATCATTTTGAAATAAATTCATTAATTCATTTATATGAGATCCATTTTAAATCTGAGGGAGATATTAATTAAGTCATAGATGGGAACGTGCTTGATTCACATGGTAAAATATGAAGGGCTAACCTTAAAAGAGAACAGAGGGCCAAGGAACCATCGCTACCACTTGTTCAAGTCATACATGTCATATGTGCCCAAAAGGGTTAGTTATGCATGGTTAATAGCTTGATGCTTGGATTAAATGCAAAAAGGTGTGTTATGTCTTGTGGCAGTGCCATGAGGTTATAAATAGTAAATGCTGGTATCAAAGGTATGGAGAGAAAAGGAACAGGAAGTCCAGATTTGGCTCCCCAAACTCAATTTCCCCACTTCCGATTCCCTGCCCATATTTGATATTTACGGACTACAAATCCCTGTTCTCCTCGACAGTGTTTGTAATTTTAGAATCCCTAAAAAAGATTCCATATGCTACAGATCAAATTTGAGGGAAGCAGTGGCCAGTATATATGTTTAGGGGCAAAGGAAGCTCGCTGAAACAAAACAAACTTTTCTATGGGTAAAATATGTTAAATTTTGATGCGTAGAAGTGGCAGGGGTATGCTTTAATGAGTTTCTTTAACATTTTTGGCACTCGAATTTCCTACATTTTGAGTTTATGAGCTTTTTCTTTCTTTTTTTTTTAAATATAGTTGTTGTGGAGAGTAGAAAAAAAGAATTGCTTTATCTAAACATAAATAAACCTATCAGTACGCCTTTGCATTTCCTTCTTGTCATACACTCCAACTCGACTAGAGAGAAAGAGAGAATATGTTCCCTGACCCCAATTCCTGCATCTTATGGCAATTTCAAAAGTAAATATTGTACTTTGCATTAGGGAGAGCATGTACACAGCAACTTCCCCCTGCTCCTCCCCAGTTTAGTAAATAAGGCATAATTCATCCATAAAATGGATTCAATTTTCAGGAGAAAGAACATGCACTACTATGATACCAGCTGCTTGATGACACTCTTATCTGAAAAAACTTTTATACCATGAAGAACTATATAGGATGATCATATTTAATATATATATGTATGTATGTATGTATGTATGTATGTATGTATGTATATACACGTGTGTGTATGTATGTATGTATGTATGTATGTATGTATATATATATATATATATATATATATATATATATATATATATATATATATATATATATATATATATATATATATATATATATATATATATATATATATATATATATATATATATATATATATATATATATATATATATATATATATATATATATATATATATATATATATATATATATATATATATATATATATATATATATATATATATATATATATACACAAGTTTCAAAGTGATATAAATGTATATGAGAATTAAAGGGGCATTCAACCAGAATTGGGAGGCATATATAATTCTTCAGTCTTTAGAATATTCTAATACACTTTTCTTGCACACAGGTACTGATAAAACTTTATATAAATATTCAAATTTCAATTCCTTTAAACATTTCTAATTATTCCAAAAGGTTTAGTGTTTCTTTCTTATTAACTGTCATGTCATTGCATATCATGAAATATTTGTTCCAGGATATTCATAAGCCACGACCACCATGCATGATGCAGATCAATAAAATAGACCTATTGACAACACTAGCATGTGTACAATAATTAACAACATTATCATAGCAAGTAAGTATGATGCAAAACAGACATACGATTGCTCATGTATCATATTTGAAGACTTTAGGTTAAGCCCTGCCTATTCATTAATATAAATGGTATCACCACCAAAACCAATAAGGCACATCCACAGACCATGGGCTATCTGTGTATTACACATGACTTGAATCCAGTTTATCATTCTTTAGATACCGTGATTACAAGATTTTTTCCAGCAAAATTATATTAAGCCCCGCCCACTATGCATACTAATGAAATTCAGCATTTTTATACCATGAACATGTACACATTAGCAAACATCATAAGTGTACCAAATCATATATGTAATTGTTATAATATGACATTTCATTTCTTTCATATTAAGCCCCACCTACTCATTAATATGCATGACATTACCACCAAAAACTTTAGGGCACATTTACCGACCATGGAAAATCTGTGTACGACATATGACGTGAATCCAGTTTATCGTTCTTTAGATATCATGTTTACAAGCTCTTTTCAGCAAAATCATATTATGCCCCGCCCATTATGCATATTAATGAAATTCAAAGATTTTATACTATGAACATGTACACACTAGCAAACATCATAACTGACCAAATATGAAATAAAACATATACTGTTGTTAAAATATAGGCATTTCAGATTTTTACATTAGGCACGCCTACTAATTAATATGCATGATGCCATGACATCCCCACCAAAAACAATATGGCACATCTATGGACCATGGGCTGTATGTATACCACATATAACATAAATCCACTGTACCGTTTTTGAGATAACGTGTTTATGAGCTGGCCGTCACACACACATACACCCACACCCACACATGCCATCATGACCACATAGGTTCCTGACGCTATCGAAAATTAGCAAAATGTAAGCCCTCATATTTCTGAGAACTCCTCTGAAGTCAATCACTTTTAGAGGATTCCACCCATTCCATGACCCAATTTCATAACTTTCTCTCCTTTTTATATTTTATTCCTAATAAAAAAGAATAACTTCCTGTTGTTTACATATTTTTCAATATATATGACCCAACATACAGTACCAACAGAGTATGATATGGGGCGTTAAATTTTGCATTTCATATTTAGTCATTACCATCTTTAATGTCTTTGTTAGCTAAATGTTGACAAGTGCTTAAACTTACCATTGTTAATCATAAAAGTTGGAAACCATTATCCCAGTTTGGTTGTTTTGCACTTATCTGAATATAGACTGAATCAAAGTTTATACAGGACATGGTCTATTGGCAGATCAATCTCCATGGAATGTTCTTCTTCTTGACAGTTAGATCAAGTATTTTGAATCAGCCATGCTCATTGTGAGGTGCAGTGGCTCAGTGGTTAAGGAGCTTGCTTGTATGCGAAAGGTACCAGGTTCCAATCTCGTCACGAGCATTGCATTGTGTCCATGAGCAAGAAATTTACTCTACATGCTCCAGTCCACTTAGCTGTAAAATGAGTACCAGCATTGCTGGGGAGTTAACCTGCAATGAACTGGTGTCCCATCTAGGGGAAGTCATATGTACTCTAATCCACTTACCCCAAGGAAACCGTGGATAAGCACTGGCCAGATGGGCCTTCAAAGTCCGAGTATGAACTTATGTAGCTACAATCTTGGATAAAATTGTTGTCGCACTTTCCCTCTTGTACCCCATTTCAATGTTGCATGAAACGAAAAGTGTCCTCGGATGATCCTCTTCAACTCCAACATTGAGGCAGGGTACAAGGGGCTTAAATGCCGAAAAGTTTCTCTTTAAGCCTACCCACACCCGACACCTGAGTTAATCCTGAAAACTCAGATATGGCAATTACCAACCCGACTTCATCTTCAGTGTATTGTGTTTCCACTTCAAACAATCTCCTAAGGAAAGATATTGCTTCATGAAAACGTGACAACTAATTTTGTCCAAGATTGTAACACACCCATTGATACTAATCTATGCACACAAACAATGATAAGTTTTGATATCAATTTAACAGAAATTATCACATACTCTTTTCTGACAGGTTCAAATTTGCCACAGCATATCATAATAGTAATTATATCATATCAATCTCTTGATCATATTCAAATATCTATTCAAATTTTTATTAAAATATCATTAATCTCTTGATCAGATTCATTTTATTAAAACATTGAGGAAAAGATATAGCCAGAAAACCAAATGTTTAGTGGTTCCGATGCATTCTTTCATTGTTGGTTGATTTATACTAGCTGGCATTGCATATTACAAAATATGCTAAAATTATACATATTCATAAGCCATACTCACCATGTACATGATGCATCAATAAAATAGAACCTGTTGACAACACTTTTTCAAGAATTCTTTTATTTTATATTAAGCTCCCCCGGCCCCACCCCACTTCAAGCAATATGCATGACATCACCAAAAACAATAAGGCACACAAGCAGACAATGGGTTATCTGTGTACCACATATGACCTGTATCCAATGTATTGTCCTTGAGTTAATATATTTACAAACTCTTTTCAGCAAAACCAATTAAGCCCTGCCCACTATGTATATTAATGATATTCAACTATTATATACCATGAATATGTGTATACACTAGCTAACAATATAAATATACCAAGTATGAATCAAAACAAACATGAATTGGTTAAAATATGAGCACTTGACTAATTTTACATTAAGACCTGCCTACTCATTGATATGCATGACATCACCACCAAAACCAATAGGACACATATACGGACCACCGGCTATTTGTGTACTACTTATGACAGGATTCAGTTTATTGTTCTTAGATATTGTGTTTACCAGCTCATTTCAACAAATTCATATTAAGCCCCGCCTACTGTGCATATTAATGAAATTCAATGTTTTTAAATGACAAACCTGTAAACACAAGCTAGCATCATAGATAAACCAAATATGAAATGAAACAGACATTCAATTATCAAAATATGAGCATTTGACAATTTTTACATTTAGCCCACCTACTCATTAATATGCATGACATCACTACCAAAAACAATAGGGCAGCACATATACAGATTATGGGCTATCAGTATTCCAAATGTGACATGAATAGAGGTTTTGGGAAAAATTATATTAAGCCCCGCCTACTACGGATATTAATGAAATTCAATATTTTTAAACCATGAAACATGTGCACTTTAGCTAGCATCATAATTATAACAAATATGAAACAAAACAACATTCGGTTGTTGAAATATGAACATTTCAAGATTTTCACATTAATAATATGCATGAAATCCCTACTAAAAAAACAATAGGACACATCTACAGACCATGGGCTATCTGTGTACCACATATGACATAAATCAGTGTATTGTTTTTTAGATACCATGCTTACAAGCTTGCTGTAACAGACATACATACATATATACATACATACATACATACATACATACATACATGCACACACACCAGCATGAGCATCAGAATCACAATGAATAGGATGCTTGGTTTGATTAGAAGAAATTTGTGTTATTTTGGTAGAGAGGTTGTTCTTAATTTGTATAATCAGTTATTCAGGCCTCACCTTGAGTATGCTATTCAGGCTTGGAGTCCCTTTTATGAGAAGGATAATTTCATTTTAGAGCAGGCTCAGCGAAGAGCCACTAGACTTATTCCCAAAGTAAGAAATCTCTCTTATGAATCTAGGTTGCGAATTTTAATTTGACCATGTTTGAGTTTAGAAGAGCATGTGGCGATATTATTCAGGTTTTTAAGTTCCTATCTGGTAGTGATGATTTGACTTTCTGTTATTTCTTGCATATTCCAGCTAATCCTCATGTAACACTTGGTAACAATTTAAAGTTGACCAAAGATTTCTGACGGATAGATATTCGGCGTTTTAGCTTTTCGCAAAGAGTTGTTAATGAGTGGATTGGTTTGCCTGAGTGGGTAGTTCGCTCCAATTCTGTTCACAATTTTAAAGTGAAGATTGATAAGCTCTTTACCAACTCTGAGCATCTTTGATTTTTTTTTTTTTTTTTTGTGGTGGTGTTAGTTTGGACTTTTATGTGGTGACTAAACCTATAAGCCTGTAATCTTGTTATGTTACAAACAAAGTAATATATGAAATTCAGAGAACAAAATTCATTTGCTTTTAAAACCCAAATGTGATTTCCATGACTCTTCATTCATGACAGCTCCCCACTTTATGTAAATAACACTGCTACTTTAACTTTACACACAACTAGAACCTAAACAATTTGGCTACTCCAACATTCTCTTTAAAAGATTAGTTCAGTGGTCAACCAAGTTCATCTTATATGAAAGAGGACTCCTTAATAGAACCAAAATGGTGAAGAAAGCATACATAATTCTTACTCCATTAAGGAGATCTTATTTTAAAGTTTGGTATCACTTGTGTAGAAACGACTGAAATCAGATCAGTTCTGATGTCATTGCCTCCAATTCCTCAGTCTTTATGTCTTTATTCTATCATATCATGTCCTGAATTTTGTTGCTTAAAAACCAAGGGATATGTCAGAAAAGTAGTAAATCTGAATGAATCTAGTTAGGTATTTATAATATACCACCTGAAGAAAGTTTGAAGAAAAATAATTAAAAATTATTATTTTTTGAATAAACTTTCTTTAAATACAGGATGTATTTACACTTAAATCATTTACACCAGTCATATCTACACAGATAAGACAAGAGCTTTAAACTTGAATATTTCCTTAACAGAATAAGATTTTTGAAAGCTTTCGTCACCATTTTGTTTCTTTTGACGTTCTCTTTGATATAAGATGGACTTGCTTGCACCTGAACTAATCCTTTAAAGGTATATGGACAAGTAGAGAAATTTACCAGAGATATCTTTGAATTCTGAACAGAGTAGTCTTTAAATTACAACAGTAGCACATGTAGTTTCTGAGTTATGATGAATCAGAGCTTAAAGAATTTTTTTACAATGAATGTAAAAGTTGTTATGCATGAAAGGGAGACAGCTCAAGATTCTTAAAGACTGTCCTATATTTTAGTCATTGATAATCGCTAGTCTTTTTCTCCTACTAAAATAGAGGGTATGATAGAAATTCTCTTGGACATATTCAGCTGCTCCCATTCAAAGAACAGTGATGAATAATTGAAAAACAATAGGTAAACATTTCTGGTTTTAATGTCACAAACTTACAATAAAATTTGTTATCATGATAAAGCTCTAAAATTCAAAATGCAGTAAATTGTTAACTGATTTTGATGATTTTTGGTGCTATTTTCATAAACAACATATGTTTATACATATCTTCTTCCAATTAAACTCAAGTTCTTGCTACTGGTCCATAAATCTTAAAATTCCATGACTTTTCTATGATATCCTGCATTCCATGAAATTAAAATACCATATTCGACGTAATAAGCCCTGGAGCACTTACAAAATGATAATTGCACTATGTTTTAGGCCCAAAGTTTTTTTGTCCATGAATCGGGCCCCTTGCAGTATGCTTTGATGGTGATTGAAATAGGGGAGGGGTTGGGGTGGGGAGGGGTTCCAAACAATACTACATTGGAGAGATGTATGCAAATTGTTGGTGGTTGTTTATATTTAGCCACCACATTAGAATCATGACTACTATACTACGGAAATACAATGACATATATTACACTTTGAGTATATTACCCGCACTTCACATTTGACGGTTTCGTTTTCTATGCTAGTACCACAATAAGTACCATAAAAGTATCTTCAGCATAAAATGAAAAACAAGCAAATACTGTAACAAAACTTATTTTAAGTCTTCAATTAAATTGTTATCAGTCAAAAAATGATGGGTGGGTGCTTATTAAGCAGGGGGCTTAAAACGTTGAATACCGTAGTCATACTCCATGAGTTTCTAGGATTTCAAGGACTTGTGGGAACCCTGGATTGAGAACTGCTACTATGTTGATATCAATAAAGGATTATTTAGGAAGTCAAACTAGTTCATCTTACACAAAAGAGGATTTTGAAGAAAAAAATGGTGCAGAAAATACTTCAAAATCTTGATGGACTCCTTTGATCAATAAACAAATCCTTTGTCTTGCCCATTCTGAATCATTTTTGCATGAACAAGAATACACTGGTATTCAATCTTTTGATTTTTTGAAGTTTAACAGCTAACTTGAACAATTCTTAAAGTCATTGCATGTCTTTTTGGTGGATAAATAAGATATACTAACAGAAACAAGACATGTCACTAGGCTTAATATGGCTATTAGCAGTCTGGAGATTCTAAAGCCAAAGAAACTTTTGAAAATGTTCAAATTCATCTTCAGAAGATATAACTACAAAAACAAAATATAACACCATCAACGTTTGTTACTTATATAGCATGGCATAGCATAGCAAGGTTTAACGTCCTAAAATCATCCAGTGCTGGACATTATATCAAGACGACCAGCCTTTGATAACCAGTTGTGAACTCACTACCATATATATTACACATTTCTTAAGATCAACTGTATATCATTCATTTTGGATATCTGTTTGTTTGCTATACTTTCATAATGTGATTTGTGATGAAGATCATCCATTGACTTTTTAAATATATTCTTTAAGTCTTTTCCCAGCTAATTTATGACTTATATTATTATCATCATTTCACAATTTTTTTTTTTTTACAATTTATTTCACAAAATACAGTTAAAAACGTTTTCTCCCCCTAAACATGCACCATAAATATTGACTGCAATTCTCCCTCCTCTGTTGCATCTTGGTACACAAGTATAGTGCATATGGCATGATGCATAAACAATGATGCAGGACCCCTTTTCAATATACACAAATTGTATACATGATAGGGCGCAATGTCCCCCAACCCTATTGTGAATATAAAATGTAAATACGCACTAAGAAATGCCCGCTTGAAGTACTTTTCCTCCCCTTAAACATGCACTATAAATATTGACTGCAATTCTCCCTCCTCTGTTGCATCTTGGTACACAAGTATAGTGCATATGGCATGATGCATAAACGCAATGTCCCCCACCCCTATTGTGAATATAAAACGTAAGTACGCACTAAGAAATGCCCGCTTGAAGTGCACAAAGTTATCACCCTGCTCCTTGGGACAGAGTGATACCATCCTGTGATGTCACAACAGACCTCCAAATCTTCTTGCATTTAGTTCAACCTGAGAAGCAAAAGGATTCTCCTTTCTCTTGTTGTTCTTACATTTCCTATCAACTCACACTGCTAGAGGAATCTTTGTGAATATGGTGCACTTCATTCATAGTTCTTGAAAAATGATAAAGCCACACAGAATCAATACCTTCCCCTATAGTTGACGATGGTTTCAAGTTTGGGAGAGGAAATCTGCAAGCAACAACACAGCCACCAGTCCTGACCTCTTGCATCAACTTTGTTTCTAAGCTATCCATCTAGAGGGAGAGAAAGACTGAAACCTTAATATACTTTAACACATGCAGCTTGCAATCACTTTATTATATTTACTATAACTTGACTAGGCGATGATTTACATTTCTAATATAAATCATTCCATAGTCTACCAAGTCTATTCTTGCAGATGTTGGTAATAGTTACCACATGAGTGTTGTCAGGGGTCGACCAGGTCGTCCAACATTTCTTCCAACTATGTACAATTTATTTGCTGGAGTTGGGATCACTTTCGGCAGGAAGGGGATTAAATAAGTTTGTTTGTTGTGGTTTAATGGCAGTGCAAAAGTCAGAGTCAAATGTGCCAAGAGGGTATTACAACAACATGATGCTAGAATAAAATGATAGTTGAAAATATGTTTTATAGATGGGGAAAAGGGAGAGTTGAGAGGAGGAGAAAGGGAGAGTCGAGAGGAGGAGAAAGGGAGGGTTGAGGAGGAGAAAGGGAGGGTTGAGAGGAGGAGAAAGGGAGGGTTGAGAGGAGGAGAAAGGGAGGGTTGAGAGAAGGAGAAAGGGATGGTTGAGAGGAGGAGAAAGAAATGTTAAGAGGAGGAAGATAAGAGGGAGTGGAGGATGGTGGTAATGATTGATAAGAAAGTATTAAATTAGCATTCCTGTTTTTCCCGAGGCTATAACCGTCAAACCGTAGCTTTTATTTCCAGGTCTGTGCTTTTGCAAGTATAACATACTGGATCTGCTCCTACTGCAGATCAGGAATGATATGCTATGCTATGATTTTATAGGATCTGTAGGTACTGTATGTTGTAAATTCTAAATGGTTTCTGGACAAGATGTTATATATGCAATACCCACATCTGTGATGTACCCATTTTGTGATTAGCAGCATTACATAGACTGTTAAACAGTACCTATTAAAACCATATGGACAAAAAGGTAGAATCTGGAGAATAAATGGTAAATTGCTCAAAAAACGAACCAAAACATAATATGTCAGACAGTGGCATAGCTAAATTACCCCATGGAAATTCCCCCAAACTTGTAAAGATTATAATTTGTGAAGATTATAATTTAAAAAATAGAAACTCAGTACGTTTTTTGGTAATCCTGATGAAAGCAGTCGAATGTAACCAAGCGATATTGAAAAGGATTACAAATTTGCAAAAAACGAATTTTAAATTAGGTCTAGAGTTACCCAATTAACAACTTTTTCCTCAAAATCTCTGAATATCTTGCTCAATATATTCAACTTTTCCTTCAAAATATCAGACTTTTTCTCAAAATATTAGACTTTTCCCTCAAAATGTCTCAATTCTTCACTCAAGTATTTCCAACAGTTTCCTCAAAGATTTTCCTCAAAATATCTGACTTTTTCCTCAAATTGTTTCAAGTTTTCCTCCAAATATCCAACTTTTCCCTAAATATCTCTGATTTTTTGCTCAATATTACCATACCTATCTGCTTCGCACAAGGTGGAGCATAAGGCCACAGAATGCCTCCATCAGTCCCTATTAGCAGCCACTGCTCTGACTGTTCTCAAAGAAGTCCACCCAGCTTTGGTCCTCTCTTTCTCCACCATTCGTTGCCACGTTGTTTTTGAGTGTCCATGCTTTCTCTTACCCTGCAGGAACCGAGGTCAATGCTATGTTGCAATCATTACCATTTCTTTGTCTAAGTACGTGCCCTAGCCATTTCATCTTCTGTTCCTAATTTCAATCACTTATTCATTTTGTGTTTGCACTGGTCATCAACTCTTCATTTGTCACTTTATCTCGCTATATTATTTTAGTATCCATCGCAGACATTTGTTCTGGAAAACATTTATTTTATTATCTTCTCTTTTCTTCATCTTCCACGTTTCGTATCCGTATAAAAGCACCAACCTTACAAGTACTTTATACAGCTTTATCTTGGTTTTTCTACTGATGTTATTTGAATTCCATATTTTCTTCAGCTTTATAAATATCCCTCTCCTTCTGTGATTTGTTTTCCACGTCACGAATTCCCCCTTTTGTTATAGTTGCCCCAAAGTATTTGAACTTATTGCCCAAGGTATGTGAACTTGTCCGCATCATCTATTGTATCTCCATTCATAAATATTACATCATTGTTTGCATTTACTGTCATAATCATTGACTTCATTATGCTTACTTTCAGACCTAATCTTCCAGCTCTCTCTGCCAGTCTGTTTGATTTTTCTTGCATCTGGTTCTTTGTACTTGATAGTAGGACAGTATAGTGAACAAAATCTAAATCGTCAAGTATGGTTGTGTAATTTGATCTTATTCCATTTCCAGCTGTTTCATGCATTACCCAGTCCACTACTATCCAGGAGCAGGATTCCCTACCTGCCAGTGTTACAACCCTGCTTAAGTCCAGTTTTTATTTTGAACCATTGTGTTTTCTCACCTTTTTCTAGTACTGCACATTCAGATTTATGATAAAATGTCATGACAACATTTTTGCTCAATATATCTGCTTTTTTTTTCCTCAAAATTTCCAAAGATTTTCCTCAAAATATCAGACATTTTCCTAAAATGTCGGAAGTTTTTCTCCAAATATAAACCTTTTCCCTCAAAAATCAAAATCTTTCCATTTTTTACACAAATATATCTGACATTTTCCTCAAAATTTGTTAATTTTCTTCAAATACCTTAAAATTTAGATGTTTCCCTCAAAATTGGAGGGGAGGGATGAGGAAGAGGGAGGAAAGGGTGGGGCGGGGAAATTATGTTTTCCCCGATGCAAAAAAATTCCAGCTATACCCTTGATGTGGGACCACCAAGATCTCTTGTTCCAGCGAGGTCCACACCTCGTATCTTTAAAAATTCTTGAATGTAATCAAAATCATTTTGGTCAGCATTAAATCAATTTTAGGCACAATATTGTGGACCTACTTTTGCTACTAACCCTCTACAAGCCTCTGAGAGGCAACAGGGTCTTTCTAGTATCACCTTCACCCCCTCCTTACTCATCTTAATCGGCCTATGAATATGCAAAACCTACATAGTTTTACATACAAAGTTAAACAATTTAAAAAAGATATGTTGCTAGTTTCAGTAAAGGTATAACTAATAACTATAATGGTAAATTCCATCATGGTTGCAAAGTATAAATTATTCACAGCAGTTTTATATTCATATTCCGTTCTTGTATAAAAATTGTATATTGAACTTGACTATCGGATTTGTTCTGACGTCTAGAGTAGATTTAATACATGCAAATTGACACCCATATCATATGATCCGGCCAATTATAAAAATGGCATCTCACACTAAGTCCCACATAGCATCCCATGTCCCACATGGCATCCCATGTCCCACATGGCATTCCATCATATGTCCCACAGGGCATCCTATGTCCCACATGACATCCCACCCCTTGTCCCACATGGCATTCCACCATATGTTCCACATTCCATCCTATGACCCACATGGCATCCGACCCTATGTCCCACATAGATAAAACCACATGTGATAAATGACATTCCATCCCTTGTCCTACTTAGCATTCCACCATATCTCCCACATGGCATTCCACCATATCTCCCACATGGCATTCCACCATACAATATGTCTCACATGGCATTCCACCATATGTCCCATATGGCATGCCACCATATGTCCCACATGGCATCCCACCCTATGACCTACTTGGCATCCCACCCCATGTCCCACATAGATCCCATCCTACATGTATGTCCCACATTAATCCAACCATATGTACACATGACATCCCTCCCTGTCCCACATGACATTCCCTCCCTGTGTCCCACATGGCATCTCTCCCTATGTCCCCCATGGCATCCTACTGTATTTCCCACATCAGTGGCTTCCCACATAATAATCCCACATGACATCCCACCATATGTCCACATTGGATCTCACCATATGTTCCACATGGTATCCCTCCCAATGTCCCAATCACATCCTACTTTATGTCCCACATGACATCACACCCCATGTCCCCATGGCCTCCTACCCTATGACCCACATAGCCTCCTACCGTATGTCACACATGGCATCCCAACCTATGTCACATTCTAGGTTATTCATGGCATCCCACCCCATGTCCCACATGGCATCACACCCCATGATATTCCATGCCTCACATGACATCCCATGTCCCATATGACATCCCATCCCATGGCATTTCACCCAATGCATTTCACCCTGTTCCACATGGCATTCCACCCTGTTCCACATGGCATCCCACCCATGTCCCACATGGCATCCCGCCCCATGTTCCACATGACATCTCATAGGCTCCATAAGAAGTCTCATCCTAGCTATCAGTCCCTGATTGAGCATAATACGTATGAAAGTGTCAGTTCATAAATAATTTACATGCAAATGACTTGTAGAATAAGAAAAAAAGGCACAGTCAAATAATTATGCCTGATACTGCTCTTGGTGTACACCACATGGTATATATTATATCATATGTCCCGCATGGCCCCATTCATGTCCAACATGGCATCCCTCCCTATGTCCATATGCAGTCACATCCTGTCACACTCCCTGACAGAGCATACTAAATAAAAAAAAGTCTGGTCAGTTTATATACTGTAGCAACTTTATGCAAATGACCACAATAATAAAGGCAGAGTTTAATACTCATGCCTGATACAACCGTCAATGGTGCCCTAATATTTTGAAGGATTTTAAATCTCCATTGCTACGAGAAAGACATTTGAGGATCTCTAAAGAATATTAGAAAATTATATCATTTTACAGTTCTTTTAAAGAAATTCTAAGGAAAATATTAAATGTTTGATAGTAACAATGACTATTTAAGGAAACTAGTCTTAAATATCAATGTGTTTGATAACCAGTTGTGTGCACTGAAAAACAGTAACATTTGGTCTGTAGACAGGTTGATAACCCTTCCAGTTAGTAGACAAGGATATCTAGTAGAACTTTTAAGGAAACTAATCTTCAATCTGTCTTTTTTCTGAAAAACAGTAACATTTTGTAAGGAAATTCTACCCTTCCATAAGAATATTTAAAAAAAACTATAACATTTTCTGAGAAATTTAAAAAAAAACTTTAACATTTCTGAGGAAATTTTAGGAAAAACTGTGGATGGCTTGTGGACAGCTGGACGGACGAAATCGCCATTACATAGGATCGCATTATGCTTCGTATGCGAACCAAAAATCACTAAACTAGCCAAACATTTAAAGTCCTAAAAATGTTTTCATTGAGATTTTTTCCAAAAATTCAAAACTATCTTTTTTAGGATCTGAAAATCATGTGACCTCAAATACATTTATAAGGCAATTAACCTTTCCAGGTTTCCAAATAGGCCACGCCCACCATAGCAATGCAGTAACTATGTGGGGCAAACAAACCTCAAATCCGCATTCGTGCATACCATTGCATTGACATTTAGATGTTCGTGAGGCCGCCTGCTGCAAGCTTTGATTCATTTATGGCATTTATCCAGATTTTTAGAGTATTTAGCAAATAGTATCAACAAAATTCAGTTTGCTAACTGTTCTGGGCAACAGCAATCAGATTTACAAAGCCCCCAGCTTTGTCCACCATTTTGCCATCACTCAGTCTGTGTGTGCAGAAATTTGTTTTGTACAGTAAGTTGCATTAACTACATGATTGCTCGCTGTTAGCAAGCTGTACTGTACCAGTACCGTGTAGCATGTTTGCCCCCACTTGGTTACGCAGATCTTGCTGCAAGGCAAAGTTGTGCGTTGACTGCTTAAATCAAGCTGTCAATCAATAAACCCGGAAAGGTTATTTACATGTAGACAATCATATAAGGTTTAGTTGGTGACATTAAACAATCCATACCATTTCTGATACACCAAAGATCACAATGTTATCATAGGTCCCTAAATTGGTTTTCCACAGATCTGCTTTCCTGAAGCTGCAGACCTTTCCTATACCCTGAAGCCTGCTTGATATTCTCGAGTAAAGAACCAGCCATGTGTTGAGTTCGATCCCACTTGCAGTGAATCCTCTATTAGCAGCATCAATTACCTGTAGTGAATAGAAGAAAAAAATGAGTGTACTCGGTTGTGATTAAAGGTGTATGGACAGGTAACTGAGTCCACTTAGTTGTGATTAAAGGTATATGGACAGGTAATTGAGTCCACTCGGTTGCAATTAAAGGTATATAAACAGGTAACTGAGTCCATTCGGTTGTGATTAAAAGTATATGAACAGGTAACCGAGTCCACTCGGTTGTGATTAAAGGTATATGGACTAATAATTGAGTCCACTTGCTTATGATTTAAGGTATATAAACAGGTAATTGAGTCCACTCAGTCTCGATTAAAGGTATATGGACAGGTAACTGAGTCCACTTGGTTGTGATTAAAGGTATATGAACAGGTAATTGAGTCCACTCGGTTGTGATTAAAGGTATATGGACAGGTAATTGAGTCCACTCGGTTGTGATTAAAGGTATATGGACAAGTAGTTGAGTCCACTCGGTTGTGTTTGGCCTAAGGTGTTGGTAGATGAGGAAGAGGTAGAGGGGGGATGGGCATGGATGGAAGGGGGTAGGAGCATTTTTCTCTGAGTGGAAAATTGGTCGACCCAGGTTATGTCAGTCTGGACGCCCCTGGAGATAGTGCGGGTGGGTGGAAGGGTGGGGATTGTGTTTGTGATGTTTGTGTTTGGGGTGGTGGTAGGGTTGGAGTGGGTGATGACTTGGGAATAGGTGCAGGTATTTTGGTTGAGTTGGTTTGGGAATTTGGAGTCTAAGATCTTTCTGGCCACTGGATAGGAAACATTTTGAAGGGTCTTTATCCTGGATACCTCTTTCTCTCTGATCCACTTGGGGCAGGAGTTTGAGGAGGCAGAGTGATCTCCAGAGCAATTTACACAGCTGGGTTTGTTGTCGCAGGTAGTGGTATTATGGGAGGGAAAGCCACACGAGGCACTATGGGCTTGGGAGCAGCAGTTATTTTTGCTGTGGCCATACCTTTGGTATTTGCAGCATCTGAGAGTTGGGGTGTAGGGGGAGACAAGGACATTGAGTAGCCAACGTGGATGGAGGAGGAGGGGGTGTCGAAAGTGAGGAAAGAAGTGCTGGTTGGTATGGTGGTATTGTTGCGAGTGAGGGAAAGCCGCCAGACGTCTGTGAAGCCCTGCGACTTGAGTTTGGTTTTGATTTCCTCAGGGGGTGCCCTGAAGATCGGGGCATTTAATGACTCCTCTGGAGGAGTTGAAATAACGGTGAGGGGAGGGAGATATGTTGACTCCGGTGTTGGCGAGGGTAGTGGAAGCTAGGAGTTTTGATTGGGTGAAGGTGAAACATTTGATAGGGAGGTCTCCAGATCTAAGGCGTTTTATGAGCTTGGGGGTACCTATGAGGCCTTGCAGGTGAGGGTGAAAGAGGAGTGTTTTGAGGCCCGAGTCACCAAGGAGGGAGGAGACAATGATGAGCTTTGGCTATGGTGGGGAGTGGTGGAAAGTTGCAAGGAGAGGAGGGGGAAGGTTGGGAGAAGGAGAGGAAGGAAGCTGAGGGGGAGAGGAAGGTCGTTCAAGGCACTTCAAAGAACGTTGTGAAGATGGAGGGATGAAAATTAGGTCTGATGTCTCCATAAGTGTGATGGAAACAAAAGGGTGAGGGGTGAAAAAAAAAAAAGTGACCGAAGTAAAAAAAAAAAGAGGAGGGGAAGAGAAAAAGGGTAGCAGCCACTCCGAGGGGCAGGGAGTGACAGCGGACCAAAGAAAAGTGAAAAACCCGGGTGTGAATGAGGTGGAGGAAAGTAAGGAGAGGCCCGGGAGCTGCCCGCACTAGGTGGCAAGCCCCGGTGCAATGTGTGTGTTAGGATAGGCAGAGGATGGGTGTAGGCTGAGGAACAAAGAAAAAACCGGAAAGATCATACTAGAAATCCAATGGAAATAAACGGAAAGAGACTTAAAGAGAATGAATAGAAAAGTTGTTCCGTTGAAGAAAGTTTTGGAAATGATAAAGGTAAAAGGTGATTATAAACAAAAATAAAGTTGAGTTGTGCACAAAAAGAGTCTGCAGTCAGCGAGTCACGTAATAATATTTTGAATGCAAGAAGTTGGCTATAGTGAACAAAAAAATTAGATATACATGTAACCTTGACTCAGATTTAGCAATAGAATGCAATTTGAGTCTTGAGAACCATTGATATTTTAAAATTAGGAAAGAAAAAAAAAGTACAGTAAAGAAATTTAGCTTTCCATTAATTCCTTTTTATACATCAGCATTTTGCTACATGCAAAACTTTTACAGACAAGTTTGGTTTGTAATAACTTAAAAACTATAAGTGCTACCTTGCCTGTGTAAAGACTGCTCTGCTTATAATGTAATCTCTTTCATTTGGGTAAAGCCTCTACCCAGGAGCAGAGGTGGTCGGAATGGGTATATGTGTGTTTGAGAAAAGGCTGGTTGTAAAGGTAGCAGCGTGAATATTAGGTTGTAAACAAGTTGTATTTTGACTTTTCAGTTAGATGTTTCATTATTTTGTTTGTGTCTTTAATTTATATTCTTCATTTTGTAAAGGTAAGCTGCTTCTTCAAGCTTTTGCTTTTTCAGGCTCCCTTTACTGCTTCAGTAATTCAGTTATGTTAATAAAATGTATGACATATACCTGGTTCCTCATAGATCTGTTTGCTTTTGCCTCCAATGCAACATAACCACATCTGATAACTAATCCTTAAAGGATTAGTTTAGTGGTAAAGTTGGTTGGTATTGTATGAAAGAGGACTTTAACACAAACAAAATGGTGAAGAATGCATTCAAAAATCTTATTCCGTTAGGGAGATATTTATGTTTAAAGTGCTGTATCATTTGTGTAGAAATGACTACAATCTGACTCGTTGTGACATCACATCCTCCCTCAGATTCCTAATTCCTAGATTCCTAATTCCTGTCACGATATAGGTAAATGAGATATTGATTATCATGGACAAAAATATCACAACACATCACCATATTGCGATATCTACTGTATGTTTTATGTTTATCAATTTTGGAAAACTGCTCAGGGTATCAGCATGCAGATCTCATATATTCCAAAAAACAAGAGTTATAGGAAAGGAAGCATAAAAGAATCAGATATACAGCAATTATTAAGTTCACATCTTATTCATTTCAAATGCTTCCCCAATTTTTGCTTTAATATGCAGTTTACATATGAAAATTGCATGTCACAATAACGTTGGTCAGGGTATTTTTGATATCATTAAAAAACAGTATCACGATATTGCAATTATCGATATATTATATATAATTATCAATATATTGTGACAGCCTAGTCATTATGTACTGTATTCTATAATATTTTCCACTATGATTTTGTCGATTAGAAACCATAACATATGTCAGGAAAGTAGTACTAAAGCAGAATCTAGTACGGGTATTGATATACCACCTTAAGAAAGTCTGAAGAAAATAATTCAAATAGTCAAAATAGTTAAATCAATTTTCTTTAAATTACATTAATAATTTTTAAGAAAGTAAGGATGAGGGCACCAACCTTCCATAGCAGACTTAACCTTTAAATGGAATAAGATATTGAAGCAGTTTCTTCACTATTAGTTTCTATGATAAACTTTCTTGACCACTAAACTATATCTTTTGGTTCCAACAAGATTTTTGTGCAGTTAAACCAGGGAGTTGCCCAAATGTTGTGTAGACCTACCAAAGAAAGTACACCTGTCAGCAGGGAGATGTCATTTTAAATGGCAACTCCCAGCTACAGTGGCATAGCCAGACCTATATATTTTTTTTTTTTTTTTTGGGGTGGGGAAGGCTTGCAAAATTGTAGGGGCCAAATTTGGGGAAAGGCTTTTGTCTTTTTAATCATTAAACAATATGAACCACAGGTGCAGATATTTCTCAGTACCTTTGGCTGGTATTTATTGTTGATGAGGTCGGACTAACATTTCTGGTGTTTAGTGCATATTACATTATGCACATGTCAGTTGTATGACTCACCCCTACTACCCCTGGCAATGTCAGTCAAAGGTGAGTCATTGACATACTGTATGAAATAGTGACTCATATGTGCATCATTGTACTTAATTATCAGTTGCCAGAGTGACTCAGGGGTAGGTCAATTTACTTCAGACCCATTGACTTTGTACAGAGGTGATTGATTTGGGGTAAGTCATTTCACAAAAAAATGTCAGTCACCTAAGTGACTGAGGGGTGCATCAATGTTTTGTCCACCCACTTTGGTGCGATGACTCACCTTGTCCGGGGGTGTAGGGGTGAGTCACACAGTTGACAAGTGCATTAGCGCTATTTAAGTGCAAAGAGTGAGATTTCCAGCGTAGGGATGGGCCTGCTTAAAGGGGAGAAATCCCCGATAGGGGACCAGGGAAAAAGCCCTGGAAACTGGTGCATTTGAACCCTTTTGAGGGTCTAAAATGATTTAACTTTAGTCCATTTGGAATACTTTTTAAGGACATTTCATTGTTGCCATCAATTGACCAATTGATGGCAAAAATGGCACGATAGACAATGAATACCCAAGACAGAAGCAGCGCCACCATGATGAGAGGAGGGTAATCACCATACTAGCCCGGAAGGGATGGGTCCTGCATGTTAAGAAAATAATGACACAAGCATTGTATAATTTAAGTACCTCTTGAAAGTAATTTTTCCCTCCAAATCATTGCTAATGACTTTATTTCGGGCCTATTTTTTATTTTATTCGTCAGGCCCCCAAATATCATGCAGGCTGGCTCACCAGTACCTAACCTTAGGCTGCAGTATATACATATGTAAAAAATGCTTGTAATGAGATGATACAACTGGTGGGATATATAATTTTACAGAACCTCAACTTAATTTGAGGGCATTCGGCAGTATATGGCACACCTGAAAGGGCGATTCCCCATTCCCTGCACTCCAAGTGAATTTTTTTTAAATGATCGATCTGAATAGTGACGGCAGCCTATTTCTAATTAGAAAATTAGACCCTTTGTGTTGGGAGATTTACGACCAAAATTCGAAACAAGCGGAAATTTCTAGAACAATATGCAGTAAAATCGGGGCACTTCAAGCCGTTTAGAGAGAATTTGATATTGAACTTGAATAATCATAATGTCGCGGAGAAAACTTTTGTGAAATTATTTTATTCTCTTTCACAATTAAGGGCATATATTTTGCTTGGGGCAGAATTTCAATTGGGGGACACCCCGTGGTTATGCCACTGCCCTGCTGTCACTGCCAGGCTTGAATTTCTCCAACCTGCATCCAGTAGTTTGATTTTATAAGCTTTTTCCCATTCACTTACTATTCTACCATCACCGCTGCCTAAATCTACGAGCGTTCCTCGTCTACCATGTAAAGCCCTGAAAACGTTTTGCACTTGCTGTTGGGATGCTGGCACGTACGGTATGCATACACGGCGAAAGGCTGGTAAAACAAATGGTGCAGAAATCACAGATAAACCGATGGCCAGTGTACCTGTACATCCTGCAAGAATGTAACCGAGCTTTTTGCTTTTAGATACACGTATAGTGTTTGCCTTACTGAAATTAATTTCATCCATTATACGTCTTAACTGTTCTTTGCAAGATCACAAATATTTCACAAGAGGCTGCCATTTTGTTTTCCTTATGGGTGGTACACCAGCATTTTGTGTTTCTTTTCATTTTGATCGCAAATTTTGGCCATAAGAATCGAATGATCCGTTAGAATCCTGTCACCTTTTCAGTACCAACCGGATGCTTAGGGTGAATCAAAGGAGAAAGTACATGTGCCACATCCGGGCCCACCGTCCAGCGGAAGATAGTTGAAATTGGGGGCCCGCCGCCGCTATTGTTTCTAGCATTAATGGCAATGTTAACGTGTGTATGTATATATATATATATATATATATATATATATATATATATATATATATATATATATATATATATATATATATATATATATATATATATATATATATATATATATATATATATATATATATATATATATATATATATATATATATATATATATATATATATATATATATATATATATATATATATATATATATATATATATATATATATATATATATATATATATATATATATATATATATATATATATATATATATATATATATATATATATATATATATATATATATATATATATATATATATATATAGGGTCCATGCAGCATAGCTGCAAAATATACAATAAAGTTTCTCCCCTCTGCGCGCTTTGCGCATAACATATACGTATACTGTATAAAAAGGTATGGGTGTAATTTTTACGCGCATTCTAAGCAAATAATTAATTATCGTCAATTCAAGAAATTCTCAGAAAGTGTTGCCAAAATCAAAAATCTTTCTCTCTCTCTCTCTCTCTCTCTCTCTCTCTGTATAGCTCTCTCTCCCTTCCTCCCTCCCTCCCACTCACTCTCTCTCTCCTTCCCTTCCTCTCTCCTCCCTCCCTCTCCCTCTCTCTCTCTCTCCCTTCCTCTCCCCCCTCCCCTCTCTCTCTCTCTCTCCCTCCCTCTCCCTCCTCCCTCCCACTCTCTCTCCCTCCTTCCTCTCTCCCCTCCTCCCTCCCCTCACTCTCTCTCTCCTTCCCTTCCTCTCTCCCTCCCTCCCTCCCTCCCCTCTCTCTCCTCTTCCTCTCCCCCTCCCCCCTCTCTCTCTCTCTCCCTCCCTCTCTCCCTCCCTCCTCCCACTCTCTCTCTCCTTCCTCTCTCCTCTCCCTCCCTCCCCCCCTCCTCTCTCTCCCTCCCTCCTCCCTCTCCTTCCCTCCCTACCCCTCTCCCTTCCTCCCTCCTCTCTCCCTCCCTCCCTCCCTCCCTCTCTCTCCTCCATCCCTCCCTCTCTCTCCCTCCCCTCCTTCCCTTCCCTCCTTCCCTCCCTTTCCCCCTCCCTCCCACCCTACCTCTCTTTCTCCATCCCTTCCTCCTCCCTCCATTCCTCCCTCTCTCTCTCTCTCACTCTCTCCCTCTGTCGCTCTCTCTCTCTCCTCCCTCCCCTCTCTCTCCTCTCTCCTCCTCTCTCCCTCCTCCCTCCTTCTCCTCCTCCCTCCCTTCCTCCATCCCTCCTCTCTCCCTCTCCCTCTATCGCTCTCTCTCTCTCTCTCTCTCCCTCTCCCTCCTCTCCTCTCTCTCTCTTTCCCTCCCTCCTCCTTCTCCTCCTGCCTCCCCTTCCTCCCCTCCCCTCTCTCTCCCCTCCCTCCCCCTCTCACCCTCCCTCCCTCCCCTCTCTTCCCTCCTTCCCCTCCCTCTCCCCTCCCTCCCACCCTACCTCTCTATCTCAATCCCTTCCTCCCTTCCTCCATCCTCTCTCTCTCTCTCTCTATCGCTCTCTCTCTCCCCTCCTCTCCCCCTCTCTCTCTCTCCTCTCCTCTCCTCTCTCCCTCCTCCCTCCTTCTCCTCCACCCTCCCTTTCTCCCCCTCCCTCTCTCCCTCCCCTATCCCCCTCCCTCCCTCTCCCCCCCCTCCCTCCTTCCCTCCCTTTCTCCCTCCCTCCCTCCCTCTCTCTCTCTCTCTCTCTCTCCTGCCTACCTCCTCCCTCCCTCTCTCTCTCTCCTTCTCTCCCTCTCTCTCTCCCTCTCTCTCTCCCTCCCCTCCTTCCCTCCCTATCTCCCTCCCTCCCTTTCTCTCTCCATCCCTTCCTTCCTCCCTCCATTCCTCCCTCTCTCTCTCTCCCTCTATCGCTCTCTCCCTCCCTCCCCCCTCTCTATCTCTCTCTCTCTCTTTCTCCCTCCCTCCTCTCCCCTTCCCTCCCTCCCTTCCTTTCTCTCTCCCTCCCTCCCCTCTCTCTCTCTCTCCCCTCTCCCTCCCTCCCTTCCTCTTTCTCTCCTCCTTCCTTCTCTCTCTCCCTACCCCTCTTTCTCTCTATCTTTCTGCCTCAATAAGTACATACTTGAGTACAAAATTTGACCTTTCTGCCTCAATAGTCTTCACCAAAGGTTGTACTAAACCACTTGTGAACTAAGGGTGTGTCTTACTTTACATTCGTCTGTATCATTTATTTCTAATCCTGAAGATGGCGAGGCAAGTTATTGCATTACTCCTCTGTGCGTTGCTTTTGGCCATCGTTAGTGGCCACCGAAAAAAGTAGGTTTAATTATTGGATTCGCAGATTTATTACAGGATTATTTAATAGATTACAATAAATAGGGAATTCTTTCTCTTTTCATCAATTCTTAGGATGTACGAACACATCCTTGCTTTATCGTAGATAATACTTTTATTCTTAATGTTAGCATAGCGTAGAATAGCAAGATTTAACGTCCCGAAAGCATCCAGTGCTGGACATTATATCAAGATGGCCACGGCCTTTGGGTAACCAGTTTTGAACTCCTGGTTGCAGACCCACCGGGATTCGAACCAGGGACGTGCGCGTGAGAGGACAACGCACTAGCCATGACACCACGGAGGTCTGTTGCAATCATTTAATGTTTCCTTTCAATTAATGTCTTCTTGAAATTCAAACTCGATACAGGTCCTTACTCGATAAGGGCATGGAAGTAGAAAGGTGCTTACCCGGCCGATACGGGTCCTTACCCGGGCCGATACGGGTCCTTACCTGGGCCGATACGGGTCCTTACCCAGGCCGATACGGGTTCTTACCCGGGCCGATACGGGTCCTTACCCGGACCGATACGGGTCCTTACCCGGGACGATACGGGTCCTTAAATGGGCCGATACGGGTCCTTAAATGGGCCGATACGGGTCCTCACCCGGGCCGATACGGGTCCTTACCCGGGCCGATACAGGTCCTTACCTTTACTTCATACTAAAAGTGGTAGAGGTGTGCATCCCACCAACTGGAAAACATACCCGCAATATGACAGATTTTTGGTAACTGCAGTATCAAATTATACAATTTTGATACCTGCAGTATCAACAATAATTATAATTGGTATTTTGAATAAGCGTGATGAGCTTCTGGCTGAAGTTTCAATTAGCAGACCTGATATAATTGGTATTACTTGGGAGTTGGATTTATAGTGAAATGAGTGATTCAGAGGTACATATTGTTACTCAGTTTTTCGGCAAGACAGATTAGATACTCTCAATGGTAGAGGAGGTGACGATTTATTGTTTATGAAAGACAGTTTTAATTGTTTAGATAGGACTGCTCAGTTTTCTTTTGGATTTTCAAATTGCCTATGGTGTGAGCTTATTGTTGATGGCGATCATGTTGTTAGTTAGTTCAGTGGTTGTTGGTGTTGTGTATAGATCACCAAATTCTAGTCCTGAGAACATTCAGAAATTGCTTGACTGCTTCAGGAAAGTTACTTCTAGGAGGGTTATTGTTTTGGGGGACTTTAATTTTCCAGACATTGATTGGAATCTTTGTACTTGTGGTCCACATGGTAAAGATTTTCTGGAAGCTGTATCTGACTGCTTTTTCCCACGCGTGGTAGTAATTGTCTTGTTTTGATTTTCAGTAGTGAAGAAAGTATGGTTAGAAATGTGCTAAATAACAGTAAGTTAGGGTGTAGTGATCATGACCTCATTAATTTTTATCTGTATTGTTTCACAAAAGCTTCTCCAGCTAATACACTGGTTTTAGATTCTAAGAATGCTGACTTTGCTGCACTTCATAATAATTTGTCAATTGATTGGACTTCTTTGCTCCGTGACTTAGATTCTTCTAAAACATGGGATGTTTTCCGAACTATAGTTTTGGAGGGTGTAAATAGGTTTGTTCCATTAAAGAAAGACTCAGGCGTAATCGGCCAGTGTGGATGTCTCGGGTAGTTTTGCAGGCTGTTCGGAAAAAGAAGAAGTTTTGGCGTTGTTATAAACACAGTAGGTGTCCCGCGGAGCTTGCTAGGTATACAGGTATAAGGATCATGAAAAGTTCACAAAGGGTTTGATAAGAGATACTAAAGCGCTTTTTGAAAAACGTTTGTCCAAAGAGGTAAGTTGTTTCATTCTTATGTTCACTCAAAGCTTCTTTTCTTAATCTTCATTAATGATATTGATGTTTTCCTTGGCTCTAGGATTTGTAAATTTGCTGATGACACTAAACTGAACAGGATTATTGATGATGCTAGGAAATCTTCACTTTTGCAAACTGATCTGGATAAGTTATTTTTTTGGTCCGAAACATGGCAGATGTCATTCAATGTTGATAAATGCAAAGTTATTCATTTTGTCAGAGCAATTTGGCTTTGGATTACTGCATGAAAGGTTCAAATCTTGGTTGTGTTGATCAAGAAAGGGATCTAGGTGTTGTCATTACTAGCAATCTGAAGCCTTCTAAACAGTGTGCTTTAGCAGCTGCAAGGGCAAATAGGATGCTTGGTTTGATTAAAAGAAATTGTTGTTTTCTTGGTAGAGAGGTTGTTCTTAATTCGCATAAGCAGTAAGTCAGGCCTCACCTTGAGTATGCTATTCAATTGGAGTCCCTTTTATAACAAGGGTAAGTTCATTTTGGAAAAGGTTCAGCACAGAGCCACTAGACTTATTCTCGAAGTAAGGAATCTCTCGGCATTTTAGCTTTTCGCAAAGAGTTGTTAATAAGTGGAATGGTTTGCCTGAGTGGGTGGTTAGCTCCAATTCTCTTCACAATTTCAAAATCAACATTGATAAGTTCTTTACTAACTCTGGGCGTCTTTGTTCTTTTATATATTTTTTTGTGGTGGTGGGGTTAGTTTGGGCTTTTTATGGGGTGACTAACCCTTCTTAGCCCGTAATCTTGCTATGTTATGTTATGTATTTTTTAAATTTTATTTTATAGTAAAAAAAGACACCTACACAACGAAAATGGTGCAAAAAAGGGCACACACACACACTCACTCATACACACACGCACCCACCCACGCATTCACACACGCACACACACATACAATTATGACTGTATGCATGACGCGTTACGGTAGTATTCACGTTTTCTAAAATCTAAAATGTATTTCCATAAAATGTGTATTTGACTGATGTGGAAAGCATACCCGAGAAGGTTGGCGCCCTTATACTAATTTTCCCAACAATTGTTAATATATTTTACTGAAAACTATTTTTCCTTCTGTAATTGATATTTTCTTATTTTCGTCAGGTGGCAATTATTAGATGCTACATTTTATTTTTCTGGTATGCTCAGTGGTTCTAAGCCACCAAATCTCAGGAAAAATACAAATACTGAAAGACTTTTGAGGAAAGAGGATGAGAAAGTCACTTCTACAGTTCACTTTCCACAACTACTGATCAATGGTATCTTCACAAATGGTACAGAACCTTAAACTGTTCAACTTTAAAGGGAAGGTATCGTCCTACAAATAAATTGAAAAATGAAAGCCGCCGTACTGACAACGTCACTTCCGGTTTTTGACTTTCTTTATTGATTGCGAGAAATCCGTGATGTTATTGATAACACATGTCCCTATGTGCAGTCCCGTGGAAGTATGATCGATAACATCGCAGAATTCTCGAGATTGATAATTGAAAACCGGAAGTGACGTTGCCAACAAGGCGGCGTTCACTTTTGAATGTATTAATGGGACGATACGTTTCCTTTAATATCTTCTGAACGGAATACGATATTGACAGAGGTAGCTTCTTCATCGTTTTGTTTTTCAGAGCCTGCATGCTTTCGTGTAAGATTAACCTCTTTGGCAAATGAACCAATCCTCCAAGGTGTAATGATTTAAGGTGTCTTCACCATATTGGAATGTAAGGAGGACGTTCGTATCCAAATAATTTAAAATCAGCGAAATACCGTGAATATAAAGCCTTTAAGACTTCCCCAGGTACCTCTGAGTAATATTTTAGGAGAAATTCGATGCTAGAACTTTCTGTTGTATGACTACTGTGGTTGCGATAAAAAATGCTTGATGAATTAACCAATAGTAGTCGCTTTAACACATATTCTGAATCTCTCTCTATAGTCTCAATGCGTCCTATGAAATCGTAAGGAATTGAACATGGATGGCATAAGCGATACATCTCGGTCCAGTGTTCATCAGAGCTTTCATCTAGTTTTTGTCGGTTGTCCGATAAGTACGAAATGTATTCCGTAAAAGTTAGATTTTCCTCCGTATTCTCTTTGAATGAAGCTCGTAATTTACGTTTCATTTTAGGGATCCATGTCTTACGGAAAACAGATTTGACTCGTTCAAGTTTATCTCTATACGCAGATAATAATCTTTCAAATGGATCTCTAACAAATATGAATTTATTGTAATACATCAGTCGGAATAAAATCTCATCGGCAGAATAATCTGATAAAACTTTATTCGTTGTTTTGGTTAAAGTATGTACCCTTGTACGTTGCACCTTTTCCACGTGGTCGATGGTGCCATTCATAGCAAGGAAAATTCTCTTCCAGTTAGAGCTGCCAACCTTAGGTATTGCACAATATAATATTCTTGGCTCTTCTACAACAACGATGTGATTTAAGTTCAATTTTAGGATGTTGTTATAGGTAAGTTTCTTTGAAAAGTCGTCATATGGTTTTCCGAAACCAAAAGCCTCACATTGGTTAGCCAGGGTTTGTCTTCGTCTTCTTTGTATTTCAATCTGACAAAACATATTACATGAACCCTGAAATAGACAAGAAGTATCTTAATTAGAAAATAAAACGATCAAAATTATTTAAAGAAAAACAAACCTAGGAAGAATCTACACGGGCAGGCCTACTGGAAGTTGTGGTTCGGACAAGAGCCTATACCTTCCTTCAGATTGTTATTTTCAAGTTTAAGTCCCCTCCCATCCCGCCCGTAAATATCAAAATAAAAATCGAAAAATGAATAAATAATCTGCACGGTGAAATTCGACCGAAAGATCGATCATGATTCGGAAAGGTTAGGATTATGATCAGTTGAAAAAAATGTTGGAACATGAATCAGAAAAATTAAAACAAAATTTAAGATCATGCGTCGGAATAATCAGAAAATTTAGATACCTCAGGCTGATACCGAAAAATTAATCAAACCAATTTTCCAACAAATTCCTTTCCGAAGCTTGGTAGGTGAAATGTATCTCTATCATTACGCCACTTGTAACAGGATTGTTGGAGACCCGGTCGGAGAGTGGGGTTTGATTTTGGTGAAGGCTTAACTCTTTCCTGATGATAGTATGACCCCCCTACGTCCAATCTGTAGAGAGATATTTTCCCTTCCATCCAAGTAGCTGTAGTACTTTTATATTTCAACGATTTGAGACAGTGAGATTAATGTTTTATTGAATATATTGGCGCGGAAAAGTTGCACATCATGTTCAATGTATAATGTGCACAGCAAGATCAAAGCGGCAATGCTCAAACAAGCCATATATACTTCACGTATAAGCGAAAAGTTGTATTACCATTCTATTTTTCACAGAAAAATTGATTCAAGAGGGCCATATACCTCCAAAGGACCATATGTCTCGAGAGGGCCATATACCTCCAGAGGGCTATATAACTACAGAGGGTCATATACTTTCAGAGGGCCATATACCTTAAGAGGGTCATATACCTCCAGATGGCCATGTACCTCGAGAAAGCCAAATACCTCGAAAGGGCCATATACCTCCAGAGGTTCATACGCCTCGAGAGGGCCATATACCTCCAGAAGGCTATATACCTCCCGAGGGTCACATACCTCGAAAGAGCCATATACCTCGAGAAGGTCATATGCCTCCAGAGGGCCATCCTCCAGAGGGCCATATACCTCCAGAGGGCCATATACCTCCAGAGGGCCATATACCTCCAGAGAGCCATATACCTTCAGAGGGCCATATACCTCTAGAGGATCGTATACCTCCAGAGGGCCATATACTTTCATAGTGCCATATCTGAGCAAACACAATGTTTTCTCAACTGAATTTTTTTGTTTCAAAATTGTGAAAATGTTGTTATAATGTCATTATGTTTGACCGTAAAAATGTTTTTTAAAATCATAAAAAAGATATAAAAATAAAAGCATGTTTTGCATAATATGATACGAAAACTATTATAATCATGTTTTTACGACCACACATTTTGTGTTTGCCGGGATACCTTCAGAGGGCCATATACCGCCAGAGGGCCATATACCTCCAGAGGGCCACATACCTCCATAGGGGGCCATGTACCTCGAGAGACCCATACACCTAAAGAGAGAGAGAGTCATATACCTCGAGAGACCATACGCCTCCAGAGGGCCATATACCTCCAAAGGGTCCTATACCGCCAGAGGGCCATAGCCCACCAGAGGGTTATGGCCACATACCTCTAGAGGATCATATACCTCGATAGAGCCATATACCTTGAGAGAGAGAGAGAGAGAGCCATATGCATCGAGAGACCATATACCTCCCTAGGGCCATATTCCGCCAGAGGGCCATATTCCACCATATTCCAACCCATTTTAAGGGAGTCTAAAACTATAGTAGAGTACGCAGCTCTTGAAAATATGTTACGCTACGTTTTCAATAGTTTGAATCTTTATATGGTTGGGTTAAGGGTGTATATGTTGCTTCGCCTTCAAACCGTCACTGTGGGGATTTTTCCCCATACCCTTTGGGATCTTCGCCTTCCACTCATTCTCCCTCTACCACTTCTAAGATGAGAGCAACGATCCCGGATTTGACTATCAATTACTACCTGAACACTTACCTCCTTTCTGAGATCAGCATGTCTGTAGGTATCACCCACGGTGTTAACTGGCACATATCTGTTGATATAAGGGTGGGATCCTGCAATGATATAGATAATACAAACATGGAGGTACTACTGGTACAAAAATAACAACTTACTGGTCTTTTACTAGCAGGGCTCGCAATTTAAAGCCAACTATCATTTTTAAGCAGGCTGCATTCCTTGGCGTAACCAGTGCAAGCCAGGTAACTAGCAGGTAAAACAAGCTCCGTGGACAATATATTATATAAAAGTAATTTTTGAAAATGTTTATGTTTTTGAATGTTTATAAATGTTCATAGTATAGGCACACTAATCCCGTTTTAGTGCAGCTATGGCTCAGCACAAGTATTTGAAATGACCGAATGAGTTCATTTAAAAAATACAAACAACTTTCTTCGCTAAAATCGTTGAAGTTGGATAAATAACCGCTGAAAGACATGAAGATATTTTTACATTATAATGCAATTACAAAAGATATGAATAAACACGATTATATCGACTAAATAGTGTGTTCCGATTTTTCATAGTCTTTCATAGGCCTGCCAAGATCTCACTATACGTGTTGCATAACAAATTAGAAAAGACTGTGAAAAGGAACAACAAAAAAACATAGACCACTTACTTTTGTACACAAAAAACATAAACAGCGGTGTTAATATTCCCACAAGTATTAGATAAATTAATGCAAATTTCAGTTCTTTGTATTGGCCCATCTGTACTAACGGTGTGAACCAAATTATTCTTCAAAATCGACATATTGGAAAAAGACAACACAGATACAGCGATAAAAGCGGTACAGTTTTAATTGGTTAACTCGAACTTGATGTTTACTTTACCAGTTTACTTGCCAGTAAAGTACAAAGTGCAGTGTGTTGCTTGTTTATAAAACTTGTTTGTAAAGGTTATGGACAGATAAAGATGTTTTCCTCGGGAAACAGCATTAAGCAGCATTCTAGAGCATTACAATATGAGCAGAACAGTATTTAAATGGCCACAATAGCACTTATAGGTTTTTAGGTACAATAAATCAAAGTTTGTACAAATTTTGATGATGTGTGAACAGGAATACACCTTTTTTTGTTTTATTCTTGTTCTTTATTATATTTCTTTCCCTATTTTAAATATCATATATTCTCAAATTGCATTCCACTGCTAAATCTGTGTCAAGGTTATAATGATATCCAAGTTCCTGTTCACTGTAGTCAACTCTTCCCATTCAAAATATATGGAGGAACAACCGAAAAACAGTAAGTTATCATGAGCAATAGCTGTCCTTTTCTAAGGTCACAAAATATTGAGCAATCTATGCTAATCAAAGATCTACGTTTGAAATGCTTTAGAGATGGAGAATTCTTAACCGATTTTTATGGGTTGTTTCGCTGCTTGCATGATATTCTTACTGTAAACAATTTAGTCTCATGTTGTTACTACACCTGTCTATCAATCCATAACACATTTCAAGGAGCTTTCGGTTGAAAAGCAAAGACTTTTTAAAAATCCTGATTCATGAAAATTTTGAGATAATAGAGGTGTTTGTTTTTTCTGATGCCAATGTCGCTGAAAAGCAATTCAGCATTTATTACGAATTATTACTGTTAATTTGAAGATCCATATACCGTTACGTGCAACAAAATTGTATTGAAATTGCACCCTCACTTTTCCGAATTTTTACTTTGATTAACTCAACCTGGATATTTTATTTTAGAGCCATTAGGGGGATATTCCCATGTTTTTCTTCTTCAAATTTATTCAAAAGAACATACTTGTAGAGCCAATTTGATATCAAAATCAGGTTGATATCATATTCCGTTCAGGAGATATGGATTTTGAAAGATTTCCCAATTGCATTTAAAAGTTTTTGTACAGTATGATGAATTCGTGTTTGATGATGTCATAGAGACAATTCCATTGCAAATGTTTATGTATTTCTTTGAACGTTAAGTGGTGGTTTCTGTATGATTAGGAACAATTTTCCAAAAGTAATTGAAGTAGGGTATATCTGGCAATGTATATAAGTACCTAACTTTCATCAATTCATTTTTCTAGCAGGTTTTACTAACAAAAAAGGATGATAGAATTGAATAAAATACATCAATTTTGTGGGAGAATATGTTGCTGTGATGTCATATTGAGCCTTTTCCTATTCGTTTATTGGCTTTTCTTGTAAACCTTCAAATTTGAATGGCTCCTGTTAGCGTAAAAATATGATTTTTGTCCTAAATTGTTTCTAAAAATTTGCTCTTTCTTCGGAAAGGTTACGAAAAAACATGGGAATATTTCAAGTACAAAGTGCATTGTTTGGCTTGTTATCATTTTTTAAAGAAGCTCGGCGGCCCAGCAGTCAGGGCTTGGTTCTTTTCTGATTTATTGATATTTTTGAAGAAACAAAATGAGGTATCATTTTTAATGAAGGTGTCGCTGAGAAGAAATTCGGCATTCATTACAAATGATGACAGTTGATTTGATCATTCATGTCAAAGTTTAATACCGATACGTGCAACCAAAGTGTATCAGAATATTCTAGAGATTCCAGAATAATACAATCTCATTATTTCGGCCGTTTTCAGTTTGGTTAACTTAACCTGGATATTAGGTACCATTGAATTACAAAGTGCACTGTTTTGCTTGTTTATCAAATTATTTTTTAAAGAACCTCTTATTCGAAAAGTTAAGAAGTTTTTCATTTTCCGATTCGTGGAAATTTTGAGATAACAGCGGTATCATTTTTAATGCAGGTGTCGTTAAAAAGGAATTTATTTGGATTACGGTTGATTTTAACATTCATATTAAAAGTGTATTGGATTTATTATGTCAGAGACTCCAGAATAATACACTCTCACATTTCGGCCGTTTTACTTTGCTAACTCGATCTTACCAATAAAATTACAAAGCTACCGTGGCTTAGAAGAATCATTTTGAGATTTCGAGTTTTTTGCTTTGACTTTTTGTTTCGAGATTTCGACTTTTCGTTTCGAGAATTCGAGATTTCGACTTTTTCGTTTCGAGATTCCGAATTTTTCGTTTCGTATTTTCGAGATTCCGAATTTTTTGTTTCGTATTTTCGAGATTTTGACTTATTTTGCAGTGCTTCACTGCGTCTGTAACTTGCTTATCGGCACGGAGTTTTGAAGAAAACTCGAAATCTCGAAAACTCAAAACAAAAAAGTCGGAATTTCGATACGAAAAAACTGTTTAGTAAGTGTCTCGTTATATATTTACGGTGGTTTCCTGGAGGCACCTATGTACAGCATCAGTGAGAAAATTACCAAGGATAACGCCGCAATTACCATTTAAAAATCCAAAACTGGAATTCCTGGTAGAGGAAAAATTAAATAATAGAACTATGTTTATCGCTGTGTTATACCCAAATAAAGGTGGGATACATGAAGACCTATGTATTAAAATAGTAACGCGCAAAATGTATCAAGATGTCTAAAACCAAAATGAGAGATAATTTTGATAGCTCCAATAATGGTGTAGGCAACGCTAGTTTCTATATGATTCAGAATAAAGAGAAAAGACAATTCAATAAGAAGCATAACTTAAAACACATGCCATTGAAGTTGACGATACGAAATAGCTGTTTTGATTTTGATACCAGTTCTGTTTTATAAAAGTATTAGAAATTGAACTTATTTTGTTTAAAGGTAACACGTTGAAATGGCACTTTCCAGCCTATCGTTGCTGACAGGTTGACATTGCTGATGAGTATCAGCACTTTTGCGAAATGACAATCGCCGTTAGCATCATTGTGGATGTCGTATCTAGATATCGTTAAGCTTCTTCTTGCGTTGGTGCGAGCATCACGAGAGGGACAATTGGCCACTGCTCTTTCATTCCATACGCGCAATGATCCCATGGTGCTTCGCATTTGACAAGATTAATTATGCACGGTATCTTTCTGTGTACCATGCACAAATGTCAAAGCTTCAAGACGATTATCCTGAAATTTACCAGCAACAAATGGATGGCCATTTCAGTGTCCACTTGAGTGCACACAATACAGTTGGCAGCA
>JAIGNY010000227.1:0-77500 GCA_020152595.1 Chiridota heheva
GGGTCCTTCTTATACATCTTATAAGGTAACCCACTTAGGCCTGGAGTAGGGCTAGATCTCGCTTTCTTTACCACATCTACGATCTCCTTCCATTTTGAATCACTGACATCTAACTCCTTCTTCTGGCGATGTACCCTGTCAATTCTGGGGTGAAGTTGCAACTCAATATCCCGGGGTTGGTCATTGTGAGCTTCCTGTAAGAACTGAAGAACTGTTCAACTTCCCCTTTTGAGCTCTGCAGGGATCCAGACCTGGCTTCACCAAGTAATGATCTTGTAAATTTGTAAGGGTCATTGGTAAATTGATATCCCTGATTCTCTCTCTTCTTTCTCCTTTTTTATAGCTCCTGTTCGTCTTAATTTACAAAGTTGATCTCTAATAGATAAAGGCAGCTCTTTAATTCCTTCCTTCTTATCATTTGGTGCATGTTTAAATCTTCTGTTCAGACTCTTAATTTCCTGCAGTAGCCGGATGATATCTTTTTCCTTCGGTTATGTTCAGTGATTTCTTTTTGGGCCCATCTCTTTCCTCTATGCCAAATCTCTCCTTAGCAATATTGTAAGTAATTGTTGTAAAAGCTCTAAGCTTTCTTTGAACATCTCCTGCAGCGGCCTCAAGCACTGCATCAGTATCTGCATCAATTTAAGCCCAGACATCATCATCACTCATCCTGGGCCACTTAATCTGTATTCTTTCTGGTGGCTAATCATCTGCTCTATGAGCTGGTGGAATAACTCCACTTTCATCTTCACGCTGGAGTTCATCAACCACACTATCCCCATGCACTTCTGTGTGTTCTTTTGAGCTTTCTGTTGTTTCAGTACTCAGTATTTTGCCTCTGTCGTTGTCAATGATTAACACACTCTCTTCTGCATTAACGTCCTGCCTCTTTTCTGCACTGTCCTGTTTCTCTTCTGCGTTGTCCGTTCTCTCTTCTATATTGCCCTGTCTCTCCTTTGTTTTGTCCACTCTCCCTCCTGTCTTTGGACCTTTACACCTGGCTCTGGTTTTGTGTATCTTGAGCCCTCTTAGCAATTTGATGGTCTTGCCACATTCACATCTAACTACAGCTATCTCACCAGTCAGTGACATCTGAGTTAGCAACTTATTAGTCGCAGTCTCCTGCTTTCCATCAATCACCGTGCGGTCTTGACTGTTTATGATTACATTAAGCTCTATCCCACTATGATCTTAAAAAGAAGCAATTGCCAAAAGATCTCCAGTACTGTGGGTGGAAAGCGGGCTGCATTTCTTTAACGTCTCACCAGGCGTTGCCACCGTGCGCTTCCCCGCCCCTGACCCATCCTTCTTGCACATTTAGATTTCGCTTGATGCACCTTTAGTCCTCTACGGCTCTTGTAAAATTTCCCGCACTGACGTCACTTTTGTCATATCTCTATCAAAGTTTGGGCAACTTATACAATTTAATCAACACATTTGGGCCATTTTAAAGCAAATTTAAGTAATGTTTTTACCAAAATAAAATTTCTTACTCAAACATGTATATGTATCAGTGTATCCTACTTTCATATTTCACCATACAAAGCTTACCTACGGAATTCCGCCTGGGAGAAGGGCCCACAGAGATGTACCGAGAAGGTTTGGTGTTGGATACCCCCTTAGACATCAAAAAAAGTGCCAGATGTAGAAAGAAGGTCCAGAAGGAAAAGGTTTTAAGTTTGGTAATATGAAGATCCACGGGAAAGGTTGCAGGGAGCTTTTCAATTTCTTAGACTTCACAACAAAATCTTATTCTTCTTTCTCTTTTCTTTTTATAATTGCTCATGTAGGTGGTTGGTGAACTATTCTTCTCTTACAAAAAGTTTACTATTCTTCGAAAGCAGACCTCCCCCCTATCCGTTGTCGAAATCCTGGCTGTGCAGGTCGAATAAAGTTGCTCCCATTGAATAAGTACTGTTTAGAAGACATTTCCACGTTTACACCCCTTTGATCCCAATCTGAAGAATGGAGTATTTATCCCTGGATCCACATATACTCACGTCACAGTTGATCGTTGCAATAACTAGAGGAGCCCCATCTAATCTTTCGCCTCGGGCCCACAGGTACGTATTTACGCCATTGCATATACCGCGCTTTTGGACAAGTTAAAATGGGTTGTGTACAGTCCACATCACAATAGTATTCATCAGTTTCTTAAAAGATACATCATATATGTACATCTTGTAAATGAAATGGGGAATAGATAAGGACCAAAATTATTAAATGATGATATTGAGATAGAAGATGAATTCAGTTCAATCTGATGTTAATGTTTCAATTGACGCTTCAAAAACCACAATAGAATCCAACTTGTGTTATAAAACATGCATCCTCGCCAGGAATCTGGCGACAGCTGTTGGTCAACTTTATAAACTCAAACACTTTTAATCAGGATTGAAGAAACAAGTTCATTAGAAAATAATGTTATTCATATTTTATTCTTTCAATTGTTAAATTTAAATATTTCATATGAACATGATAACGTATATACTAATTAAGGCGCAAGGTCATCTTTCAACACACTGGTAATTTCTTTGAATTGCAACAACTCATAAACGCAACAAGGTATCAACCTTGCTTTGCACCAATTTGTTTCTTTGATTGTCCTCTATAATATTAATGAGAATTCACGGGAAAATTCCTCACAACAATCCTGTGTTTGCAAGTGCATTTCTATAGAAGAGGACTATTAGTTCAGCAAATAGGTGCAATAACGATGGAATACTTTTTCGCTATATAGGGCCATCGCAGATTTGTCCCTATACCAAACATATGTTTCTCCTTGCCTATTATTTGTACCAAGTTTCACGCTTGTATCTTAAATTGCTCCGTGATAGTAAGGGCGGTCTTTTTACCTAATTAAGGGAATTTTGAAATAACACAGCAGTCTAAATTTTGATAGTCATGTCGTTTGACCACATAATTTGGACATTCGCATCAAATGTCTTTATAGAAGCGTCCCATGCACGAAAAGAGATCCGAATTTTATTGAGACTTAAGAAAAATGCGCCGTCACTTTAAAGCCGCTAGATTTTTTAAATAAACAAAGTAATGACAAACATATTGATACGTTATCAGTTATCGCTTTAGCGCTAATTTCATTTAAAAAATCATCAGCGTGCTAAAAAGTGATCGGTGTAGCAAACAGCCTTCATCAGTTAGTAGTGTGATGTCATAGTTTCACTTTCTATGAATAATAGATTTTCCCGTATGGATACTAGGTAGTGAACAGATGGGTAACGCATTTCCTTTCGTTTTACCCCATCACAAGAGTTAAGCAAAAATGTTTTTCAAAATTTAGAAAGATGTAATCAATTCCACAAAACAAAACATATCAATGTCATGGAACTGCATCTATGACATAATATTGTTGAATTGGACTTACTGCATCAGTGACTTTTTAACACAATACAGTCTGGAACGTTTAAAAAATATTAACGGAATAGGCTATCAACATGAAATATGCTATCAACAATAGATTTTTCACCAGATTAATTGATGTAATTGTCTAATTTTATATAGTCCACCTGCAAATTAACGGAAATATTTCTTTAAAGGTAGATTGATGTATTATTTCTATTCAAATGTATTCATTTTGAGTAGACCTGTCTCTAATCAACGTTAGTATTTCTCGGATGTCTGGCATGGCAGATCAAAGCTGGACTACCTCTTTATTGTTTGCAAAATAAAGCACTTGAGAAAACTAAAGGTTCACTTATCCATGCATCATAAAACTGCAATAACACATAAAAGTTCCCAAACCTAAAATGGTCAATAAGAAGAATTATGTTATTTATATGAAATTTGAAAGAATAAAGAAAGTGTCTCATCATGTTTATGTCAATTTTAAACACATAGGCTTTGTTTGCTTCTCAAGTTTACAACTTTTCATTGGGAAAATAGATCAGGTAAATATCATTTCCTTCCGGTAAACACACTGTCGCCTTCTTCGGGGTCGAAATAATAATCAAGGTTTTCCACTTTATATCATTTGTCTATGACAAAAAAAACATTTAAAATATATAAGCCGCATTTCAGGAAACATTTGAGTAGGTTTGACGTTAAAGGCGTGTGTTTATTACAACCGTTGCTAAAATAAACTCTTTAAAATGAGCCAAGATACATGCCATGGAGTTAGAGGGTTAAACGCTCCTTAGCGAACTAAAACGGCTGTATTGCCGCCTGATTTACACATCTGAGTATATAAGAGTTGTTAGTTTGTCAGCAATGTGACTGCTTGAACCTTTGTGTTTGATTTAAAAGATATTTGAAGTAGGAATGTATGGAATCGCTGTTGAAATTGAAATTAACTGAATTGATGATAAAAAAAAAAGATACCAGTACACGTTGGTATTGCCCATTATCTATATGGATGTGGCCATATCCCGTACAGTATCACACACATCCGTACCCACACATGACAATTGCGTGTTCAGTATGCGCAAGGAAAGATTAGATTGAGGATTATTCTTAGAAAAAAAACGTCCGGGACTTTTTACTCCACTAAAATTTTGTGATAACTTAGGAAGAATATCGGAAAAAAAAAAAAGTATCCCCAATATTATTCCTAAATATGGCTTAAAGACTTAATAAATATAAAACACATGCGAATTCTGATTCCATGCTATTAAATGAAATGTATCGCCCCATAAATATGTTCAGAAGTGAACGCCGCCGCGCTGTTAAAGTCACTTCAGGTTTCCAATTTACCTTATTGATGGCGAGAAATCTATGATGTAATCGATCAAACATATAGGCCCATATGCTTGGTACGAAAAATGTGTGGTCGATAACATATCGCAGATTTTTCGCAATCAATAGCGGAAAGTGATAACCGGAAGTGAAGTTACCAGCACGGCGGCGTTCACTTCTGAATATATTTATAAGAAGATACCTTTCCTTTAATATGGAAATCAACGATATAACCTAAACAGTTTAGGCTTGAAGTTGATATTAAGATATTAGATTTAAAACAAATGTTTTCAAGCAATCAATTAGCGAGGACTACATTTAAAAAGAAATTATTGAGTAAACAGTAGTTGATGTCTTTGTTTAAAGCATTAGCACTGGGTCAGGAGACATGGTTATGAATTATTTGATATTGGGTCAATTATATATTACTTCATTCACCCTGATGTTGATTATTACTCAACCTTTTCACCAAGCAATGAAATACTTCCTTAATAAGCAAACAATCAAAACTGAAGAAAAAAGTGGCTGTTCTTTTATAATTGATTCATTCAGCACTTAAATTAAATTGATCCTTATGTACTGTGCTCTCTTGTATGGGTGTCTTTGGAATCGAGTTATGTGAAACAAGTAAAGGTCTCACGATTATTTCATATCAAATTTGAATCCTGCGAATTATAATCTTAGTCGTGAAACCATCCAAAAAAAATGGAGAGAAATTAACAAAAAGATTAAAATGCAATTTGCCGGAAGATCTTTTGATACAATGAAGAGAAAGCAGTTTTATTGGCAGATGTAAGACATTTGCACCACACTTCACACTGAAATCAAGAAATAAACTCAATTGGACTGATTATATGTTTAATACAATTATTGGTAGGAGAGGGTGATAGAATATTTGTTAATGAACATGATTATCGAATGTGTTATTTTTAAATCTATCAGCCATAGAGTTAATTCTTTGATACTTCCCACATTTCTGGATATCAATAACATAGTCTGAAAGTTACGTTAAACAATTGCTCATGCAAATAATTTCAACAACAAAGGTCTTGCACTTAGCGCGTACGGTTAGTGTAGGCTGTACTGTATGAGCGCGTACAGTTAGTGTAGGCTGTACTGTATGAGGGCGTACGGTTAGTGTAGGCTGTACTGTATGAGCGCGTACAATTAGTGTAGGCTGTACTGTATGAGCGCGTACGGTTAGTGTAGGCTGTACTGTATGAGCACGTACGGTTAGTGTAGGCTGTACTGTATGAGCGCGTACGGTTAGTGTAGGCTGTACTGTATGAGCGCGTACGGTTAGTGTAGACTGTACTGTATGAGCGCGTACGGTTAGTGTAGGCTGTACTGTATGAGCGCGTACGGTTAGTGTAGGCTGTACTGTATGAGCGCGTACGGTTAGTGTAGGCTGTACTGTATGAGCGCGTACGGTTAGTGTAGACTGTACTGTATGAGCGCGTACGGTTAGTGTAGGCTGTACTGTATGAGCGCGTACGGTTAGTGTAGGCTGTACTGTATGAGCGCGTACGGTTAGTGTAGGCTGTATTGTATGAGCGCGTACGGTTAGTGTAGGCTGTACTGTATGAGCGCGTACGGTTAGTGTAGGCTGTACTGTATGAGCGCGTACGGTTAGTGTAGGCTGTACTGTATGAGCGCGTACGATTAGTGTAGGCTGTACTGTATGAGCGCGTACGGTTAGTGTAGGCTGTACTGTATGAGCGCGTACGGTTAGTGTAGGCTGTACTGTATGAGCGCGTACGGTTAGTGTAGGCTGTACTGTATGAGCGCGTACGGTTAGTGTAGGCTGTAATGTATGTCATGACAACTATTTGTTTAGGATCATTCTCATTCCACGTAAGGCTAATATACTTCTTTAAAGGAAACAACAACGAAACCACGCAAAATTATAAAGAAAATTTGTACCCTTTTACAATGATCTTCATTTGGAAGCCATTAGCTAAGAAAATGTGGCAAGAACCTACAGTTTCTTCAATAAGTTTTAATTTTGTTTTTATATCTAAACGTTTTATAGAAGTAAATGAGCATCGGGCACATATTTTGGTGGTGCATCCCCTGTACGTTCTTTAACAAGAAATAAAGGAATGAATTTGAGTTGCAGGTTTAATAACAGACTACGGTGCACTCTCAAATTGATAACATTAAATCCCACGCTTACAAGTATGCATTGAAATACATAATTTTATTACGTAACTGAGCATTATCGCACCTCCATGACAATTAAAATTTGTAATCAACTAAACCTTTATGAATCGTTTGTTATGTCTTGGATATAAATAAGTGTCTCAGCAATGCATACAGAAACAGAGGAATATTACAACCTGGAAAACGCTCACATATCTCAGATTTATTATAATCTTCATCTGTATTTTATATGTACTACATCAGTTACTGCAACAACACTTCGTCAATGATTTCATCACTATATCTTTATGTCCGATCATGAATAAACAAACCATTTCCAAACATGCTTGTTCTGACATTATGTGTTTCCTTTTGTATTGGACCCTAACATATTTCGATAGATCACCATGGCTACAGACCAACGGTTCCAAACATGTTTGTTCTGACGTCATACTCCAACGTCTTATGTGTTAGCTTCACCAGCATGCGTCATAGGGGTTTCCCCTGTGCACATAGGTTACGATTGGTAGATGTCATATCTTTTGATGGCTTGTCCATTACTGTTTGGCAATATTCCTTATGAAAACTACAACTAATTGGAGTTTTTTTAATGAGTTTGCTGCTATCTCAACATTAAACTATTATCATTATTTCAATAGGCCCTACGCTAAACTGCATGTAACAGAAAATCAATACAGAACAAACAAATTATTTTGTGAGAGTCTGTTGTGTATACATTTATTATCGACGTGTGTGTTGAGAGCATAACTTGATGACGTATGCACCTCCGGTGACTTTGAACAGGCTAGTTTGAAAATGACATGGTTCCTTTAAAATCGGTCAAAATGAACCATTTCACAACGTTTTTTCATTTGTGATGTTTGAACGGACAGTGGTAAATCTTTTGCTCAATTGGGTAGCTGTGAGCCCAATGGGCTTCGAAATTAAAACAAAATGTCAAGAATCAATATAGGTAGCTCATAGCTTTGTTTTCGCAAAAACTAAAATGAGGTAAAAAAAACAGTACTCGACCACTGTTTTAGGAACCGTTTAGCCCACTCCCCCCCTCCCTTCCCTGAAATGGCTGGCGGCGTCATGACGAGTATATTCCAAATGCCAGTAGCACCGTTTACAGGGACATGACCATAAGGTGGGGTAGGTAGGGTCAACGGAGTCGACCTCCTAAACCGACTCGACAGGTTAGAACGCGTCGATTGGTAGCCCAAGTGGTAGAGTCGATTGAGGGGTAGAGCAGTCCGAGTCACTCAAGGGTAGAGCAAATCACTAGAGGTCGAGTAGACTGAGTTACTCGGAACATACTCAGGTTGAGACAATGATGACAAACAAAAAACAATGGAGGCTTTGACGTCTTAATCATATGATAGATTACGTTGGCCGGCGGGGTCACAAATTAGCCATGATGAAATTAGGGACCATGTGATAAATCATGTGGGATTAATGTCTCAGATAAAAAATAATACATGACGTTCTATCGACGTGTTAGCATATGTCGGTGGTCCAATGAAGTCTCAAAAAATAGCATTGATAGAATCTATGACATCATATGTAATGAATTAATGAGGTAAGGGTTTTATTTAACTTTGACCTCATAAATAATCAACCAAACTTAGTTCTACTTAAAGTAATGACCGATTAGTTGATCACGAAAATAGATCAATTCTACCATTTCCAAGTAAGTTTTATATGGGATTATTTTGTGGATAAACAATCAATTTGTTGTGAACCTAAAGATAAAAGATTTTTAATATTTTAATGAAGAATATTCTCAAGAAAATGTGTAAAGTTAAGACGTTCTGCCAAAAAAGTTTGTCGTTCATCTCCAATGGTGTGCAAAGGCAAAAAACATAACCTTTGTAAGGCCGCAGCTCAGTAAACAACAGCAATCACATGTCGGCATGATTAAAATGAAAGAAATTACGGCCAAACAATGGTAAAAGATTCCATACCTAGGATACCCCAGGGGTCCACTGGGGCCATTCTCTGTTACGTTACGTGTGTGAACGGCCAAAGAATGGCCCTTCAAAGTTGTGTTTAAACTTTTAAAGTTTGCTTTGTATAGACATACATAACAGGTAAATTACCGATTAATTTTATCCTGAAATTATTTTATTCGTTTTTGGTTATTGCATTTCATCTAAACTGATAAATAAGTATTATTCAAATTGATACGCAGACGGAAATGGGAACAGATTGTGTTTAACATTCTAAATTTTCACTTCACAATCACAGTAGCCTAGCTTAACGTATAGCCTGGGTTCCGTTTAGGGTAAATGGCTGGGCCTATAACGTTAAATTAGACTACTGTGATTGTGAAGTTGAAATTGATCATTTTAAACACAATCTGTAACCAAAATACAAATATTATAAATCAGTCCGGTCCACGTTCCCGAACGGGAAATCTCCCGTTCGGGAGATTTTTGTCATTTTAACACACAATGCATCTTTCCAAATTCAAATCGTTCTAAAGAAATACATAACGGTTATTAAGTAAGTTGAAGCCAAAGGTAAACGAAATGCATGCGAAATATTCAAATTTGATTGGTGTAACAGAACGATGAAATTATTTTCTCCATTTTCACCAGTGCAAATTTGACGTTCACTAGGGAATTTTAACGTAATCTTTTTGAGAGCAGATTTTAACATTTTATTCACCAGCAAAAGCTCAAATTTTACAGAAATTATAATTCCAATATCATTTCCAAAGTATACAACTTTAGAAATACAGAATTTGACAAGCAAAAAATAAAATAAGATAACGGCTAAACTTATTAGCAACAATCTAAATTATGGTCACTGCGCATGTTCCCTCCCGATCGGGGGCGTAGACCGGACTGATAATTTCAGGGTAAGATTAATCGGTAATTTATCTGTTAATATCTCACTAAACTACAGCTCTGGTCACTGAACATCAAGTGTTCAAATTGACCAATTTGAACACTAAGTATAACGTATATTATATATAGTATAACGTTGCGTTTCATAGACAGCGCATGCAGTAGAACACCAAAGTGACGTGTCGTGAGGACGTCATAATTCTTTCACAGATATCATCAATGACGCAAATTTTGGGTCTCTGTATAGCTTCATCAAATGATCAAGTACAGAAGACATTAAAATGCACAACAGAGGGTACGTTTTATATTGTGTCCCCATGTCAAAAAGTGGGGGACCTGTCCCCGGAAATTAACGCCCATGATCATATTATAAGATAAGTGGAACTTCTCAATCTTATTTTTTAATGAAATGCTTTTCATCGGAATATGTAGTGATGCGTGTACAACACGTACCGGACCTCCCTATACAACTCTACACTATTAGGACATAATCAAGCAGAGCTTTTTTTCAAAGGATCGACAGTTTGTTTTCTTCCAAACCATAAACTTAACTACACGTCTCTATAAAGCGTAAATCTTAGTGAACAATAGGCCTATTCATTTTCGATGGAATTGCCCTTCTGGGCATGTCTGAATAGCAGTTTCATTGGCATATGTAGTATGATGTGCGTACGACAGTATCACTACAATGTCCCACCACTTGTAGTATTCTAACTGTACTTCCACTTGGAACCTCGCATGAGATGGTGGTGGTTGTCATTGAACTAAAAGTAGAGCTGTCAGTCCTGCTCCAGGAATACAAAGTTGTCGTTGATGCAGATAGCCCAATTGAGAAGATTTCCTTGAAGGTTGCTCCCAATGAAACCTCCACAGAATGCGAGATGCTTCGTCCTTGTGTAACAGAACTGCCAATAGACAATCCTTTTTGCGTTGAGTGACTACAAGTCGCTGAGCCTAGATATAGTAGATTGAAAACAAAAAACCGAATGAGAGACAGTCATGGCCCATTGGGGGAGGGGGAACAGTTTCGTGTTAAAGGGGGGCGCGGCTATTGAGGGCTAAGTCCCCCTAAAAAAATGTCGTCACCCCATTTTTTTTTTAAATCCATAAATATGATTAAAAGTAATATCAAATGAACCATATCTAAAACAGATAGATGTTGCCCTTTTTTAGCCGTATCGAGTGAAATATCACTAATTTTGGACCAAAACTCTTTCAATTTTCACCATCACGTAAATATTCAATTTTAGACAGAGCATTTTTAATTTTGTCCCCACAATCTTCAATTTTGGATACAAATTTTCAATTTTGTACCAAAATTCTTAACTTTTGTACCAAAAATCTTCAATTTTGGACCAAATTTTGAAATAGGCCTTTACTTTTTCGCCCTGTGGGCAATTGCCAATATTTTTGGGAAATGCCTTTGAATTTTCGGGAATTCTCATTCAGTCATTTAATTTTCAGGAAATCTTGATGAATATTCAAAAATTCTCTTTGAATTTTCAGAAAATCTTCTTGAATTTTGCGGAAATTTCTTTATTTCCGGATTTTTTTTTTTTAAATTGGCGGAATGTTCATAAATTGCCAGGAAAATCTTCATCATTTTTTGGGAAATTTCAAAGACATTTCTTTAATTTTCAGGAAATCACTGTCATTTTGAGAAATTTTCAGTAAATTTTGGCAAAATCAAACAAATTTTCCAACAATTTACGCATTCTCCTTCACTTTTATGTTAATATTTTCCCATTTCCCCCTCCTAACCGGGAAGAAAGCATGCAAGCAGGAAACATAAACTCTTCATGCCTTTGCGTCCTTCCTATTCTCAAACCTGGTTTGGTGGTGGTTGGGGGAGGGATGGCGGCGGAAGAGGATGGGGGTTTCCGTGAATAACGTCCAAGAAGTGAGTGACGGTAAGGGACCTTGATAACGTTATTTCCGAAAAAGAAAGTGGGTGATGGTTGACTGGTTGGATGTACTATTAAAATCAGAGACTATGAATCCTTCCCCAATCGACCACCATAATATAACCATCTCCATTCGACTCGGCATGATACCGATTCTCGGGTTAGTGACCCTGATAACTGTATAGTGGGAAAATGGTCATCGGTGTAAATACACATTTACACACTGACATGGGCCATTTTGGGGAATCAAAACAAAACAATTTAGACTGGGTGTGTCAGGTGATTAAAAAGTACCTGCCCCAACCAACGCAGGATATCGTAGGAGGCGTTTTTCATGGTAGCTCTTTTTCCTCTTCCGAGGGCTTGTGAGATCGGGCTGGCAGGTGGGGGTATCATGGTACTCATTGTTGCCCATTTCACAACATTACACCCTGGTAGTCTGTTGATTAGAAGGATTTGTCAAAGAGTTTAAACTGTACCCTGAAATAATTTTTCTGAAACACTGTCATTTGAGGCTGTTTTTTTTGCTCAACTGTTTTTCATTTGAGAGGAAAGCTGGAGTCTAACGGGAAATGACCGTTTTTAACGGGAAATGGCGTCAACGGGGGAAATGACAGGACAGAACTGAGCTTTAAAGCGAAATACGGGGTCTACGGGGGATTGGGGAATAATCGGACAAAACTACGTTGAATGACAGGACAGTACTGCACTTTAATGCGAAATATTTGTAACGGGGAGAATGGACAGAACTGCACACTTCAACGTGGGAATAATTGGACAAAACTACGTTTTAACGTAAAAAATGGCATCAATGGGGGAATAACAGGACAGAAATGCACTTTAATGCAAAATACGGGGCCCATGGGGATGGTAACAGACATCAAGGACATTTAAACAAAGGATCTATATTGATCCAATAAAAACACACATGGATTATGAATATTTTTTCTTATCATTTCGCCATGCAAACATCTTCACAGATACACCATTGTTATATCATCACATTTTGACCGCCCAATTATTAAACACGCATTATGTACAGAATTGATGTATCGATCGGTTCTCGTTGTCAAACACAAGGACAATTAAACAAAGGATCTATATTGATCCAATAAACACACATGGATTATGATTTTTTTTTTCTTCTCCTACTATTGATATCGATTTGCCACGCAAACACATCTTCACAGATAAAGAAAGGATCTATATTTATCCAATAAACAAACATGGATTATGTATGGTTTTTTTCTCATACTATTAATATCGATTTGCCACGCAAACACCTTCACATATCATATTTCCCCAATATCATCTTTGACCACTCTTACTAAACACGCATTATGTACAGAAATGATGTATCGATTGGCTCTACTAACCCCCATTATTAAACAGCAATAACAAAAAATACGCATGATGTACACACTATGGATCGACTGTATATCCTACATTAAAAAACGCCCGTGACGATAACTCAGCCAAATTGCGCTCGGTTTCTACAGTTAGAAGTTATGTCCACAAATGGCCCAGAAGCAGCAACCAAAGTGAAATTTAACAAAGAAACGGACCACAGAAAGCAAAATTGACACAACGGTAAATTGGGAAAAAAGGTGCGGAATCAATCTTTTTTTTTCTTCAACCTCGCGGGAGAAATAAAATTCGACACTTTTATCCAGAATAAATGTGCAGGGTCTAGCAATCATGTTTGCTCTGACGTCATACTCAAACATCTGTTGGTTGAGCAGCCCTATGTATAAAAATCAATCAATGCAGGACAGAGGAAAAGTGGGACATGTTTCCAGTGGCCAAAAGAGCTCCTTTGTTATCTGGAATGTCGATCGATGGAGCTGACTGGATTATTGGTTGTTTACATACATTGGGTACTCACGTATGGTGTAATCATAGCGCTTATACAATTTGAAGTTGGATAGCTATCATACATTACGTTATTTCCCCGTAGACGCCAGTTTGCTCGTAAAAACGCAGTTTTGTCCGCTCAAATGAAAAACAGTTAAGCAAAAATTGGCCCTACCGCTATGGCTGGAACGGTATTTTGTTTTTGTTAGACAGTTAGAGTCACACTGTAGCGAAATAACTGTAAGTGTATATTATAAGTGACTAAGGCCTACAGGAGAGGAAAAAAACGCTTATTTGCAATGGGCATCTGATAATGAATTGCCCGTGAATTTCTTAAGGCAATCTGTTTCCGAGCTGCATGAAAGATGATCAATCATGCTAAGAAAAGTCATGCATGTTGGTCACAAAATATTACAAAAGGTATAGTAAACGTAGATTTTACCCCAATATTTGATTTTTATCTTAACACAAATAAATTAAGAGTACAAAACAGTCTGAGATTCCCGCGCTTTCTCTCTGACCAATCACGTTACATGAATTATAGGTAAAAGTTACTGCCAAATTGAAAATTCTGAAACTGGCGCTAAGCATTTGATAAAAATCTTTTTTCCTTCTTATTTTAGTAAAAATGCGCAAATAATTTTTTTAGATCCTATGCGCACAGGTTGGATTGTTAAAGAAAATAGTTTCCCTACTTTTACAAGTATATTGGTTTATGACAAACAAAAACTACTTTGATAGTAAAAAATGCTTGAAAACCACTTTTTTACAACTCTATTCGATATTCATTTTATTCTTTAGATTGATCCTTTTTAACGTTCTTGAGAAAATATATAACAAAAGAGGAGTAAAAATCTATACTTAATTATAAAAGACACACAAGAAGCGATTTAGCGATGAAGCCTTCTGTTGACGCCTTTTTTGCCCGTTAAAAACGTAGCTTTGTCCAATTATCTCCACAATGAAGCCCTGGTAGACCCCGTATTTGATTGTGCGTTTTGTCCTGTCATTCCCGTTAGACGCCATTTTTTCCGTTAAAAACGTAGTTTTGTTCAATTATTCTCACAATGGGGAGTGGATGGTCACGTTGACGGTTAAAAAGAGGATGGGGGGGTCTGTCATTGAATAACGTCCAAGTATTTCGCAATAAAAGTGAGTGATTCCGTTAAAAACGCAGCTTCCGTCTGTAAGGGACCTTCCTGTCATAACGTTATTTCCGAAAAGAAAGTGTCAGAAAAAAATGTCTTCTCAAATTAGTGATGGTTGACTGGTTGGATGTACTTAAAATCACACCGTTTTAAAATCAGAGACTGTGAATCCTTCCCAATCGACCATCTATATTATTTGTACAGTTTAAATGACAAATCTTAAGCTTTAATCAACAGACTACCAGGGTGTAATGTTGGGGAAATGGGCGACAATGAGTACCATGATACCCCCACCTGACACACCCAGTCATAATCATCTCCATTCGACTCGGCATGATACCAATTCTCAAGGTATTTGGTTGGGACCAATAACTGGAAATACAAAACTTGGGACGCCCACACGTACGGGTTTTGCACACTACATGAAACACGGGCCATTTTGTAACTCAAGGAATCAAAAAACAAACAGGGAAAATCTCTTAGACCGCTATACAGGCCCGGACCAGTCCGATGACCAAGAGGGAAAATCTCAGGGCCTACAGGCCCAGACCAATTGACCAAGAGGGAAAAGCCCAGGGGCCGCTAGTGGCTAACATACAGCTCCGTCGTCGAGAATTCTTGTGACGCCATCCGATAACCTAGAGGAAAAATCTGAGAGGCCGCTATACAGGCCCGGACCAATCCCAGGTAGTGATTGGCGGGAAAATCTCAGGGGCCGCTATACAGGTAGTGGTCAATCAGGAAGCGCCGTCGTCGAGAATATTCTGTGACGGCAATCTGATGACCCAGATACCAGGACAGGTAGTTCAAAAGCCGCTATACAGACCCCGCCCCTGGACCAACACCAAGACTTCGCCCCCTGGACCCATACCAGGCCTTCGCCCCCTGGACCCATACCAGGACTTCGCCATGAACCTCATAATTTTGCCCGATATTTCTCAATTTTCAAGCGGAAAAAATATATATATTCCTATGCCTGCAATGCCTGTTTACCCGAACAAAAAATTCAATTGATGAGAAGAAGACTTTCAAATGCTAACTTTCAAAAGACAAACATTGGGATTAGCTTTTCTAAACAGACAGCAGGCACGGATCCAGGAATTTCCGAAAGTGTGTGTGTGGGGGAAGGGGAAAGGGGGTGGAGGGGGCAGACGTCAGTTTTGACTAACTTTCGTTCTGTTGTGCATAAGTTTGGATACTTTGCACAAAACTTGCAAAGACGGTTATTTTTCTCACACTGCACTCTAGCTCCAAACTTATCTGCTTATCAACCATAATTTAAATTAGAATGGCAGAATGGAAACTTTTTCTTAAAAGAGACTAAATGCGGAGGTATGTGGTCTGGATCTGTGCCTGGGCAGAGAAGAAGGTTGTTCAGAAATGGAAACTCAAGTGATCTACCTGAGTTGATTTTAACATGCCTAATCTAAAATTGCCTTCTTTTCATCAATTAAATTTTTGAACTTTGTGTTGATTTTAAACCATTTTTGTGCATCAAAAAGCAAGAAATCTTCATAGCTTCAAGGAGTTTTGCCCCTGGACTCATATCAGAGCTTCGCCCATGAAACCCACAATTTTATCAAAATTTCTCAATTTTCAGCGGAAATTTCTCCTCTGCCTGCCTGTTTTTAAAAATGGTAACCCATGCTTATCTGAGCAAATTTTAGCATGATAATTTCAAATTGTCTTCTTTCTGTCTCTTCATGAATTACATTTTTCAACTTTTGTTGAATTTCAGCCATCATTTTGGGGCATCAAAATAAGAAATCGTCAAGGCTTCCGGACCCATATATCAGGGCTTCATCATGAACCCAACAATTTAACCCGAATTTTCTATATTTTCTGCCTGTTTACATGGTTTAAAAATCTATTATCAGATTATGGTAACCCAAATGCTTATTTGAGTAGTTTTTAACATGACAGAATTTAAAATGGTTCTTTTCATCAAGTTTTCGAACTTTGTGTTGATTTTCAGCCATTTTGACAGTTTGAGGCTTCAAAACTAGAAATCTTAAGGGTTTCCGGGGCGTCGCCTCCTAAACCATAACATGGCTCAGGGGCGTAGGAAGAGTAGGGCATGAACCAGTGGCGTAACTAGAAATTATGGGTGGGGGGGGCGAAGACCTCAATTTTCCGACAAACTGGAAATATCAAATGGGTAGACAGAGGCCTATTAACAGTAGAATGTCACTTATAGCGCGCGCGACTGGCATTCCACCGACCGCCAAAAGATCATCAATAGAATTTGGAAATTTCCGACAAGAACAACCTCCCCAACCCCTGCACACCCGTTAGTTACGCCACTGGTATAAACCCACATTTTTTTTATTTATATAGATATTCATTTATATAGGCCTATTTATAATAGGTATTCATTGTGCCCCATCTTCATTGATATTTTACTCAAGAAGAGGGGATGGTATAGTAACAAATTTAGAGAATCCTGCATACCTGGACTGGGATTTGAGCATGCTGCAATTTGTTCGTACTGTTCCGATGGTGTGCACCTCAGAGCTGTGTTAGAAAAATCACAGGCGCAAGACCAAGAGCTCATCTTATCATTCCAGTTGTGCGGTTTTTGAGATGGAACTCCTTTCCATTGAACCTTTGGTGACCACCTCTGTAATTCTTATGCTGATAAACATCCAGACGACATCCCTCACTTACAACTAACGATGAGACCCTGTCGTTCCAAGAATGACCAACGCAGGCTGTATTTTCCCCGTTATATATGTAACGGTAACTCCCTCCACAGGATAAGTTTTCCACGTAATGACTGTGCTCAAATACTCGTGCGCACATGAAGGTATTGTAGTTGTATTTCTTTGGCAATTCGTTTGGGTTTGGGCATAGCGAGTTTATCAATGCAACGCAAATGCTAAACAACAGAATGATGCGCATCATTTTGAAACTTGAAACCTGTAAGTTTGAACAAAATAAGCAAAGGATTATTCAAAATAGTGTATCTCACGCAGATTTAAAAACATGAAGTTTGATCAGCATTTATTAGGGTGAATTAATGATCTAGGGTGTGTTTATACATTCTTGTTGTTATATCAGGAAGAGGCTATGAAATTCATTATAGGTCAAAATGATAATCATGTCACGTTACCAGGTTACTAAATGCATGCCTTAAAAAGTTTTGAAATAGTTAAAATATATATATTTTTTCTCTCTCGAGATTAGGAATTTTTAATTCGGATTCCATGACGTTAAACTATAAGATCGTGTTTGCTTAAAGTTTAGGTACAGGAAATGTGAAGGTACTTACAAGAGTACTCAAAAGGAATTTGATATTACGTTTCGCATCAAATTACGATCTGTGCGAACATAAACGTATAAAGGTCAACTTGTGACAAATTCTGGGACCTTAATAACATTTTGATATTTTGAAAAAAATTCTGACTTTATCTTATGAATTTGTTGTGCAGAAATTGATATCTCACAAGAACATTAGCATACTGGGCGAAATCAATATTTTTTTAGGGCCCTTTCCTTCTTTTTCCACGAAGGGAAGTTGTCTTTGTTGCCGGAATTTTATCGATTTCGTTAATTTTTAGCGCTGCGAGGGAGGCCCATGTAGTTAATGACTGGGCTATTGTTATTGTTTAAATACTTTTTGTCGAAACACTTGTCTTTCCTTCAATAAACAGTCTGGAAGCATGCCTTTAAATAGGATAACACATAAAAATATTGAAGTCATGCAGCCATATTTTTCAAATGTTGCGATAAAATGTCATAGTCTATAATTTATGAACTTGAAATATCAAAAATAATTGTGTTGAAAAAATTTGAATTTTCAAAATGGCCGTTTCGCGACTAAAAGCGTAGCTCTATTGTCTATTTTATCTAACATTTCGAAAACGGCGTGGTGAACATATCAAATGGGAGTGAAAAAGCTGTAGCCATAATAGTAATGAAGGTATTTTCATAAGTTGTAAGTTTCCCCTAGCAAAGATATTTTTCCCAAACGTATTTTAAATTTGAAAAAATGTAAGATTGCATAAGGCTTTAACGTTAGGATAGCAAAGGATCATAGGAAATATAACAAAATGGCGGCTTCATGTAGCAAATGTTCCCATTAATAGGAACATTTATGGTCCCATTAATAGGCATGCTACCGGACTGATTAATTGTACTAGATGATTACAGAATAAGAAATAGAATATGGAATAACAAGATAGAGAGGTCTGTTAATTATTTCATACATCACAAATGCAGAAATGCATGCACGTGAACATTTTTGACTGTTTGATGGGAATTCAAGTTTAGTTATCTCATGGTTTTCAAAGCATTAAAGGAACATACCCGTGAATTGTCATTTTCATTTATATGGCAGAGGGCTATCAAAGAAACAAATTGGTATAACAATCATGTTGATATCTTATTCCGTTTAAGAGTTATTGCATTTCAAAGATTTCACGAGTGTGTTTAAAAGCAGCCTTGCAGGGTACAATGTGATGTCATAAAGGCTGATCGAATACTATTGTGTTTTGGGGTATTTCTATCAAATAAAAAAATGTTTTTCATTTAGTGTAAGGTACATGACTGTATGAGCAGATAGACAAAACATGTTCTAAAGTGCATGTTATACCCAATCTCAAAAACTAAACCAAAAAAATGATTCCAGCATTTAGGAGGAGGTGGCAATTAATCGTAAAAAAAAATACACACAAATTGTCTTGGATTTGCCTTTATGACATCACACTGTACACTGTGAGGTCACTTTTCAACACATTGAAGAAGACCCAACTAATGACATGCAACCATCCATTGAAGGTTGAAATTCAAACAGAAAATGGACATTTACTAGATGAAGTTGTTGGTATGTGTGGTCCTGGAGTAGGAGCATAGAACAGGGCATAAAAGTAAGCGGATAAGGAAGGCGATAGAAAGCTTGTAATAAGATGAAGAACATATGAAAGTCTTCATTACTCGGGCATCTCAAACTACACTTCGTCTTGTTCCAAGCCACTGTTCAAAGTTTCCTATTGTATGGTTGTGAAACATGGACCAGCACAAGAAATATTGTTAAAGACGGGTCGTCGGGTGCTATACTAGGTTTTGAAGATCAGCATGTAACGTCAGCTGTGAAGCACATATAACAAACAAGGAACTGTATGGGGACGCTGAACCACTTACTACAAAAATCACCACAAGACGACCACGTTTTGCTGGAAATTATTGTAAGAGGACTGAGGGCATGTAAAATCTCTTGAGCTTATTACTTGAAGACCCACACAGGAAAAACGATCTAGAGGACGTCCATTTAAGACCTTTGTGGTCCTGCTGCAATAGGATACGGAATACACCGTCTCAGGAGTTGAGTCCAGCATGCTGGACAGACAGGTTTGGAAAGATATCATTGACGCCCAACAGCAAGAGTTGACGGAGTAAGAGTAATATAAGATTTTGGTCATTTTATAGAAAATTTTGGTTGAATTATAGAAACATTTTTGGAAAACTAATGCAAATTTGACAACATTTCCTGGAAATTTAAAAAAAGTGTCTAAAAAGAAAGGAAATTTTCCGACAATGTAAGAAACTTTCCCGAAAATGAAGGAAATTGTTGAAATATTGACAAACATTTCCCAAAAAGGGAAGAAGTTATCCGCAATTTTATGAAATGTTCTGAAAATGAAGGTATTTTCCCGAAAATTAAAACAGATATCCCAAAAATCAAAAAAGATTTCCCAAAATTAAAAAAAGATTTCCCGAAAATTAAAAGCAGATTTCCCGATTATCCGCAATTGCGTTTCATAGAAACGTACTGTATTTACCAGTGCACTTTCTCCGCTTGTAACCGGTGTATTTTGAAGTTCTTGCCCTCTGCCAGGTGAGCGACTCTTCCTGCGCCCCTGGGTCATAACGGATTAATCATCTGATATCTTAACCTTCTATGTATCACTTAATAGGCCCTAAAAACTTTTTGGGGGACAATTTATGTTTATTGATTGATTGATTGATTGATTTATCTATTTATTCATTGATTGATTGATATATATCTGTCTATCTATCTATCTATTTATCTATCTATCTATCTATCTATCTATCTATTTATCTATCTATCTATCTATCTATCTATATCTATCTATCTATCTATCCATCCATCCATCCATTCATCCATACATCCATACATCCATCCATCCATCCATCCATCCGTCCATCCATCCATCCATATATATATATATATATATATTTATATATTTATGTATATGTCTATGTATACATGTATACATATATATATATATATATATATATATATATATATATATATATATTTATTTTATATATATATATATATATATATATATATATATATATTTATATATATATATATATATATATATATATATATATATATATATATATATATATATATATATATATATATATATATATATATATATATATATATATATATATATATATATATATATATATATATATATATATATATATATATATATATATATATATATATTGGAAGAGAGAGGGGAGGGGTATGTGCCTGACTATAGGAAATTGTAATTTCCTGTTTTGACGACTTTAAATTCAATAATATCCGTCTTTACAGGCTATATTTTGCTTCAAATATGGCAGGCCTTTTAAATGTTGATTACAAAATTGGTGCGAAAGCTTTTAAGTGATTGTCTTAAACTCATTCTTAACTTCTTAATTACCCATGAACAAACATGTGTTTTGGAAGGAGGATACATTGGGAGAACAACTGAATTTATTGTTACTTTGATTATTTTGAGGGTACCTTTCTTTTTAGGATTTTGAAAAGGTATTCGATCATTCATGTTGGAATTTTATGGATGATGCTCTGCAGTCTTTTTCGGTGAAAGTTTTCTACCTTTTATTAAATTTTAATCTATTTTTGTATCACTTTATAACCAATACTGTATATTCTTCAATAACATGAAGGGGGCGATTTTCGTCTATTTAGGAACTTTCATTCAATTTTTTCAGTGAGATTGACAAATATTCGTTTCCAAAAACACTATATGATTTCTAAATTTTCCGCACCTTTTCATAATGATGATGATTCATTGAAATTCATTAGTTCTTTATCAAACCACTGCAGCAGAGAATGTGATGAAAACCGTTGGATTGAGAACTCCGGAACTGACCCTAATTTCGTTCATTGTGTCATGAATATGTCCAAATACTAGGTAGTTGTCTAGTAAAACGTAACAAAGGATCAAACTCAATAACTAATTATGGTAAACCTGCACAATCAAAGTATGAAGAATATGATTATTGTAAATTGATTGAAATTAACATGGTAATCGTACAACTTTTGGCAAACTTTCCTGACATCGTGAACGAAATCTGGAGTGTATCAAAATCGGGTCACTTACCTGCTTACTATACAAAAAATAGACGAAAAATTATGCATACCTGTCAGGCTCAAACTGTCTATGCATAAAAGAAGACCTTAAGTTAATGTGTGGTGTTCTTCTACAAATATCATATGACACAAGCAGAAACTTCATTGAAGTCTTTCTAAGGTTATCTTTCACCTGCCCACCAGCCAACTACTGTAATTATATCAAAGAGTGTGTGGAAGCTCTTTGATTATATACAACCGGATGATATTACCTGATACTAATAAACTGGTATGAATTTAAAAATCAGTGAACAAAATTGATTTGTTTTCTTATTTGTCAATAATTGACTGGGCGGATATCATATGATATTTACTGAGCAGATTAAAGGTCACTGTCAAGGAGTCTCTCCCAATATTTGTTTAAGATCATTACGAAAGGAATGGTGCAGCCATTAGCACAACTCGAAGGTGAAGCTTTTCGTTCTGCCTGAATGTTGTAACAGTGATATAAACATCTAATTCAGTAGACCTATTTGACAATACTTTACAGCACAGCTAGCGTGTAGCAGCGCTAGTGCGGAGTCATATTAGGCAGTTATTAGGGAGTTATTAAAATTTCACTTTATTGAGCATAGGCATACGAGGCGCGGTGGGGGGGTTCAATCATTGTAAAGTTATTGGACATTTTGATAAATTTAATAGAAATTTGGCAAAATTTAAAAAAAAAACAAACAGAAAATTGACAAGAAATTCTTAAAAATGAGAGAAATTTCACGAAAATGTAAACAAATTAAAAAAATTGCGCAAAAATCGTTGAAAATTGCCTAAAACTAAAGGAAATTTCGCGATTAGCAGCAATTTTGATGGAAACTTATTATACCAAGTTTTGAATTCTTCAAAGTCAAATGTAAATTAGTCAAGTCTAATAGGGGTGAGGGGGGGTATTTACCCATGCATATTCATTTTTGACATTTTTGTTTTTTACAGTTTCTTGCACGAAAAAATATATCGTAATGCATACCAGTATACATGATTCCGCCCTGGGTATAGGAGCATGTTCTTGAAAGGTAGGGGAGAAGGGGGAAAGGGGGCACAAAGATATACTACAACACTAGTTCAATAGTAAAAAATTGACTTAGTTGAGGAGGCACCAAAACATTGGGGGCAGGACGCTTACGCCTATGGATTCCTCTACTTTTCAAAATGAAAGAATACCCCTCAATTTATTGAAATTCTTTTAAAAATCAAGGGCAAAATGACTTGTTAGTGTTTAGTATTACATCGTTATCATAGTTCCATTTTAAACCTATTTTTAAATGTTTGTGCCCCCCCCCTCTCCCTTCTTGTGTGCTTTATATACAGATATAGGCCTACAGACTAGCTTGCAGGATGGGCAATCAACGTAGCGTTCTCATTGCCTCTTACTTTCACTTTGGGCTAACATACGACGAAATTCTTGCAACACTTGAAAAAATGATGGCATATCACTAAGCAAACGTTAGTTTAAAAGGCTTCCTGAGGAATTGGGGCTTTTCAGTGAAAAATATCATAACAATATTCTTTCTGTTGGTTTATACATTGATAAAGAACTGCAAAAGTCGGGGCAGCTTCATGGCTACCGTTGGTTTCATCTCAAACTTAGACAAGATGGTTTTAACATCGACAAAGAAACTGTTCGTTTGCTTTTAAAAGCTCTTGATCCAGTAGGTGTCTCCCTGAGGAAGCGTAGAAGGCTGCGAAGACAACAATATAATGGGCGTGGTCCGAACTTCATCTGGCACATAGACTCCTATGACAAGTTGAGACCTTTTGGAATTTGTTTCAATGGATGCATTGATGGGGTTTCTCGGTATGTCTTGTGGGTGGAAATCCACGCTATGAACAGTGACTCAGGACTCATTGCTGGATATTTCATGAATGCAGTAAAAGAAGTAGAAGCATGTCCTCGCCTAGTTTCACAGAGGAACGGAACTCTCAATTGTAAGAGAAATGCAAGGTTTCCTTCAAATAAACAGCACAGACGTATTTGCTGGGCGCCGAAGTTTTTTGTATGGTGCAAGCACCCACTATCAACGAATCGAGTTCTGGTGGGGAATATGAAGGAAAGTGTGCTCAGTTCTGGATAAATCTCTTTTGCAAATTTAAAAGACGAAGATGGTATTTTCGATGGAGATTTCTTGGATAGAGCTTTGAGTCAGTTCTGCCACTACCCCCTCTTCCATTTTGGATGTTGAAAATTGTGTTCTAATCACTACATGAATTACAAGTTTTTTTACCCAATCAAATATACTGACGAGAATATTCAATCAAGCAGAATGAATCCCTTTATTTTATTTCACCGAATAACACAAATTTATTCTAAGTTCAACCCATCCATAGAATTTTATCCAAATGAATGCCATATTCATGGGTCACATTAGGAAACCAGGTCAAAGGCAGAACCGTGAAAAAGATTACCTCTCAGGGGGGGAAAAAAAACAAAATTCCCGATCACAAGTGGACACATTGCACTGGTAAATTAAGTTCCATCAAAAGTTGCTTATCAGCAGATCAGGAAATCCCCTTAATTTTTGGAAAATTTCCTTAATTTTCGAATATTTCCTTTATTTTTAAATACATTTCCTTCAGTTTAGGGAAGTCTTCAATTTGGGAAATTTGGGAAGGTTTTCGGCAAACTTTTGCTTTTTTTGTTGTGGAAATTTTGTCCAACATTTTTTGGAATGTTTGGCCAGTTTTCGGGAAGTGTTGCAATTTTCGGTAGATTTTTCCCAAATATCTTTTTCCACATTTTTAATTTTATGTTAATTATTTCCAATTTCACCTCTCAACCGGGCAAAAACATGCAACCGGGAAGGTAAAATCCGCTCAAATGGACCGTTTGCTCCGTCTTTGCCGCTTCCTACGCCTCTGGCCAAAGGTTGCGGTGATATATCTTTATAAATTGTTTTGTTTTTCCGAAAATTGAGGGAATTTTACTAGGAGGGGTTCTAACCCCAGAAACCCCTCCTCTAGATCCGCTCTTGTCCTGCTTAACAGTAATCCCCATTGATATGAAAAGTTGAAATGATTAAAGCTAAATTCTCTAGCAAGTCTGTCACAAATAGACAAGTTGATGGTGAAACAAAAGGGCCCAAATACACAAATTGATGGCGCGCTTCACGCCTGAAATACCAAAGTCTGTCCTTGATAGACAAGTTGGTGTTGAAAAAAATGGGCCCAAATATGCAATTTGTCTCAAATGTTTTGCGCGCTTCATGCCCCAAATACGCAAGTCTGTCTCAAATAGATAAATTGGTGGTGAAAAAATGGGCCCAAATACGCAAATTCGTCTCAAATAGACAAATTAATGGCGCGTTTCGTGCCCCAAATTGGCAAGTCTGTCTCAAATAGACAACTTGGTGCCGAAAAAAATTGGACCAAATACGCAAATTTGTCTCAAATAGACAAGTTTATGACAAGCTTCATGACCAAATACGCAAGTCCACGGTCCCAAATAGACAAGTTGGTGGTGAAACAAATGGGCCTAAATACGGAAATTTATCTCAAATAGACAAATTGTTGGCACGTTTCATGCCCCAAATAGACAAGTCTGTCTCATATAGACAAGTTGGTGGTGAATAAATGGGCCCATATACGTAAATTTGTCTCAAATAGACAAATTCATGGCGCGCTTGATGCCCCAAATATGCAAGTTTTGGTTTGTTTTCCAAATAATTTCAAGTTGTCTTATTGTGACAGAATATCCATCAACATAAGTATTCGAGACAGACTTGCGTATTTGGGGCATGACGTAGCTAGTGAGGTTACACTTTTGAGGTCTCTGTGTGTGTGTGTGTGTAAGGGGGAAGGGGGCATTGTCCCCAAATGGCCCATGGCCGCAGTAATAGTCCACTAGTCTACACAATTAACTTCTCCATTTGAGACAATTGCTTACTTATAGCATGAACATCCACTGAATTCATCAATTTGGGACCACAAAGCCTGCCATTAAAACTTTGTATCATGAAGCCCGCCCGCCACAAACTTGTCTATTTGAGACCACATTGCGGCATGAAGTAGTCGTCCACTTGCGTATTTCAGACACTGCCAGTAAATTTATTTATTTTAGGACAGACTTGCATATTTGGGTCATGAAGCACGCTCCACTTACGGACACATATCGGTAATAAGAATCCGTTAATACGGATTTAAATTCATAATCACGCATTTGAAATCCGTTATTACGGATTCGAATTTTGAATTCGAAATAACGAATTTTAAATTCGTAATTACGGATTTGAATTCGTAATAACGAATTTTAAATTCGTAATAACGAATTTAGAATCCGTATTTACGGATTTGAATTCGTAATAACAAATTTTAAATTCGTAATTACTGATTTGAATTCCTAATAACGAATTTTAAATTCGTAATTACAGATTTGAATTCGTTATTACGAATTTGAATTCGTAATAACAAATTTAGAATTCGTAATGACGGATTTGAATTCGTAATAACGAATTTTATATTCGTAATTACGGATTTGAATTCGTAATAACGAATTTTATCATCGTAATAACGAATTTAGAATCCGTTATTACGAATTTAAATTCATAATAATGAATTTGAAATTCGTTAATACGGATTCTGTTTCATAATAACGAATTTGATATTCGTAATTATGGATTTGAATTCGTAATAACGAATTTTAAATTCGTAATAACGAGTTTTAAATTCGTAATAATGAATTTTAAAATTGTAATTACGGATTTGAATTCGTAATAACAGATTTCAAATTCGTAATAACGTTTCAGAGGAGAGTGACGGGAAATATACTTATATGATGGCCCTAATGGGCTTTCGTAAGGTCTGAAGGTAAATTTTGATGTTTCCTCAGGCTGGGTGCTTCAGTTCAGGATATTTTGAATTTATATTTTGCATTGTATTTGCATTTGTATGGATTATACTGTACAACAGGTCACCCCAAATTTGAATGTTGAGTTACTTTGATTGGAAGCCCCCTTGGCAGGTTAGCTTCTACAAACGATGAATATAAATTCGGCTCTTGGTTCATATAGTAACATATATGGGCAGATGGGTCTGACTATTTTGCTGACTGCAGATTGGAATTATATGTATTCTCTTTTACCTGCTTACAGTTTGGCGGAAACATTCATGTATACCACAGTCAAAGTACAGGGACCGCGGAGACCGGAGGCTGGGGGTAGGTGGGGAGAGGGTACATAAAATGGTCGGTTTTACTTCAGCATGTTCAAGGTCGAAAGAACCAGAGTCGAATCAAGCATAATCTTTTTCTTCCTCCTCACAATTTCAGCTATCATCACCTTATTTACTTTAGAATGAAAGGCCATCCAGCTGCTCAATGACCTTTCAGCCTTCGGACCTTGAGATTTTTGAGACAATATGTAATGCATCACATCTTACTCCATGGTGATTGGGTGAAGTCTTTAAGTTTCCTCAGTGATGTATGTGTAAAAGTGTTAAAAGGGACTAAAAAAAAATCCAGGTACTTACTTTCTAAGAGCAAATCTCGCCATATCAAACAAGGAGGTAACTCCGAGATCCGAAAATATCTCTCCCGCTCCCATGTCCACTTCGGCTGCCTTTTAAATGCATTATAAATTGCTTTACAACATTTTTTATTTCAATTAATTTTGATAATTTTCTAAAATTAATTGTAATTTTATGTTTCCGATTATAGGTCTCCGTTTTCCAGCTCTTCGTTTTACAGATCTTGGGTCTTTGTTTTTTTTTGACACCCATTCTTGACACCTGGGTGGAGTGGTTGGAAAGGAGCGGGGGTGGGTGGGGAGCTATACCCCCCACCTTCAGATAATTTAGTTGAACATGTGTTGTCACTTTACCCGACCGAATTAGCCCACAATATTTGAACGCCACCGTCTCTGTCACTGTTGACGGAGAACGGAGAGCTTTAGCCAACATGATTGTGTTATCATCTTACCCGACCTAATTAGCCCCAATACGTTGACGGAAAGGAAAGGGGGAGGGGGGATTCCAACTCAAGTTCTTAGATCTGTGCATTGAGCATATTCGGTCTATTTCACAAGAACGAAAGAGCTCGGGTGTCATAACAGAACAAAATATATTTGTAATTGAAAGTAAGAAAGTTGTTTTTTTTCTCAGATGAAAATATATGTACCTTAGACCTTTGTTCCAGGGGCTAACACATAGGTATAGGAGCATTTTGTAAGTGTATGTGCCACGAGGGTCTGGCTATTCCTTCCTCCTATAAAATAAATCTCTAAATATATACATTGTTTTGTTCCCATACATTTTTAGGAATTCTTTGGAAAATAATAACATTTTGTAGTTAAAATGATAACTGAAATTAGGCCTATCATTACATAAACATACAGGTACAATAAAGATACATATATCGTCCCTCTTTAGTGACGGATGTCATTTGTGTAGTGCCGAATGTCAAATTAAAATCATTACGTCAGCATCGGAAAATTTTGAAGCTTAATGAAATAAAAGTTGATAAACGTATTATACAGCTTTATAAATCATTGAAAAGGGAACCGCATGCTAATCTTTTGACAATTGTACAATGATAATTTAAACAAAATCTGATTTTATAAAGCTACAAAAACATTCGCCGTCAGTATGCGGAAATAATAATTCAGTATTTCGCGACAATCTCTGTTTAACCTAAATAAACATTCGGCAATATGGGACGATATATGCAGGCACGTTAGTTGACAATTTTGACTGGGTGTAAAATATCATATTTACCGATGCCCTCAAATAAAATATATCCATTAAAAAAAAAAATCAAGATCTCACCTTCCCGGATGCCTTCATTCCCCCTCCCCCCCCATCACCCCTCCTTCACCCCCTGCCTCATTATTGGAAGGTAAGAAATAAAACATAAACATATTGGTGGAATTGAAGAAATTTCAGAAGAATGACAACATTTCCTAAAAATTGAAGAAATTTAAAGAAAATTGACAACAAAATTTACGGGGATATGGGGTATTCAACCATAACCCGGTCCCTAACCCTAATCCTCTTAAAGAAAATTTCCAGAAAATTGTCAAACAAGTACGAAAATGAATTGCTAAAGAATAATATTGACATCACAGTTCCACAAACTTGAAGGGAAAAAATGGTTACCTTTTAATACCTTTGTTTATTCTTTCCCAATTTTTATATTTATTAATTTTGATTTTTTTTCTATAATACAAAAAGTGAAGGTATATATATATATATATATATATATATATATATATATATATATATATATATATATATATATATATATATATATATATATATATATATATATATATATATATATATATATATATATATATATATATATATATATAATATATATATATATATATATATATATATATATATATATATATATATATATATATATATATATATATATATATATATATATATATAATATATATATATATATATATATATATATATATATATATATATATATATATATATATATATATATATATATATATATATATATATATATATATATATATATATATATATATATATATATTTAGTTGTGGCTACAGCCTATAATATGCCTTTGTTATGAAGGGCACTTTTCTTTATTATTTTATGATTTAGTTTATGTTGTTTCTTCATTTTAGCAATGCTATAGCACATGTCTCCAAAAACTTTTAACAGTATTTAGTCACTCAAGATTCTTCTTTTCCTGGTAATATGATAGTCACTCCTATCAGGAAGCTGTGCTTTCATATTTTAAATTAAACCTAAAAGTAATCCTCTAATTTAAATCTTCATCCCATGTGTTTATGACTAAAAACGCCGACAAATTCAACCCAAGAATGTAAAACATGTTATGATGTTTTGACATCATGTTCCGATTGAAGGAAGATATTGTAACTTTGCTTTTATATGTGTTGAAAAGTTCATAAAAGCAGTAGAGGCAAGGCCTTGTTTTCACTTATCTCAGAATCAAGATTCTCTAACGGAATAAGATTTTTGAATGCATTCATCATTATTTTGTTTCTTTTGAAGTCCTCTTTCTTATAAGATAGACTCGCTAGACCTCTGAGCTGATCCTTTAACATGATACTGCATAAGTAACTTGACCACAAGTCACTGTTTGGCATTCAGACTTCTTTTTTTCATCCGGTGGATCTGATTGCCTGCAGTGGATCTGATCGCAAGGTCGCATTTAAGTGAGAACACACCTAGGATTCTTGACGAACAGATTAATTGAACTAGCCCTTGGAATGAGTAATATACAGCAGCAATGAAGACGCATATATAGAGGGGGTCTTATCAATTCCTTGTTCTAATCATGATGGATTACCAGTTGGGAAGAATTTCGTTATAACTAGGCAGTGATTTTAACCAAAACAAAGTCACGGTCTGCAAATTTCTAGTCTGCAAATTCCAGTCTGCAGTCTGCAAATTAGTAAGAACGGCTAGTAAACACCCCAAAATATAGGTTGAGCTATAGTTACTACATCATTGTTGCCGTGATCCGCTACATGGACGTTACAGTTATAGCCTCATGACCCTTGTTCCTCGTTAGAACACATCCACTTTGATTCAAACACAAGACACGTCACGTAAAGTTACATAGCTGCATACGATTTTATTCGGGTGTTCTTTCGGTGTTTTCAGTGTTACATTTCTGAGATTTGTATAGGATGAATGAATGAATAACGTAAGATGATGACATTGAATGATAACGTAGGATGTAACGTAGGATATAACGTAGGATATAACGTATACGTAGGATGAGATGATTCTTTGTTTAAAACAGAAAGAAAACATTGCTTAGAGAACTTACTAACATATTACATCAAATACATTCGTAATTCGATATGTTCATGAATAAACATAATATAATCGTTTACGCCAAATCATACATCAACGATAATTGCCAGCATATTAAGAATCGATTTTAACATTTAGATAATGTATATTTATGATCATTATGGATAAATGCGACATTTGTATTTCTGTACGTGGTCTTCTTCGCAATTCAGCTCACATCAAACATTTCGTTCTTACGATGCCATTACATATTGAATATGACCTCAGCATAAACAAAACAGGTTCAATCGAGGTTAATTTAACCAGTATGAGAGGCCACTATACAAACCCGACCAATCAGAAGCCGGCTTTGCTATGACGTCATAGCTTCGCCGTAGTTGCTTCTGATTGGTCGGGGTCTATATAGTGGCCCCTGTGATTTTTACATCTGGGTCATTGAATGGCCATCACAGATTGTTTTGATTGTTCCATAGAGTCCTTTTAAGGAGGTGTATAGCTTTTCCTGACTAGGTGTGACAGATGATTATAGGGTCAAAGTACCTGCCCCAGCCAACGCAGGATACTGTAGGAGGCAAGCCATGGTAGCTCTTGTTTCCTTCTTCCGCCCTCATTAGGGTTTTATCTAAGACTGAGTTGCTAATGTTTTCATCAAGCAGATGGTGGTGAGGTCTAGTTCAATTACCCGTTTGTCGTCGACGATCCTGTACGTTCCATGTAAGGGGATTTTTGAGGATGAAGGTTTTAATATCCGTACGGGAGAGCTGTGAGATCGGGCTAAATGACGCGTTTTGTGTAGATCAGTCGGTATTTCTTGCTGATGGCTCTGGTGAGAACTTTACCGAGATCGTTTCTCTGGATGCGGTGAGCGTAGTGGACGGAAACGATGACTTCTTTATCATCGTCCCAAGACCTGCCGGTTCCTGGATCCACATGATTGACCATGTTGATCATCGCTTCAAAGTTAATCATTTGAATGGCATTGCGATCCAGAGTGATGCCCTTCACTTTGCATTCTCCGACAATGACTGCGTCAGTTTTGGTTGAGTGTACGTTGTAAGTGTAGTTCTTTGGACCTCCCGATACAAACTCGGTGATGTAACTCCTAACACCGTAAGGTTTCTTGAGCTCATCAGTCATGTCTCCTAGGAAGTTCCAGACGGGTGGTTGCCAATCTTCAGATCGATTGACGTGGACGATGGAATCCGTGTCGAAGTAGAGGACACGTTCCCATAGTTTCTCCAGGTAACTGTAAAGTTTAAGGCAGTCGTGGGCCGTGGTATAGGCTGCATTTAATATGTTGGTGTTAGGTGACACTTTAATGTACTCATCGGTGTCGACCTAATGGATCCGGGCGGTAAACTTGTCGTTGAACTGCACATATTTCACTTCTTTGGATTTGTCCATCAGCAGTTTGTAAAACGTTTCCAGGGTGTTGAAAAACGCTGTCTTGGTGAGTGTGTTGCGTTGATCAAACTTTCCCCAGAAGGAGTTCAAAATCAGCTTAGCCAAGGCACGCTTTCCCTCGTTTTGTTCGATGTTTTGTGGGTCAAGTCGGATACCTTCGCGAGCTTCGTAGTTGCTGATGTACTGGCGACGTTGCTCTTCGGTGTTGCATCCAGGGGGACATCCGTTAGCTTCTTGTTTCATTTTAAGTAACGTGTTGATATATACCGTGAATAGGCCGATCACTCCGATTGAAGGGTCGTAGCGTACCGTTTGGTTAAAATGACACACTTCTTCAACATGTATAAATCGATACCCCATTTCTACCGCTTTCTGCAACTCACAACTCATTTAAGTCCCGTGGAGAGCACGTTGATCTTTGTGGTGTTTGCATGGTTCTTTAGCTAATGCTTCAGCGCAGGTGGCACATAGTGGGAACAAGAGTTTTCCTCGACATCGGTACGGGAGAAACGGATGGTACAGAACACGAGGAGGTAGGACGGTGCATGTGATCAGCCCTTCATAGTCACTCACATCGGTCGTGTGCGGGGTCTTGATGATGTTGGGGTGGCCGATAGGATACTTGCAGTATTTGTTGACCCAAGGGTAAAGAGAGAAAACATCACTGTATTAATTTTTTTATCGTCTTGGACGACGTGATGCAGTTTAATGGCATTGGTGCGTCCTCCAAAGAACGCATCCCGTAGATGGAGAGGTTCTAGCAGTTCAAGCTTATCGATAAAGTCTTTCATCTGTGGGTTCCTCGCCAGCTCTTTTTTTGAATTCGCATTCCCAGATCTCCACCAATTGCCAGCCTTGACGGCGACCTTTGTTAATGAACCACTCTCGTCGTCGGTTGAGCTTGATGAAAGCATCCTCGATGGTTGCAGGTATGACAGCCATGCCACAAACAATCGTAGAACTCGTAGGCGGTCTTCGACGCTTCATCCCAGCCGTCTAATTTGTAAGGACCGATGTGTTTTTCTCCTCCATGAGACCTAGCATGCTGAATGCGTTAACCCTCTCGGTTCTCAATCCATTTTAACCATTGGAGAAGCTTTGACGGATTGGATGGCATTATTGTAACAACGATGAGGAACCAGAGCGATCGTATTAGGGCGTAGGAATTTTCGTCAAAACATCAGCATACAGGCCATGGAGATGATGATGCATTTTTGAAAAGGATCTTCTCCAGTAGTCTCCAAAGACTCTTTTCTGAATGCAAACATCATCGGCGAAGCAGTTCAACGTCACTGCAACAGTACTCGTACATTTCTCTAGCCATATCGAAAATCTTGGTCTTCTACTCTTCGTACCAGACAAGAAAATCTTTGTGTTGATTGGATTTTGTATGATCGGGGTTGTAGGTATCAACTGTAGGCCATGGACCGACATAGTTTTATTAGCTCTGGTGCTAAAAAGGTACGGAAAATCACCCTTTTTCATCTCTTTCAACCCGAACGTGTTAGGAAAGGATGAGAGCGGAGCCGGAATGAAATTGCATGAGTCAATAATCCTCAAGGTCGTGACATCTTTCATTTTCTTATTTCTGGCTATTTCTTTAAATCTTTACTCATCAGTTTGAATCCAACCATGACGACATTGGGGCATAGTCCGATGTTGTTCATGTGATCTAGAATGAAATGGCCATCTTATCCTTTCATGTTGTGTGCGATAGCCGTGACACCTTTGTTGTCTGGAGAGAGTAACCATTGGCAAAAATCCTTTTTGGTGTTTCTTCCTGTAAAGAAGTGTTCTCGCACGCCACATGTTTCACAATCTCGGTGAATATCGTCGCCGTAGATGCAGGTCAAGCAAACCCGGTGCGTTACACAATAGATCGGCACATGCATGTAACCAGCGTTGTCAAGCTTGTCTTCCGGAACGCATTTGAAATCGAAGAAGTTGTATTTCAACAGAGGGATCTCTTCTTTCTCCTCCAGCTCGTCTTCCAGACCGAGAATAGCTCGAGCCTCTTCGTCGTCGATGACAACGTGGTATCCTGCTTCCCCTCTATCCTTAATCACTTGCATGTAGCAAAGATGGTCCTTTGGTTGGTAACTCTTGCAGTTTATACAGTACCTTTCCCCAAATCGATGTTGATCTTTAACAGTGGTACCACAAGTTAAGCAGCGACGGATACGTTGACAGATCGTGCGTGTCGGTATTTTTGTCTTGGCTTGAATCCTGATTTGGCTCTTTATCAGAGTCTTCTTGTGGTTTGCAAAACAAGTCGGGTCCTTGAACGATCGGTCCCAATCGTCGCAATGCATCCATTCAGTTCATTGACATTCCTCCTTCTCTGCATTGAAACAGCACTCACAGACGTTACGACAACGATGATGTTAAAGTGGTCATATCCTTTCTAGCAGCGATCGCAAAAGTTGGCCACATCCAATAACCCGGTAGCGGAGTAACAACGTCAAATAAGCGTCGTGGTAGAGGTAAAGTTGGTTCTCACGAGGAGGCCCTCGGAACACAAACAAGTCGTAGAGATTTGTCGTAAGGACGTTCACTTGGTTAGTCGGGTAATACGACTTGGAATTGGTTGACTTCGCCTAACCCGGCAAGGCCCAAGCGCCACGCCGGCTCGTTCGTGTAACTCTTTCGCTAAACGTTGTTGGTCAAATTTACCTTGCCGATATTGTTCCAGTTGACGATTCGATCGGTTTCTCTATCGATGCGAGCTTTGGCGGTCACGACGGCATGGGCTAAACAGAGGTGGTCATTGTTCGTTATGCGGATGATGAATCGTTTCTTTGAGTCCATTCTTTCATTTTACTGCGTCCGCTTCCCCGAGGCATTTTGATGTGGAGGACTCGGATTTCAACATTGCCATCAAGTACGAAAGCGGTCTTGGATTGTAGTACTCGGGCAATCGCGGATAGGATACTTTGAATATTTACTTGGTTTCTCTGCATGAGTTAAATCCATATCGGGATGTCTAACGCCGGTGCGTGAATTTCAAAACCCACACAATCTTGTGCTGCAAGCCTTGGACCAGTCGTTCAATCAAACTTTCAAAAATGGTGTGTAAGGCAGTGAAGACGTCTCCCTCTCTATTGACCAGTTGGGCATTTCTCTCCCCGTCAAAGCAAATTTTCACATTTTCCTTGCTTTCTGAATGATACTGTGGAATCTGACGTCCTCGAGTCTCGACGATGTGATAGCAGCTCTCGGCAGTGACTTCCTCGTTCCCCACTTCGTTGCCTTCTACGTCCATATTCTCTAACTTGTCCTGCTCTTCTCTGATCCCTCCCGATCTTCAACGTTGCCACCCAATCCTACTTGTTCTCCGACATTGTACTGTTGTTGCAAGTGGTCGACGAATTGGTCGAGTTCCTGAGGCAATTTAAGCCCACCTTGAGCCACCATGTCGTCCAGTTCGTCGGTGGTCAGTTGACATTCTTGCGAATCGACGTCCCATTCTTCCTTGTCCATTTGCTCCTTATAGTTTGGTTCATCGATATCTCACTCCCCCATATCCATTTGCATCTCATAATTGGGTGACTCCAAAAACAACTCATTGTCTTCAGGATCAGGCGCATATTCCACCACCCCTACTATTATCCTAAACGACGATTGGCCGCCTGTCCTGTTTTTCTCCTTGTAATGCCAGTCATGGCAATCAAACACGCAGTATGCACACAATGTAGTAATACACCACAGTAAGTATAACACGAAATGTCAAGACGTTATACTTGATATAATTCAATATATAATAACACGTTGTGGTTGTTAGTGTAGCTGACGAATGCTCACGAATGAATGATAAAACAAACTCTTCGGCCCGCTTTTTCAATGTTCAGTCTTGAATGCCATTCAATACTGTTGCCATATGTGGTCATCACACCACTATTAATTGACCAATCTGATTGATTCAATATACATAATTCTGTTACGTATGTGATGACAATACCATTATTTAATATTAGTCTTTTATCCCTTATCCCATAATGCCATGGTAACATATATCAGCAAATATATCATGGACGTCTAAATAAAGGATCTTTATTGATCCATTATTGAAAAATAAACATGGGTTATGAATGTGTTTTCTTATCATTTCGCCATGCATAATCATTGATCGGTCTATTCTTGACCGCCCAAACAGTCCTCATCTTAGTTTTACCCCATTATTAAACATAAAATAATCAATGATAAAGTACTTTTTGTATCCACCTATTATTAAACACGTATTTCGAAATGAAGTATCAATCGGCTCTATTTTTCATACAACATTTTACCCCATCATTATCATTATACATCATATAATCAAACAATGAAGGGATCCATTTTAGTACCGTTTGCCGTAAAATAACGCCACATTTTTATTTCAACGTACGATTTAATCTTTCTATGACACTTGCCTTGGTCTTGTGCTCCGTCGAAAACAGTCGGACGCCTTTTTCTTTAAAAGATGCTTTTACCTGGCGGTTGTAATATTCCGATCCTTTGTCTGTCTGCAGCTTCAGCGGTAAATATCCAGCCTCTTTGAACATTTTTTTTTAAATGCAACAAGGAACGACGCTCTCGGTTTGTTTTTCAGAAGATGGCCCAAGCATATTTTGAAAACACATCGATGCACGCCAAAAGCCATTTCGCTCCTTTGTTATATCGAGAGTAAGCACTAAGATCGACGAGATCGGCTTGCCATTGTTCGTTGATGCCATTCACGATAACGCAATTTGTGGGTATCTGCGCCGTGAGGGTTTATGTAACGTGTACGTATCTTGGTTCTTAATCAAGATCGAACCCAGGTCTTTGTCAGATTCGGGAACTGTTTCTTGACCACTGAGTGCAGCTTGTCGACTTCGGCGAAACCAGAGGAATGTGATGGATCATAATAGACGTCTTAAAGGATTTTTTCTACTTTCTCTTTTTTCGTCGTAGATATTCTCGTCGTCATGATGAATCACACGTCCACTACAACAAGCGCTGATGCATGTAATGTTTTGTACAAAAATGCGTAAAATAGCTAAAGGTGCTGATATGTTTGCAATGACGGCTACTTCATTACTAGATGGCAGTGATTGAATCTTATTAATTCTCAGGGTACTGCAGCTACCGGTCCTTTTGTTTATAGCAATCTCTGCGTCGAGTACGTGTCATGAAAGATGTGCGCGGTTCCAACGTTTGAAATGAGACCTATACCACAGTATTAAGGGGTAGTTGGACTTTTGCCCCCATATGTCAGAAGTCTGGCACAAAACCCTTCACTGAGCCCAAGGATCATGGACCTTAATATAGTTTTATGATAGCAATAATTTTCCCGACTTTTGGTCAATTTGGGCCCATTTTTGAGGACCCAGATACGATCTCCCAGAAATAAGACCTATACGCCAGGATTAAGGGGTAGTTGGGCCTTTGTCCTCATATGTCAGAAGTCTGGCACAAAGCCTCACTGGGCCCAAGGGCCATGGACAATGTGATAACCATATAATAGCAATTTCCCGACTTTTGGTAAATTTAGGCCCATTTTTGAGGGCCCAGATCAGATCTCCCAGAAATAAGACGTATACCACAGGGTGTTGGTGTAGTTGGGCTTTTGCTCTTATGTGTCAGAAGTCTGGCACAAAACCACTTTTGGCCTTTTCGACTCCAGGCCCTTAGAAATGAGGCCATGGACCATGATTTAACAAAACATTTAGGACCAAGGGCCATAAGAATAATTTATAATAGGAACGACTTTTGGCTCTTTATTGTCCCGATTATGAGGGTCCAGGTACGATCTCCCATAAATGAGTCCACTACTTTTTGGTTTGGGAGTTAATGGGCTTTCACCTCGTGAGTATAATTACATTGCAACAACCGCCATCCACAAAACACTTTTATGTGACGATTACAAAATGTAAAACAGGAAAGAAAAAACAAAACTGATTTCGCTCCGTCAGTCCGTTGGTGGCCCAAATCCAGTAGATAGCGTCTTACAATTGTCTTGGTATTAAATGGATGAATATGCGCTCTTACAAAGGTTTGGCTCTTTGACAGTACTGACATCAAATCACTCACAAACGAGATCTATTTATAATAATGTACGCTCGTAAGATTGATTTTCATTATGTTGATTACAGAATGAGAAACGGTACTTCACAAGAACTTACAGTTTTAACAGAACGCCAAAGGAAATGATGAAACTTGACAAATTTGTCCACTTGCAAAAACAGTCGAGTCGTAGTCTTTGAATTTCGTACGTACCGAATATGAATATTAATGAGGTGGTATCCGTTTTTAAGCAAATCCACATTTGGGCCAGGTCCACATTTAGGCCAGTCCACATTTAGGCCAATTGCACATTTCCAGTCCACATTTAAGCCACTCTTTGGCCTAAAGCCCAGGTCCACATTTAGGCCAGTCCACATTTAGGCCAATTGCACATTTCCAGTCCACATTTGGGCCACTCTTTGGCCTAAATGTGGACTCGAGGTTTATATTTAGGCCAAATGCACAAAATGTGCTAGCTCTCTCTCTCTCTTTCTCTTTCTAGATGGAATTAAAAGATAGCCATCTCAGACAAATAGCTAAACATTATAAAGGGGACCCAAAGGATATTGGTGTTATATTTCTCGAGTTGGATGATGTGGAAGTAGACAACGCCACAGAAAACCAGAATGGAAATACAAACAAAATATATGAAGTTTTACTGGCATGGAAAAGAAAGAAACAAAATGAACAAGATGTAGTTTTTACAGACAAACTCATTAAAGCTTTGAGTGGCGACAAAAATATCCCAAACGCATCACTGAAAGAAATCATGCCCCCACAAGGTAAGCCAGATTTATGTTATAATCTAACGTTCCGATTAATGTGTTGTAAATGGTGTGCATTTTATTTCTCCAAAAGTGAGGAATATATAGTTAACAGTGACCACCACCAGTCTGGGAGAAATCCTAATTTGAAAGATCAGTAAGTGTTGAATACTTATTACTTTTTGAAATTCTAGAACAAAGTATTATCTAAGAACAGTCCGGAAACTTCTGATGTAACAGGAATTACTCCAGAACATGTAAAATTGCAAACATTTGAGCATGGGCACTCGCACACAGCATATTATGGAAGTCGCCATTTTGATCTATCATTTTGTTATCTATTATCTATTAGTGTTAGACTCCATATTTTTTACTCAAATCATTAATTTTACTAACATTAATTTCAATACAACGACAAAATATTGATACAACGGATAAATTCGAAAAAATCATGAAGATTAATGGTACTTGATTGTAATTTTAAACCGGAAATCCGCAGTAGATTTGAAAAGTGCGCAGTCAAAGTTTGTTAATATTCATTTGATATGTGTTTTCACTGTCAAGAATATTCCCCACGCCCTCTTTTAAATTCCTTATTGAGTAAGCGTTAGCGTACGTTGAAAAAAGCGGCCTCCATGAAACCTAATGAATACAAATCTACAACTTCTGGTGTAATTCTTTCTACACCAGAAGTTCAAAATCTCCCGGACTGAAGAACTTGTACCTGTTTTGGGTGTCCAATTGAGCTGCGATTGACCTATTAACATTTGTTGATGAACCCCGCTATCTATTGCACATTAATCACAAGGTAACCTATATTCAAAACCCACTTATGAAAATATAGGGGTTATTATAGTTTTAAGGGCGTAATTTCCAGACCAAAAGAGAGGTTTCCTTTAACGAACGTCAATTAAAAATCTTTTATAGATCCCATAGCTTTTTTTTGTATTCATGATGTTGCAATAAAATGTCATAGTTTCTAATTTATTTACGTGAAATACTAATAACCATAGTTTTGAAAAACATTTGAATTTTTGAAATGGCTGCTTTGAGCAAAATATCCTAGCTCTATTGTCTCTTATTTCTAATAAATCGAAAACGGCGTGGTAAACATATCAAATGGGAGTGGAAAACTTTTAGCCATGATGACAGTAATGAAGGAATTTTCATGCTTTTAAGTTTCCCCAAACATGGATATTTTCCCAGATGTTTTTCAAATTTGAAATTTTTAACATTGCCTAATACTTTAACGCTATGATACCAAAGGATTATGAGAAATATCACAAAATGGCGGTTTCCATGTAGCAAATTTTCCTATTTATAGCAACATTTATGTTCCCATTAATAAGCATGCTACCGGACTGCTTAACCTAAAGATGTTGGTAAGAGTCATTTAGTACCAGTTTCGGATATTGAAATCACTCATCATTTTATTCTATTTGAAATGAATCTGGGTTTTCTTTTTTATTTGTCAAATAGATTAATTGGTCTTTGTTATACTTTATGGTGGAAAATTACATTGCAATTAAAATTGTTTATATTTTCAGGTTCGTCGTAAAAAGTAAAGATGCCTATCCTTCTAGCCTCATTATTGAAGAAATATTAGTTATTGTTATTTTAGATCTTATTCATAGCTCCGTTGTACATTCACTTACACTTAGATGATTTCTTTGTTGAACTTCATATTTTGAAAACAGTCAGTAACCCTTCAGGCAAAACAGGAACCAAACCACTGGATTCATTCACGGACATTCTTAAACTTAGTGGAGAGAGAACCATTGTTTTAGGTGAAGCAGGAGTTGGTAAAAGTATCCTATGTTTGAAATTCGTTTGTGATTGGACGGCTAAAAGTGCCTCTTATTTAAAGGATATAACACATATGCTGCTTTTACGTCTTCGCTTTGTAAAATTATAGAAGAAATCATTTGTAGAAGCGGTTCTTGCATCTTTATCATCCAAAGAGTTTCGCAGCAGAGATGTTGAAGAATACATCGAAAGTCACTCAGATGACTTTTTGATCATTATAGATAGATTTGATGAGATTCCTAACGGCGTTAAAGGAACTCCTCTGCATGCAGACATCATGACAATCATCAAGGGAGAAAAGTTTCCCTCCGTCAAAGTACTTATCACGTCAAGGAAAGCTGCCTTAGGCGTGTTTCATACAAATTTGGAGAAAACGTTCGATAACGTTCTAGAAATCAAAGGCTTCATCGCAGAAGTTGCATCTACTTACATAAAGAACACATTTTTTAGGAATAACAATATCGTAGGGTCAAAAGCTACTAAAGACTTGAAAATAAAAGCTTTATTCGAGTACATTGGTACACGCCCATTATTTCTGAATATATTTTGTGGCACAGTTAAATTTAACATGGATAGAGATGTCCCACTTAATCCAGATACTTTCACGGGATTGTTCAAAGACGTGATGGCAAGCTACGAGTATCATCTACAACAAAAAAGGAGGAAATGAAGGCAAAAGGACAAGCCTTCATGCAGATTAAAGATATGCGTATTCAAACAATGTTATCAAACGTGGGATGGATTGCCTGGGAAGGCCTATTGAATGGTCCTGTATTGATCTGGAGGCAGGAAGAGTTTGAAAAGAACGATTTTTCACTTGCTCTAGAACTAGGCATTATTCAGAGCGAGTCATTTTGGGGCAATGATCAAATGACGGATGGCAGTGCATGCCGTACAGGTGTTAAGGAGATGATGAAACATACAAAAAGCTATGTCGGATTTCCTCACAGATTATTTCAGGAGTTTGCTGCAGCCAGTTTTCTATCAAATATGCCCACGGATAAGTTAGAGGAGAGGCTGCATCGACCACGGGAGGACAAGAACCTTGCGTCTTCACTCGAGTTTGTCTTCAGGTTTTTATGTGGACTGAAACCAAACTACGCAGATACTATTTTCATGTTATTGAAAGATTTGGATATGGACATGCTACTTGCACATTGTGTACATGAATACATCTACCGTAGCGGATCATCAAAACCAATAGTTGTCGATGCAGCTCCTCTTAGAGAGGCAATTTCATCAATTACAGACATTTCTGTTGCAAGTAAAATTGAAGAGAAGACCACGATGACACTCTTCAGAGCAGCATCCGATAATAATGTTAGTTCCTTTCAAGTTTATTTTGTCTTATTCCTTCAACGATCCTGTAACTATGCTTTGAGATTTAGTTAGGGAGTGGCACAGCAATAAACAATAGAGACGGTGATTATTATGATGATTCTAGCTGATTCGAGTCGCAAATCATCAATTGTCTTGACAATGACGATGGCAAACAGAAGATTTACTTTTAGTGCGCATCTTGCAGTCTAATAAGGCCCGATAAGTAAGCAGAAATAAAAAAAGACAATTCAAAGACTTTGAAAAGTGTTTAAATTTTACATGATGTTCCACGCTAGCAGAGCAAAGGAGTTGTAACATTATTTTTTAAGCAAGGGCGGTGCGTGGGACATTTGTTTGGAGGGGCTCCCAGCACATTCAGCAGTGACCAACATTTGCCGTCACATATTCAAAGGCCACATGAATTAAATAAAAACTATTGCAAATACTTGTTTCGGCTTGACATGTCGATCTAGGCCTGTAAACACTAATATCAAGAACAGTTAAAACATCAAGCTTTGGTAAATGGCTACTTTTTTCAGAATTTTCGTAGTGCAGGTATCAAAAATCCAATCTCTCATACTGCTGGTTTCAAAAAGTTGCATATTTTCATATTGTATGTATCAAAATTCACTTTATTTTCATACAGCAGGTATCAAAATCACCTATTTTGGTACCACGGGTATCAAAAATTACCTATTTTCATACTGCAGGTATCAAAATCATATACTGTCATACTGCAGGTATCAAAATTACCTATTTTCGTACTACAGGTATCAAAAATCATTTATTTTCATACTGCAGGTATCAAAATCATATACTATCATACTGCAGTTACCAAAAAAATATCTTATACTGCAGTCCAATTTTAAAATTCTGGGCGGCACATACCTACCACTTTAGTATGGAGGAAAATATTGTAGAGAATGAATCTAATCTATACAATGAATGATAAAGGGAGGGGGAGGGGCATTTGCAGTTGTATGCAGACTAATATGAAACTATTTACTACATATGAAATTTATGTTCTTTTTGTTTATCGAAATGGCCAATCTATCGTCGGTGAGGTCAAACTGAATTTGATCATATTTTTCTCTTTACATCGATCAATATGTGCAAAGTGTGTATGGTGATATGCTCTACTGTTAAAGTAGCCCGGTGATTATGGCGTCGGTCTTATACCTCAAGGTACCGGAATCAAATCTCGGCCAGGGCGCTGTGTTTTTCCCTTGAGCAAGACACATCATCCCATTTGCTCTAGTTCACTCAGCTGTGAAATGAGTACCAGTTTTAAATGGGAGTTAGCCTGCGATTGAATGGTGTCCTATCCAGGGAGAGTCAAGTACTCTCATCATCTCAGCACCATGAAAACCGGGTATAAGAACCGGCTCTATAAGCCCTCGCGGCTTGATGGGATTTGTTAATAATTTTTCGTGGTGTTATCATACTTTAGTGTTAAATACCATAGACATTAAACGTGCGAGATATTTATTCTGCACTAATAGATTCCACTCCCATTGTTTTGTTTTGGGAAGAAAGGTCATATGATTTCTTAACATTGGATGAGTTGATGCTTTCTGTATTTAAGGCTGGGATTAGTTTGATGTGTACATGTCTTTTAATTAGTTTATATGTAAGCCACCGTATCACTACTTTTGCTGTAGATTTATTTCAAACTGCACTTGACATGAAATCGACGAGGTCCTGGATTCATCCAAGGCGTCCTAGGTGAGTTTGCATATCTGCTAGAGCGATTGGACATAGACAACAGTGGCGTCAGTGCCTTTAGCTCACCAGTCGCATTTCATCCAACCCAATTCAATTCACCAACGACAGCAGCCCTCATTTTGAAAGAACTGTGGGTATATGACTGCGATTTAATGGAAGGAACAGCAGGCAACAGCTTATTATTCGAGAATCTCCTTTACTGGGCTCTCACAAATGCACCAATAATAGAAAGAATCCAGTGAGTATAGTAACTTATTGACAAACTATCAACTGAGCTAATGTGTATCAATATGTTTTGTTCCATTGTAATCAATGATGTCATGATACTTTGTCCTTCGTAAACTATGATGATATTATATATTCTGTAAAACGAAGCAAATAAATGATTAACATTCAAGATCTGAATATCCTCAAACATAAAATGTAATTTAAATAACATCAGAATATAACGTATAATACTGATAGGTGAACGAGTTTGTGTTGACGCTTATGCAAAACTATTCTTCTTTATGACAATTTCCACACGTTAAGAAAATTGCTCAAAAACTAGCTCATTTTATAATCTAATTGGTACCTTATTTTTATAGATAATTTAAAATCAACATCGTTTCACTAGAAAATTAGTTAAGTGAATGTCACATGGGCGACCCAAACTTGCCAAGAATTGACCGATCATAGGCTTTGGGAATCTTATTTACCAATCGTATGCTGGGTCAGAGGTGTCTTGACGCGTGGGCACGTTGGACAGTTTTGCTCATGTCCCACTACTTTATAGGCGCCGTGAATAAAGTATTACAAAATTATGTTATGTGACCAAAAATCTTTAGCGATCACACGAAGTAAACAACAAGTTATCCTTATTTTCATCTTTGTTATCAACTTTTTATTCGATTATTGTTTACGTGCAATATACCTGAAAAGTTTGAACAATTGTACTCCAGGACAAAATCACAAGTGTTCCCAACTGGGAATTTTTCCGGCCAGAATTTCGGAAAATCTAAACTTGGATGAACTGGTCCAAGTTGGAAATATGTTCAATTCCAGCTCGTACCAGTTCATCTCACAATTTATCCCAGTTGGGAATATTCAATCCATTTTGGGACCAGCTCATCCCAGTTGGGAATCCCAAGTGGTCTCAACTGGAATTTACCTTTGCGTGATGCTAACGGTATTTCGATGCTAACGGCTTTTCGATGCTCTGGCATTTTGATGCTACCAGCAATTCGATGCTACCAGCATTTCAATGCTACCGGCATCTGCGACTAAATTACGAACACATTCCCGACAAATTTTGCAAGACATACAGTTCTCAATATTCTTAAATTTATCCAAGTTTAAAATTCTACAGTTATGGCTAGAAGGCTTAACATTTTGGCATACAGTCGGATTAAGGTTTGTACTATAAGAGACACCTGCTTTTGACCGAAATAATACTGTTGTTGCCGCCATCGAGGTTTCAACATGAATTTACAGTTTAACAGGCACTTAGCCAGACCTGACGATTTGGAGGGACACATTTGGAAGACGGTTTAGTTGAATTATTACACTCATTTTGGACGTTACTGATGGTACCATTAACCACGCAAGTTTTGGATGTAAGTGGTGGTGTAGGAAGCAAAGATTCACTTTCCAGACTGATTACTTTTTTCCCGGTTGGGAAGTAAACACGGGAAATGATTAACATCAAATTGAAAATTTAGGTAAAATGAAAGAAAAAATTAGATGAAATTGAAGCAAAAATTGGTTGAAAGTGTAAAATATTTGATCAAATTAAAGATAAATAGGCAACATTGTAAAGAAATTGAAGAACATTTTCCGAAAATAAAAAAAAACCTGAAGAAAATTTCCCAAAAATTGAAACAGATTTCCAAATAATTATCATCATATTATCTGATATGTGTGCCTCTCAACATGTTTAATTTATCGCTTTAATACCTTTCATTTGACTTGCTCTTTTGACAATATATATGTATTTTTTTTTTTTTTTTTGGGGAGGCACGTTTTCCCTGGCTACGTCCTTGCAGCTTAGCAAACTGAATATTTCGAATTTAAACATCATTTCATCTCTCCTTTCATACCGCGCCCCCTCCCCACCCCAACCACACCATTCAGGTTTGAAAATGACGAAAATGTCCCTAAAATTGTCCGATAATAAAGAAAATTTAAGGAAAATTGAATATTTGAATTTTTAAAATTATTTTTTCTCCACACTCCCTCCCTGAAGGAAGTCTGCTACAGAACATTGTGTCAAATACATTCCTTGCAAAACCAGTTTTGATTGTAGCGTTACTGTTAGGCTAGCTACCTAAGGCTAGGCCCATTGGAAAAAAATGGGTCTAAAATCTGACTGCAATTCAGTATTTTAATAAATTGGTACAGAATTCTTAAATTAAGGGCCACAATGTTCAAATGCACCTAAATGGTCCTAAATATTAATGTCTGACACCTATAAATGGCACAAGTGTCCACATTCTGCAATCCGCTACAGACTGAATCTTAACAAATTTCATGAATCTAATACATTGTAGGAATATGCAAACAAAATCGATACTGTACTTACTAAACTTTCAGTATTTGTTTGTACATCCAATGCAACAAATTTCCCATATACTCTTATTGTCAAACACATATGGACTAGCTGCCATACTTAATTTACACATTCAAAGCGATCTGTAAAAAAAAAAACAATATTGGCAGTAAGACAGATGAAAAAACAAAAGAAATTATTGGCGCCTTTGCTTGTTACTGCATTTGAATCACATTTAGTGCACTAAAGTATAAGTCTGCCTACGCTTTTATATATGTATAAACATATATATATATATATATATATATATATATATATATATATATATATATATATATATATATATATATATATATATATATATATATATATATATATATATATATATATATATATATTATATCTATATATATATATATATATATATATATATATATATATATCTATATTATATATATATATATATATATATATATATATATATATATATATATATATATATATATATACATACATATATATATATATATATATATATATATATATATATATATATATATAAATAATATATATATATATATATATATATATATATATATATATATATATATATATATATATATATATATATATATATATATATATATATATATATATATATATATATATATATATATATATATATATATATATATATATATATATATATATATATATATATATATATAGTTGGGAATATCGTCAATCCCAGTTGGGACCAGTTCATCCCAGCTGCTAAATTGTTCAATCCAAGTTGGGACCTGTTCATTCCAGTAAGGAAAAAACATTCCAAGTTTAGGACCAGTTCACCCCGGTTGGGAATATTCATTCCAAGTTGGGACCACTTCACCCCATTTGGGAATCCCAACTGGTTTCAACTGGAATTTTCCTCTGGGACATAAATTACGTGTTCAAAAGTTCTTTCAAAAGTGTAATGAACTGCAGAATAGAAGGACCAGAACTCCCAAATGTTTCCGGTTGAAATTTCACTAATCAATTAAGTTAAGTTAATTGCGAAATCTCTTTAAATTTGTGAGATATCATCCTTCAATTTTCAAGATATTTTTGGGAATATTTTTATTGGAAAATTTCGTTAATTTTTGGATAATTTTCTACAATTTTCGGTAAATTTCTTTTAATTTTGGTGCTTTACTTCAAATTTTGAGGTATTGTTGTCAATTTGTAGAAAATTGTATCTTTAATTGAGGAGAATTTCCTACACATTGGGGAAATTTTCTTCAAATTTGAGGAAATTTCTGAAATATTCGTTTATTTTCAGGTCATTACCCCTGGACCCCACCAGGGAATTGGATCTTAAAGCAGGCATATAGACCCCAACTATAGTCGTTCGCTCAACATGTCACTACATCTTGGCGGTTCACTTATTCATATTTTTGGAAAAATTTACTTCATTTACGGACATTTTTTTTCAATTTTTGCGAAACATCCTTAAATTACCGGGAAATTTTGCCAATTTTCGGAAAGTTTCTTTACAAAATTTAAGAAATGTTGCCAAAATTTGGCCAAATTTCCAACCATTTTTTGTTTCAAATTTCCCTTCAAATTCATTTTGAATAATTTTCCACGTTTACTTCCCAACCGAGCAGGAAGCAGACAGCCTGAAAGTTGAATTCCATTTGGGGCAGATGGCATACAACAACCCTGTTGGGACAGAAAGCATACATCCCTCTTGAGGGAGGGGAACTGCTTCTCGTGGGCATTTACCCCCGATTCCTACGCCCCACTGCATTGCTTTACCCAAGGTCTACAATGCTGTGAAGATGACTCTGTGCTGAGGTGGTTGTTATAAATGTTCGCCGAAGTAGATATTGGTAGCGGATCATACACATTCACACCTGCCTAAAAATAATAGTAACAGGGCGCATAAATTAACCTATGACTTGACTATTCAAAGACTTGAATTTTGTATAAAACTGTATGTCTATATATATACATATATATATATATATATATATATATATATATATATATATATATATATATATATATATATATATATATACATATATATATATATATATATATATATATATATATATATATATATATATATATATATATATATATATATATATATATATATATATATGTATGTATGTATATATATATATGCATATATATATATATATATATATATATATATATATATATATATATATATATATGCATATATATATATATATATATATATATATATATATATATATATATATATATTTATATATATATATATATATATATATATATATATATATATATATATATATATATATATATATATATATATATATATATATATATATATATATATATATATATATATATATATATATATATATATATATATATATATATATATATATATATATATATATATGGTAGTTTATTTTTCGCACTCGCAAATAACGATGAATTGACAGTGACTGCTAATAGTATTCAACGCTGATTCTAAGTGTGTCACGTATGGGTAGCGACGTGATTTCCTACCATTCGGTTATCCTTAACAAATTCAACACCTTCCTTTTTTTAAATTTTTTAAATAATCAAGCTATCCGTGTTTAGCTGAAATCGTAATTAAATGGTCTATAGCTTCTTAAATTCTATTCAGGACGGGCGTGATTGTTTTCTGTACTTTTTCTTTCCTGTTAAGATCACTTTCTCACACGAATGCAATAAAATACAACAACTCAGAATACGATATTCGCCAAGCACTCATGCCACTTTTGTAGTAATCAAGCTTTGAACGAATCAGAGCACGTTATTGTACTACATCACCGACGAGCGTCACATCATGCTTTTGCGAAAAGTTCTGAAAATCATATAATACTTTGTTTTAATCATATGAAAGAGGTCAATCAGAGGTACAACATTAAGAGATTAATGGAATCAGATAGTAAACACATTTTACTATTTGATGAAGGAATTTACTTTTATACAGTATGATTTTCTTGCATAATAGGTTTATCGGGTGCAAAAATGTTCCAGAAATGGTGCGAGAAAGCAATACCAATTTGCGTCATCTATTGGAGTCCAGAAGAGATGTGAAAGGTACGTCAAAATGTATGAATATAAGGAATAAGAACTTTCGAAACTGTAATTTGGTATATGACCATTCCGGAAGAAGCCTTAGTTTTAGAAATAACTCTTTTCCCCTTACTTTTAGGATTTTAGAATAAAGGATATACATAGCAGCCTATACTAGTTTTTTGTCCAATAGAGAGCCGATAATGTTGTACACAGCAATAACACAGTAACACAAAGTTTGATATTCAGATTTCGCTTAAAGAATTAATTTAGCCATTCAATCTTTATTTTCTCAATCTCTATTTTCTTAAAGTCTAGGAGGAAAACTTTACTTGACCATGACTGTTTTAGACGTTTGTATCATATTAAAGAATGTTTTCATTTTAAGCAATTACCAGTGTGTTTACAACAAGTATACGTGACATTTTTTGCGTAGTGCAATTAGTGATCATCCATCATCATTCATAGTACGGGTTGGTAATTTAGGGAATTGCCGGCCATAGACCAGGAGAGACTACGTATCTATGAAGGATTCCTCGGAAAGTGGGCGAGTTCAGGGTGTTTGCCAATTATACAGTCCAGAAAACTGGGTACCTTGAAATACCCCAACAAATTGGGTACTTTTATGTATTGCGTCATGACATGAGCCTACACATTTGACTATCCCTCACTAAACGTATGGGTTTTCTAGTTTTTCCGCTCCGGATTTTCCAAAATTTCACACGATATCTTGGAATTTTGGGGACGGATAGTAAATAAATATTCAAAACGTTTCGCCGCTGTTTTTTTGAAATTCATCTTCGCCTTTTTGAGAAAATCGTCAAACAGATTATGAGCGTTTTGTTCATAATAAGTGTTTTTCATACGTTTAGTGTAAGCTAGTCAAATGTGTAGGCTCATGCGATGACGTAATACATAAAAGTAGGTATTTTAAAGCACCCAGTTTTTCGGGCTGCTCCCGGACTGCTATATTATGTTTCTCCAACGTTCAAAGGCGCAGCATGATAGCGATGTTCTCTCTTTCATGTAAAGCTACATTGTGCTGAGAAATGAATACAATTTTACATTTCAATTTAAAAATAACAAGCATGCCCTTTAAAAAGGCTATCATAGCATTAAGTTGTTATGAGAGTGTTGGATGAAAATAATTATAATTAGAGAGTTGAATGAATATAATTATGATTAGAGAAATGGATGAAAATAAATCTAATTTAAACAACAGATTTTAAGCCGAAGAATTCTTAGTCATTAACACTTGAAATAAATATTAAAAAAAACTTATTCTATCTTATACGTATGATATATGAAAAAGCTAAATAGGGCTGATCATAACCAAGATTCCCTTGACCGCACAGGAGTAACGAGGGCAAGAAGTGCTTTTGTTGATTTTGTATTGCGTCCCTGGTTTTATACTTAAATGTTTTGTTACCCAAAATCTGTTTATACTGTAACAAATTGGATGTTTTGGGCATTGAATGTGTAATTTTTCGCATCCTTCGCTCCAGCGCGATGTCAAGCCCATACACTAAATTTCGGGTTATTTTTAACAGTGGTGTGACTTATGTGACGTTGTGACGTTACAGAGAGTACCCTCTTTAACTATTCGCCTTCTTAAGCTTCAAACCTTGTCATTTTCTTCCTTGCCATTTAAAAAAGGTAACTTCTTTAGACTCCCTGATGAAAACAATTGGATCAACCTTTTATTTGCATAAAATAACCAAGTTTTAACCCTTATACTACCACGCTGCGATATCATCACCGTTTGGCGATATTATCGCCGTTTGGCGATATTATCACTGTTTGGCGATATTATCGCTGTTTTGGGTGTCCCGTCTTTGACTCCGCCTCCCAGGCGCATTTTGCAAAAAGTGCTGATAGAGTAAGAGTTAATCAACCTGCGAAAAGTGCGCCAATTTTAAAATATATGCAGCATGGACCCGGTGAGCGGCCTACCAGAGCTGAAAGAAGACTCGGTGATTTAAGTTTTTGAATAATGTTATTCACATTGGTTATTTCTTTATGACTCTTACAAAATGCATGGTGTGACAGTAACTCTGTTCTGTTTTGTTTCTGAATTAACCAAATTAAACAAACCACAGCTCCTTACATATCACGTGTTAGAAGTCGATTCTCAATTGTGGATTGGCACATGATATTTCAATGTATAAAACCTAACGTTACCGATTTAGACTATTTTGGCAAAACAGAAGCAGGTCATAAATTGTGTATTCAATATTGCCGACTTGTATTCCATAATAAAAAGCTTCAACATTTAAGCGCTGGTGTATAGCACCAATTTCAATTGCAAGATCTGTTCATGAAATCAACATTTCAAAATATTTCTCAATCAAAAGATGGTGGATTTACAGCATAATTTCAGTAATATTAGACCTGCCATGCCTGAGGGCCATAACATAATTTTTCAGAAGAGAAAGAAATTGCTTAAATCAACTATAAAATGCTAAGATTCTGTTAGACTTCTTGTGTTTGAATCTAAACAATTTTAAAACGTAGTAAAAGTGGTGAGCACTACTTCGTGTAAGACACTGGGGTCTTTGCACGGGTTACACTACGAAAATAAACCTTTCTAGGTTTAATGAATGACAGCTTGTTCTAAGCAATCACCGCACGAATTTGCCTAGCAACAAAATCTGCGTAACTAAGTGGGACAAACATCCTACGCGGTACTGGTACAGTACCGGTAGCTAACGGCGCGCGCTCATGTAGTCAATGCAACTTAGTGTACAAAACAAATTTCTGCACAGACTGACTGAGTGACGGCAAAATGGTGAACAACAATTGCGCTTACGGGCCTGATGCGGGCATTGTAAATCTGATTGTTGTTACCCAGAACAGTTAGCAAATATGAAGATCCGGAAAAGTGCCATAAATAAATCAAAACTTGCGGAAGGCCTCGCGAAAATCTATGCTAAATGTCAACGCATTGGTAATGCACGATTGCGGCTTTGAAATTGTTTTGCCTCACAGAGTTACCGCGTTGCTGTGGTGGGCTTGGCCTAGTTGGAAACCTGGAAAGGTAAAATGGAATAACTCGAGCTATTATACCTGTATCTCCTTCCTTCGACCATATGAAATTAACATTTATACAGCAAGTTATGTGATGTATACCACGGGATATGACTGAAAGGTACTTACAATGTTAAACAAAAGGTACAATCATATATAAAAACGGTGTTTAAATAATCAACTTACAATTGGTTAAAATATATATTTATTCCATTAATCATACTTTTGATCGATTGAAGCATTTGTTCATGTTTTTATCTTCGGATTCAATTATCATACTTTCAATTCAGTGTTTCAGTTCATGACTTGTACAGACATTAATTCCTAATCGAACACAATATAATTGCTTTGTGGATATCATTACCTGGTTTTAAAAAGTACATAAAACAAAATCAATACAGTGTCGGTGTGATTAGACAGCGCAAATAATATGAATAATATGTCAATTAATTATAGCAGCTTAGACGGTTGACCATGAGATTTTTCTTATAATCAGTAGGAGAGAATCCTGGACTTTTGGTGTAATAATAAATACACCAAAATTTGGAGCTTTGTATTCATTAAGATCTATGGAGGCCGCCATTTTAACTATAGTGATAGCGTTAAGTCAATGGGGATTCTTAATGAGAATGCGGGAGATATTTTTGACAGGAAAAACCGATATCAAATGAATATTCATTAGATTTGATCGCGAACTTATCAATTTCATCGTGGACTTCTCGATATAATAACAACAGACTTCTGTTGACAGGTCGTTGACCTTTTGAACAGCCCTCTCGACACATGGGCCTGTGTTGGCTTAGTTGTCGCTGATACCGTGTTACCGTGTACATGCGTCATACGCTACATTACACAAATACCACCGTTCTGTAACTTAGTAAAAATCCCATTGATATATTATTATCACAAGTTAAAATGGCGGCCTCCATGGATCTTAATGAATACAAAGCTCCAAACTTTGGTTTATTTATTATTACACCAAAAGTCCAGGATTCTCTTCCACTGATTATGAGTTGGTCTATTTTCTTATTACACCAAAAGTTCAGGAATCTCCCTGACTGATAATTGTGTGTTTGAATTAACCCTACACAGCTCGACACGCTCCCCCAATCAGAGAACCTTCAGGTGTGTTAATTATTTTTCAAAAATATTCGTTTTACCAACACCAAATGTGGATATTATAATGTGTGAATGACTCTTATTTCAGTCAAAAATGATTCTCGAACCAAACTTCCAATCAATTATCAGATAATTATGTTGAAACAAGAATGCTTATAGTGTAAAATAGAAAGTCACCAATTTTCTCCTAGTGTCTCGGTAGAGTTCAAAAAGATATTTCTCATGTTATCATTTTATTTTGCGATGTAAAATTTTGCAGTGCTCCCGTTTCTTAAGATGGACATCTATCCGGTTTTACTGCTGTATACAAATTTTTAATTTGGATAGATGCATTTTGGTATACGTTCGTGCAAAATCGGAGTCTACTCGGGAGTCAAAAGCTGTTCTCCCGATCTGATAAGGATGTGGCAGCCCATCATACAATTTTCTATTTTATTTTATTTATTTCTTTTTAAAGTGGCCAAGGGTAGAAAACGGCCAAAAAAATATCTTGACCACACTACCTTTTGATGGGTAAGTTAGTATCCAGTAATTAGCATTCAATTATGCATTAGAACATTGATTTATGTTGATTCGTGAATGGTCGTTTAACCATGTTTCTAATGAATTATTAAGATGATTTAGTTATTTCATGCAAATATTAAATTAGTATCTTCTATACATTTTGACAGGGTGGTACATTTATCATTTAATATTGATCATTCGTGAAAGCCTTTACAGTACACATACACATTTAGCATCTGGTAAAAATATTAATACAAATATAAAATGCAGATTTGAATTAAAAAGCAGCCTTACCATCAATTCGTGAGTAAATACTCATTTGTGTTAAAGGCCATCTATCGTGATTAAAATGTGGCGCTGTACATTTTAATCCAATACGATTATTATTGGCTTATTATTTTAAGTGCACTGCGTTTTGACCAATCAAAACACACGAATGGAATTATATTTACTTCGTATGTTAGAGACGACAACTAGCCTCTAAATCTAAACAATAAGTGTATAATTTCTTAAAGAGGGCCTGCCATGGGAAAAAAAAAATCGCTGAAAAGTTGCCTATGGGTTTTTACTACCCTCAATTTTAAATATCCAACTTAAAAATCACGAAAAATGATCGTTTACAGAGGAAAAAATGTGTTTGAAATTGTCGGTTTTCATCGACGCCAAAAAAAAAAAAAATCCGTAGTGACGTCACCGCTTGATGATGACGTAGGGTTAGTCACCCATTTGTTTGTTTACAATCTGCCAGTGCTACGTTTCCGAATTATAGCGTGTGTACAAATGGCTAGTAACAGTGACAGCTCTGAAGAAAATTCTGAACTTGAATTATCTTATTCAAGCTCAGAATTTGAAGAAAACCCAAAGCGAAAGCAGTGAAAGTCGTAGTGAAGGAAGTGAATTTATTGAAGAAGTTCCATCTCTTCTGTGGTTGCCACAAGCACATCTTCCCTGGATTCTGCAATTTGGTTTTCATATGCTTCTGTAATTTCTTCCACCATCTAAGTTCAAAGAAAGAAAAGAAAAAAATCTTTGATATAACCTCAGATATTAGCATCTGACCGAGTATATAAAAGAAATACAGCATAGGCCGTTGAACTCATATCGCAAGTAGTACATATTGAGTGGGGTGCTCTTCACACCTGTTACTGACATAAAATATGAGAAACAAAAAAATATGGCCATCGGCTGTACCACTTGCAACCGTGTGCCAACATCGACCAAGTTACAATCAACCGTAAACATGTACTGATGGAACAGGCGTTGTAATTTGTCCCCTTCTGGCTATGACACTTCCAATGACTTTAAGCTGCAGACAAGTACAATTCTTCTTCTTCTTTTTTTTTTTTTTTGGAGGGGGCTAGTTATTGATCACATCCTATGGGCTCGACTTTATTCTTGGGAGCTTTTTACAGTCGCGCACATAGTTGTTGAAGTAGTGCTTGTTAGACCTGGAAAATAAGAGGCTTAATATTGAGGTAGATTTCGGACGAAATTTTACCCAATTGCAAACAAAAAATATTACCAGAAAATTTGATACCTTCAAATTACGACATAGAACCGTAAGTTAATTTCAGCATAATTCAAGGTGTTAACACAATTAGAATCATGAAAAAAAGTTGCCGAAACGCCGCTCCCAGTCCGGTGCGGCAAACGGTGACCCAACGGCGAGTTAAAAGTCTGTACTGCATGTGTACATTGTAGTTGTCTAGTGTAAGGCCGGTAAGACTAACGAGAGGCTTGAAATTACACTTGGCAACGGGGTAGACTGGGAGAGGAAGGGGGGGGGGGGGTGGATTTGCGAGAAGATTAGAATACAAATGGACGGCGGGTTAATACATGTACATCCATGGACTTTAAGATTTCTTCCTTGTTGTATCAACTTATATGTAGTTAAAATTTAATCAAATTGGACCAAAAAATATTATGAAATATGACATGAAATGGAAGGTCTAGGGTTCAGGTAGGGGGCCTATATTCTTAACAAATTTTAACAACTTAACGTCAGGTAACCTACAAAACTAACCTTTTTCCTTGCACGATACTCCGAAGAAAGCCATGCCTTCTTTGCTGGCCTTGTTAAGCTGACAGTACTACTTGTACTAGGCCTAGTTGTACTTGAACTTGTTGTAGGCCTAACGTTACTGCAACTTGAAACGGTAGCACTATCACTAGTAGTAGTAGTAGTAGTAGTAGTAGTAGTAGTAGTAGTAGTAGTAGTAGTAATAGTAGTGGTTGGACCAGGCCCAACGCTGATGTTCTCATCCGGCCTAGTGGTATCTGTAACTAGTGTAGCTTTACCCATAATTTCTGAGGTGGCATCGTCACTTTTCCCTTTCTTTATAGTTGGTACCGATCCAGGTAACAAAAATGATTTTGTGCTCAGACCAAACGACATTTTTAAACGCTGGTCTAAGGGGAAACATTCTTCTGCAAAATGGTCTCCGCAAATAACACTCGACTGTGTAACGTCGTTAGGGATAAAGTCCTTCCGGGTAATTTGCACATATCTAATCCACAAACGTCGTTGTTTAGCGTCTTGTGGAAATCTGTGCATCGAAACACCTTTTACATTTTCATTGCTGCATCCACCAACGACACAACGAAACGGCATTTTCTTGATTTTTCTTTGAAAAGCTAGCGGATCACTATCACAGTATCAACAGTATTGTACAATCAGAATCACTGTGTCAGCACAGTTTACACACTAACTCAATACAATCAGCTAGTAATAATGTTTGGCCACAGTCTATTCACGTAGTTGCAAATGGGTGACTAACCCTACGTCATCATCAAGCGGTGACGTCACTAGGGATTTTTTTTTTTTTTTTTGGTCGATGATTACCGGCAATTTCAAACACATTTTTTCGTCTGTAAACGATCATTTTTCGTGAATTTTAAGTTGGATATTTGAATTTGAGGGTAATAAAAACCTATAGGCAACTTTTCAGCGATTTTTTTTCTTCCATGGCAGGCCCTCTTTAAGAAATAATAATGATAAGAAATGAACAAGTTTTTGATTCTTAAAACGTGCACACACAACAAGATTGACCAGCGATAGTTCAAATTCCTACGGACAGCCAGAAAAGACGAAGACATTTATTCGTATTCTTTCTTTTAAAATCTGTGGGCTTGTATCTTTTAATATCACGTAGCAGTTCCGATGCCAGAATAGTGTCGCTGGGTAACACATACATGACGCTCTGCGACATTGGGGACGCGTTATATATTACAATATCCCTAAGTTTTGGACCGAGAGCTCCTTTGCGCAAAGATTTCATGTTGCACCTACTTATGCTTTCCGTATCCCATTTAAGGTGGGTGTTGTACCAGCTAGCTGCTGACTGCAAAAATTGCTTTACTTGCCGTTTAAGATTTGTGTGGCATATACAGTAGGAACACTTTTATACATATACCTCAAACAATCGGTTTATATTGGAGAAGTATATTATGAGTCATAGGCCTACTACAACATTCATTTCAACTTCAAAAAGCACAATTTATTCCTTCCCAAGATGTGCACGACTGATCAAAGTTCCCGAAGTTTATAATTGATATAAAATGAAGGGGTTGCTATAATCGTTGTGTAACTCTATGAATTTTTCATATCTTGATGCCGCATAAAGAATCTATCCAATTGATAACTTGATTAGGTAAAACTAATGGAAAACAATCATTCGATTTTTTCAAATGTTACTTTCAAAATACTTTGCTTGCTCCAGTTCACTCAAAATAAGTACCAGCCTTACTGTGGTGCTGACCTAAATTATGAGAGATTGTAAAGAGATATGTGTTTAATAGGCCCTATGAATATCCCTCTGGTATCAAAATAAAAAATAAGGTAGGGGGGGGGGTTGAGTTAACCTCATAAAGAATATCAAAATGGTTCAAATTAAATTTAGATCGTTTTTAAGGTAGTCGTTTTTAGTGTGGCATGTACCAAAGACTTTATCGGAGGGAAACGATAACGTCAAACTGCATTGGTCGTAATGTTACTGGTTTGGGCTGAATAACGGTTTTGTTCGTAATTGCATAATCTTCGAAGGGCAGAATTATCAAGCATTGTATAGATCTTCTCAAATCTGAATCGACAATTTCCGGATAATTAATTTAATTAATGAACATGGCCGAAATTCACGGGTTCATGATGGACCAATCGTATACTAGAGGAATCTTATTGATTGATAAAATACTGGAGGAATCTTGGCCGTCTGCACAATTCACGCACGGTATGCGACCAAGCGTATGAAAAATGTTTTAAGCGCACGTATCATACGTGCGTTATACATGAAGAAAATACGCGCGCGTATTGCTGCTTACATTTTTTCCTCAAGCCGGCACCTGCTTGGCTGGAAAACAAAAGAAAAGTTCCCTCAGCATTTGATTGGTCGAAGTAATAAGAAATCACGTTCGGTTAAACTCGGTTTGAAAGGTCTATTGACCAATGATATATATTCATCATAGTCTCCTTTTTACAGATTTTACGGAAATAGTACGATGTACCGCGCCGAGAGACCTTTCTTCCACGTCTATTGCAGACTGGTGGTGAACCTCTTAGAAAGACTCCTCGTGTGCAGATTACTTAGTCTACTACACCATGTACACAGACCCTTCACCTCGTGTGCATATTACCTAGTCTACTACACCTGTACACAGACTCTTCAACGTCACTGAGCTTCCTATGCACGACCCTCAGCGTCAGGTACAAACCAATGCGACTTCTAGAATCAGACGACGAAGAAGATGAAAACTGTTACAAAGACATACAGTAATAGGGATGATAACAATGAATTCAACTGTGTTTTATAGAAATCCAAAGTGATATCCTATAATTCCACCGACACTATGTCAGTAAACCTTCTTCATTGTATTATTTAAAAAAAAAAACATAATATATTTCCTACAGTTCTAACGGTGACTTATTCGGAATATATGATGCAGCAATATTTACCCAAAACACCCTGCAAAAATTGTGTTCCTTTTTGTCTATTTTGGAGGGATATGCATATTCATGAAGCATATGTGAGTCAGACCTAATAACATCTATTTATTTAGAATAAAATGATAGTGAATATGGAAAGGGTACAAATCGATTTGGGCGTTTTATTTGACAAGTGGGTTTTAAGTTTCTTGTTAAATGTCTAATATAAACATTGATTGAATGGCTTTGTCAACCGAAATCTTTCTTTTGTCCCAAATATTTCTTTACTAAAACGTTTATCAACGCAATTATATTTTGAGTAAACGTTTCCCTGTAATCGTTGCATAATGTTACCATCTCCCTTCCTGCAAAAATGTGAGATGTGGGTTTCAAATAACCTGTCAGTGGAAGTGACATGCTGGCATCAGAACTGGTCGCTTGACATGTTAATACTTAATTGTGCATGTAAATATTATGTCCCTGCATGTAATTGTTCTTGTTACCTTGGATTTAACGTGGGACATTGATTTAGGAATGTGTGCAAATGTGTGTATTTTGACGTAGAACTTGTCTTCATAATTTAAAAAAAACAAAATTATAATCAGAACAATTCAAGAGGTTTTATTGATAAGAAGTTTGATTTTACAAGCACGGTTCGTAGGGAGGTATAATTTATGTTATATTTAGTGACCTTCTTCTGGATTAATTAGGTGTAGTCTCTAACAACGGGCATGTCGCTTAATCTGTATAGTGCACGCATCAGAAATGTTTTCGTGCGTACCTTATTCGAAGAACCCGCAAAAGCAAGAGTGGGATTTTAAGTTGGTACTGAAATTTCAGTTGGTACTGAAATTAAGCCTTGAAACATAATCTTTATATATTCTCAAAACTGTAATAAACTTTTGAAAGGAAAATATAACTGTGTCGTTGGTTTTAATTTTCATACTTATAAAGTAGTTTTTTCTTTCTTTTTTGAACTGTCCCCTCTCTTCATGCACGGTAACTATTGACTGCTTTGTGTGAAATTGACCAGGGATGGAAGCAGTGCTGATGATGTAAGTGTACTATTTAGAGATGGGCTGTTAATCGTTTAAATTCTACTTTATTCAATTTGAATGTATCTTGTAACCAAACATCGATTATTGCGACACGGTTGGATAGATACTTATTTATTCATTCTGCTACGGACTTGTATTTACCAGAAATAAAATTTAATTGGATCTTACGGGTCCTAGGTATTCACAGTAATAAAGCTGTTGTCTTCCAAACACACCACCCCGTATGCCTCCACACCCATCTATCACAGCTACAAGAATACATCTGTTGTCTTCTAAACACCTCAACCCGTATGCCTCCACACCCATATATCACAGCTACAATAATAAAGCTGTTGTCTTCCAAACACCCTACCCCGTATGCCTCCACACCCATATATCACAGCTACAATAATAAAGCTGTTGTCTTCTAAACACCCCACCCCGTATGCCTCAACACCCATCTATCACAGCTACAATAATAAAGCTGCTGTTTTCCAAACACCACACCCCGTATGCCTCCACACCCATCTATCACAGCTACAGTGATAAAGCTGTTGTCTTCCAAACACCCCACCCCGTATACCTACACACCCATCTATCACAGCTACAGTGATAAAGCTGTTGTCTTCTAAGCACCCCATTCCGTATGCCTCCACAACCATCTGTTACAGCTACAATAATAAAGCTGTTGTCTTCTAATCAACCCACCCCGTATGCCTCCACACCCATCTATCACAGCTACAATAATAAAGCTGTTGTCTTCTAAACACCCCACCCCGTATGCCTCAACACCCATCTATCACAGCTACAATAATAAAGCTGCTGTTTTCCAAACACCCCACCCCGTATGCCTCCACACCCATCTATCACAGCTACAGTGATAAAGCTGTTGTCTTCCAAACACCCCACCCCGTATACCTACACACCCATCTATCACAGCTACAATAATAAAGCTGCTGTTTTCTAAACACCCCATCCCGTATACCTACACACCCATCTATCACAGCTACAGTGATAAAGCTGTTGTCTTCCAAACACCCCACCCCGTATGCCTCCACACCCATCTATCACAGCTACAGTGATAAAGCTGTTGTCTTCCAAACACCCCACCCCGTATACCTACACACCCATCTATCACAGCTACAATAATAAAGCTGCTGTTTTCTAAACACCCCATCCCGTATACCTACACACCAATCTATCACAGCTACAGTGATAAAGCTGTTGTCTTCTAAGCACCCCACCCCGTATGCCTCCACACCCATCTATCACAGCTACAGTGATAAAGCTGTTGTCTTCCAAACACCCCACCCCGTATACCTACACACCCATCTATCACAGCTACAGTGATAAAGCTATTGTCTTGTAAACACCCCACCCCGTATGCTTTAACACCCATCTATCACAGCTACAATAATAAAGCTGTTGCCTGCTAAGCACCCCACCTCGTATGCCCTTACACCCATCTATCACAGCTACAATAATGAAGCTGTTGTCTTCCAAACACCCCACCCCGTATGCCTTCACACCCATCTATCACAGCTACAATGATAAAGCTGTTGTCTTCTAAGCACCCCATCCCGTATGCCTCCACAACCATCTGTTACAGCTACAGTAATAAAGCTGTTGTCTTCTAAACACCCCACCCCGTATGCCTCCACACCCATCTATCACAGCTTCAATAATAAAGCTGATGTCTTCTAAACACCGCACCCTGTATGCCTCCACACCCATCTATTACAGCTACAATATATAAAGCTGTTGCTTTCTAAACAGCCCACCCCGTACGCCCCCACACCCATCTATCACAGCTACATTAATAAAGCTGTTGTCTTCTAAACACCCCACCCCGTATGCCTCCACACTCATCTATCACAGCTACAATAATAAAGCTGCTGTCTTCTAAACACCCATCCCGTATGCCTCCGCACCCATCTATCACAGCTACAATAATAAAGCTGCTGTCTTCCAAACACCCCACCCTGTATGCTTCTACACCCATCTATCACAGCTACAATAATAAAGCTGTTGTCCTCTAAATACCCAACCCGTATGCCTTCACACCCATCTATCACAGCTACAATAATAAAGCTGTTGTCTTCTAAACACCCCACCCCGTATGCCTCCACACCCATCTATCACAGCTACAATAATAGAGTTGTTGTCTTTTAAACACCCCATCCCGTATGCCTTCACACCCATCTGTCACAGCTACAATAACAAAGCTGTTTTCTTCTAAACACCCCACCCCGTATGCTTTTACAACCATCTATCACAGCTGCACATTAGCAAATCATATCTCTCGCCACCTAATTTATATGCAGTTGGAAAGATGACCTTGCTATATGACCGTTACTGCAATATTATTAATTTTCCGGGCTGAGGACTTGACTGGGAAGTTCGAATTGAGTATTTCGTGGTTTGTAAAACGATCACTCTCGAATGAATCTGGATAATTCAAATTGCTTTATATTATGCAGTTTCATTGTTCGTCACTACAGAAGAAGATCAGATGACGTACAAGACAATATATTTCGGGTTAAAACCGGAATCCGAGCATTTTCAGTCTCAGTAAAGTTCGTAAAATAAAGATTTTTCGTAGCCCATTTTGTGATGATCTTTGAAAAGGTAAGATTCGTTAATTATTTTTGTAAAATGTGTCAGTCACCTTTCCTCATAACAGACAAATTTTTATTAGGCTCAATATGCTTTTATAAATTAAGCTATTAGTGCCGTTAAATTTAAGCCAACTTTAAGTACTTTTAATGGATTAAAATGCTTAAGAAATATGCCAGTCCAATTTCTCTTTTCTTAGTCTTAATTTCCTTCCTAAGGTGATACAGTGTGACTTTTCCGTAACACTAAGTTGTTATTGTGGCAATGCCTTGAGAGGCGTAGGCCTGGGACTAAATTATGCAAAATAGAATTAATTTGGTGGTACGATTATTGACAGCCAGAGCTTACGGATATAAACAAATGATATTCTTGTCACCGTTATCCACAATTTTGGATTTGCTGGTACTAAGATAGGTTTAAGCCTACCAAAGAATGATCTGTTTATGCACCAAATATTTAGACCCGAACTGTTAGGCCTGACATTAGTGGCACTGGCAGTAGGCATACTAGGTCTAATGCTAGGGTCTATTCCTGTAGTATGACCCGAAGTTGTTACCCACCTTAGCGATGTCGGACAAAATTGTTGGGTAAAAAGTCTATTTTCATGATTGATGAGTACAGAGTAGGCATATGAATGCACATGAGAGGAACATAAGGCCTAGATCATGGCCATGCCTCAAATACCATGTAGGCCTAGAATCCTATTCCATTGATTGCCTTACGCAGTCAAACCAATAACTGAATAGTCCCTGCTTTGAAATTAGACTATACCAATACACGAGTCACCCCACAAAATAATTTGCGACATATGGCCTACCGGCAGTTGACAACATCAATTACTACATAACAGAACTTCAGCAGACAAAAACTGATCCAAGTGAATGCTGGAAATGGCAGTTCCATAAATATAATATATGAAGCCCACATTCACATCTCGCATCATCCCCGTGTTAGATTGCCCTTAGTATAAATATTCTTACTAATTCTTACCTTATGATTGATATTCTTAGTGTTTTAAAATGTAAACATACAACACTGATAATAATTTGACAAGTTCTAATATTACCCATCCTTTTTGTGTAACATTCTTAAGAGCAACTGCAGATTCTAACACAATTTAAGAAGTATAGTAGTATCCCCATTTAGTTTCCGTGTCCCGAAGTATTGGAAATTTGTTAATATCATATTCCTCTCATTTCTGGTATGTCCTAAAGTAACAGTTTAATATTCTGTAGTCCTACTAAGTTTGTTGGAGTAGTCATGGTCATACTCAGATAATTTCAGACTATTATGAAATATTTGAAAATTATCATGTCATCTTTGACATCAAAAACAAATTTCTGTGTCAACTTCTGAAATTGCCATGCAGACGCAATGCAGGCTGCACAGTTACAAAATAGTATGACCCTTAACATTGCATCGTAGTACTGTTAATGAATGTTGATTATTTGCTACTTTTTTGCAACTCATTGTTTTGTCAAAAATGTGCCAATTTACTTTTGGATCACAGAAATAATACAAAAAAATATAACATAAAACTGATATTGATTTTGAATATAAGTTTGCAGTGCTCGATCATACATTGTATATTTACCGTACACAACGCCTTGATATAGAAAGTTTATGAAATGTTAACTAGTATGAATTACAACAAAAATGATTTTTGGTTTTTGTTTGTCCCCAAAACAATTTAAAAAACAATATGGCATGTTGAAAAGTTAAGCTCATAGGTCTATAGGTAGAACTGTTTGTCTGAGTTGATTTGAAGCATACTGTTTATCATTATCTGGCTAGACCAATTTAGAGCATTACTGCAAAAATAACTATGTTTTTTTTCTGAGTGAGGAACAAGCTACAGTGTTATACAATATTTTGATTCTTGTGTTCTCACTTCAAAACTGATATCATTTGAAACATTTTATGATTGTTTTTCTACATTGCAGATTTATGATTATTTCATGCTTTCACGGGATCATAAACCAATCTTATGGTATATTTAGATCTAAAAACTTAATATTTTTCTTCAATAATACTGAGATAGACAACAAATTTTGTTCACTCTTTTAATTCTCAGTTTGACCCCTTAAATACAGTATATATAAAGCAGTGTACTGTTGACAGGACTTTACAGTAACATTATGTACCGTATTCAGAAATCTTGTCATTACACTTCATTTATTCTGTCTTATTTTTCTGTATATTGAAAAGAGTATAAATTGGGTGTAGTTCGGTTCCATGTAGAGTGTTATTCTCTTTTATAGTGCTGCTATTATATTGTAGCCATTTCTCACCTTCATACATTAAATCTTTAGAAAGTTAACAATTGATTTACACAAATTGTCTTAATGCATGTTGCTTCAAGGCCCCTATACTTTACATCTAGAAATAACAAATCATATTTATTTCAGAACAGTGTATATTAGGAGAAAAAGATTTTAAGATATTGAATATAAATCACTTAATTCGAAATTGTCCATTTATTTATTCGTCGCTCCTATAGTGCTTCTTTTATCATTATTTCCTAGTTCCTAATTAAATATTGATTATTTCCTAATTCGTTGCTCCCTATATGTCTGTTCTTTTATCGTTATTCCCTAGTTCCTAATTCGTTATTGACTATTTCCTTATTCGTTGCTCGCTCTATACCTGTTCTTTTATCGTTATTTCCTAGATTCTAATTCAATATTGATTATTTCCTAATTCGTTCCTCCCTATATATCTGCTCTTTTATTGTTCTTTCTTAGTTCCTAATTCGTTATTGATTATTTCTTAATTCGTTCCTCCCTATATATCTGTTTTTATCGTTATTTCCTACTTCCTGATTCGTTATTGACTATTTCCTTATTTGTCGCTTGCTATATACCTTTTCTTTTTTCGTTATTTCCTAGTTCCTTATTCGCTACTGACTATTTCCTTATTTGTCGCTCGCTATATACCTGTTCTTTTTTCGTCATTTCCTAGTTCCTAATTCGTTACTGACTATTTCTTTATTCGTCGCTCGCTATATACATGTTCTTTTAACGTCATTTCCTAGTTGCGAAAAAAAAATAACCAATCCAGATTATGACCCAAGAAATCATTTTCCCACTTGTTGATTGCAACAGGAAAGAAGCGCAGCTCCTCAAGAAACATAGCAATGCATAGGTGGCGGAACCGGGGGCACATTCCCCCCACTTTTCTCAAAAGTTTAAATTGTGCCCCTTTTTAGAGAGGAAAAGTGTCTTTTTTTTGAGGAAAAATTGCTCTTTTTTAGATACAAAAGTGCCCTTTCAAAGAGAACAAGTGCCCTTTTTAGAAATGGATTATACCCTATCATATATTTTCATTAAAGAAAGTGACATGAATATTGACCGACATAAACAGATAAAAAACTAACTAAAATTGTCAAATTTCACGCTCTTCGCGAACATATATACACTATTGTCAATTTCCCCTAAAGACCAAAGTTGGGGGCCAAGTGGCAACAGCCTTACATTATGGAGTGTGCAAGCCACCCCAAATTTCATTAGTAGGGAATTTTGGAATGGGCAAATTTGGACCCAGGCCTTTGCCGTGGCATAAACTGACGTGCCCTCCCATCTTCTTTGTAAAGATTTAAAGTTGTCCCTTTAAAGAGATAAACAGGTGTAATTCAAAATATATCAAAGTCCCCTTATTCAGATATCATAATTGATCTTTTTATCGACAGATTGAAGAAAATAACACAAACGTCAAACAAAATACCACACATTTTACTCGTGGAGCGCCTTTAATTTAGATTCTGCCACCGTACGACTCGCTGAAGACCGAGTGTGAATTTGGACAATCTGGTGAAATTTATACTGAAATATACTCAGCTACATTCATTCTCAGCAAGAAAAGAAAATGATGGTCTTCTGAATAATTATCTAAGGACCTCTAATTTGCTTTTCACATTTTAGACAATCAATATGTTCTGACGCATGACCAATACAATTTGCTTATCATGATCTATAAGTCTAGATCCTTCCAATTTCAAGATTTATGATGTATAAAATTTCAAATTTGTTGGAGATTTTTGTATATATTTGTTAGATTTTACCGAATTTTGGACCAAAAAATCTTAGATATTTGAAGCTGTAAATTGAAAGAATACAAAAGGGGACATAGGTCACCAGTAATTTTTGAACCAATAAAAGTATGATAATCACAATTTTCCGTTGAGAGGGGAGGTTGGGGGTGGGGGAGGATTGACCCTATAAAGCCATACTGCTATACTGCTGTGCTACATGCCATCAAAATATTACAGTTGGAAAGTGTCCCTCAGACAGTCAGATTCTGTACCCCTCAGATCCTGTGCCTCCCAGATTCGAACAACTTCCACCGCCTCTGATACCATATACTACCTTATTTGCAGGGCCTTGCAGAGCTGGTAATAGGTCCAGGCCAGACAGGAAATGTAGGCCCTATTTCAAACCACTCATATATTGTTGTTATCAGTACTAAATATATATGATCTCGTTTCAATATCAGAATTTATCAAATTTTCGCCCTGAAGTTGCCTCTTCTAAAGGGAATAGGTCCCTGGAATTTAAAGACCCAGGTCAACTTCCCCCTCCACCCTCCCCCTCCCCTCCACCTCTGGTCTAGCTTATTTGGTTTATCACAATTAACAATCTAATAATTCAAAAGCTCTTCAGCAGTTAAACTTAAAATTGGACAAAGCCAATCCCTGGCTTTTAAAATGCCAAAATAGACAGTGAAGGGAATTAAAAACCACCACATTTCTTAAAAAGATCATCGTAAGCTAGAAAAGAGCCATTTACACAAAGTAGATCTTTAACTCGTGCATAAAGACTTGGGATAAACAATGGCTTACCATCAATAGGGATATAAGAGTTGTTCCATAAAATGTCATTAAGAAAACAACTTTTTTATTATAGCTACCAAAATTCAGTATACACCAAGCAAGACAAATATCCCTGATAAAGTTATTGCTTAGGTCAATATCACATGGGCTAAGATTAACGAATTAGGAAATAGTCAATATCGAATTAGAAACTAAGAAATAACGATAAAGGAAGCATTATAGGAGCGACAAATAAATAAATGGACAATTTCGAATTAGGAACTGGGAAATAACGATGCTTAGTAAGCGACGAATAAAGAAATAGTCAAATTTGAATTAGGAACTAGGAAATAACGATAAATGAACAGGTATATAGCGAGTGACGAATACAGAAATAGTCAATATCGATTTAGGAACTAGAAAATTAAGATAAAAGAACAGGTATATGGGAAGGAACGACTTAGGAAATAATCAATATCGAATAAGGAACTAGGAAATAACGGTACAAGTGCAGATATATAGGGAACAACGAATTAGGAAATAATCAATATCGAATGAGGAACTAGGAAATAACAATAAAAGAGCAGTTAATAGGGAGGAACGAATTAGGAAATAATCAATATCGAATTAGGAAATAGGAAATAACGATAAACAGATAAAAGAACAGGTATATAGCGCGCGACGAAAAGAAAATAGTGAATATCGAATTATGAACTAGGAAATAACGATAAAAGAACAAGTATAAAGCGACCGACGAATTAGGAAATAGTCAATATTGAATTAAATTAGGAACTAGGAAATAACGATAAACAGTTCAAATAACAGGTGTATAGGGCACTAGGAAATAACGATAAACAGTTCAAATAACAGGTGTATAGGAGCAACAAATTAGGAAATAGTTAATAACAAATTAGGAACTAGGAAATAACGATAAAAGAACAGGTATATAGGTAACGACGAATTAGGAAATATTTGATATCAAATTAGGAACTAGGAAATAACAATAAGATAACAGGTATATAGCGAGCAACGAATAAGGAAATAATCAATATCGAACTGGGAACTTAGGAAACGGCAAATTAGGAACTAGGAACCAACTTCACACATCAGATAAAATGTCAGAGTTTCTAATTGATGTACTTGAAATATCAAAAATCATTGTGTTAAAAAACATTTGAATTTTCAAAATGGCCGTTTCCTGCTTAAAAGCCTAGCGCTATTGTCTATTATCTATTGTCTATTATCTAGCGCTATTGTCTAATATTTCAAAAACGGCGTGAAGAACATATCAAATAGGACTGGAAAAGTTGTAGCCATAACAGTAATGAAGAAGGCTTTAGAAAACATTTTCAAACTTTAAGAAATGGAAAATTCTGGGGCTATTCCATATTTTGTATGTGCAAAAACCCACTTAAAATATTTTGTATATTTTACCATATTTGAATTTCAAAATTCACAATTTTTTTCAATAGTTACCTATAAATCATCTTTTGCATGAAAATTTCGCGTTTTATTTAAAATTAATATTTTTTCATGTAAAATTATCGAGTTAAGGAGGTTTTGTTCAAAACTGCGTTTTTTGACATGTACAAAATCTTTATCAGTTTAGTCTTGGATAACTCAACACAAGTAAATAGGCATACAGGAGAAAGAAGTACCAGTATAACCTGTCCTCATGGGTTTATTGCTTTGTCAATTTAGATGATTTAATTTTGAATATTTCGATTTACGATAGATGTATCAATACATCCCATGTGAAGGTATACCTTCAAGGTATTTTCATCAATTTCAAATTTCCCCTAGCAAATATATTTTTCCCAGACGTATTTCAAATTTGAAAAATGTAACATTGCAAAAGGCTTTAACGTTAGGATAGCAAAGGACCATGGAAAATATCACAAAATGGCGCCTTCAATGTAGCAAAATGTTTCCATTAATAGGAACATTTATGTTCCCATTTTATGCTACTGGACTGTATATATTCAATAGTATGTGTACAGTGGTGAATGAACACAGCAACATCGTGTGGTTGCCTTGAAGTGCAATAGATAGTAAACAAGCTTCCATCCAATTATAACACGTTATACGTGACACGCCCACCAGCTCTCGTGGCAATGCAGGCTTATTGTCACTACGAAAAAATCACCGTTGATAATATCTCTGAGATCTAGCATACGGCAAAAATCACTTAAAATGAAACATTCTGCAGCCTACTTTTAATTGTGATTATGTGAAGGAATTAATATGTAAAATGTTAAATGCGTGGTGATGAACAGTTAGGCGACTCTTTTTTACATGCAAATTCTTTGCTTTTTAATCATGCAGGCCCTACTATCATTTTTAACGGAGTGTAGGCCTATTCGTGTCTAATCAAACAAGTAGTACAGAAAATGGGGGTTCTGGGACTTTTTTTCGGTCGTTTTGGTTCTGGGACACTGTTGAGGTCGTTTTTGTTTCTGGGACACTTTTGCGGTTCTGGGACACTTTTGCGGTCGTTTTTGCGTCCACTGGTTCTGGGACAGTTCTGGGACACTTTTGCGATCGTTTCACCCCACCACTATTGATGACATAATTTTTTTTAATTTCTTTTTTAATATATGTTTCTGTCATAAATAGTGGTGTGTGTTAAAAAGCATTAAAAATAAATGCTCCAGTCTGAAATAGCTCGTACACGGCGTGAAATGAGGTCAAGTGAAAGTACGTGTTGAATATTCATTAATTATGCAAATAGGGTATCTAGAATACCTTTTTGTGATTTACTTAAAAGATAAGTAAATATTATATTAAAATATATATGCACAGTCAAACAATTTCTATATGAAAATTATTGGAAGGGTAAATTGTAATGACGTTTTTAAATAACTGTAATGTGTACACTGCTAATATTAGTATTGTATAATGTAATGGGTATATAAGCGGTCCTAGAACGATAAATAATTGCCCCGGAGGTGAATGAAGTGTCATTCGTGCACAGCGGCGCGCAGCGAGATCTCAGCAGCGGTGGTAAAAGCGTACAGAGCACTCAAGGAATAAAAGCGTACATAGCACTCAAGGAGTCTACGGAAGTGATGGTCGATGGGGACATGTTGGACTGTTGATCTAATTAGGCTATGCTAGGAGAGTGATGAATCTGTAAATAATATATATAAAAAAGGCAGGAGCGAACAAGTAGTTGAAGTTAAAAGTAAAGTGGCTCCTGCCTTTCTCTCGAGAAGAGTTTTGCTATTCCTATTTCTTATTTATTTATTTTTCTATTTTTTATTTTCTTTAATTTTTTAGTTTTTGTATATAACCCCCAAAATTAAAGCGCCGATGATAACAAACGACAGTGCTATTTTTTCCATTTTAGCTTCTAGTGTATCATCCGGTAGGGTGCCGACCCCCGAGACTGGTGGGCTGTCGACCTCCGGAACTGGAACCCCCGGAGCTGGGGGCTCTGGATCCGGTAGGCTGCCGTATTCTACCCCCGAATCAAGAACTGGAGGTTCTGGGGCTGTGATGAAATGTTATTATGGTGCTTACCTATAGCAAGGTCTTTAGCAACCATAATATTTTTGTAGCCAATTTGGGTATCTATGCGCAAAAGCATATTGCTAGGATTCATGTACAAATCTTGACCCAGACTGAAATTTAAAGGAGTTGAGGCATAGGTCAGGGTATCTTGATAACGTTGAATAGACGATGAGAGATCTATAGGAGCAGCCACTGCATCCTCAACATTATAAATAAATTGTTGCTGAGCATCCAGACTAGCACCAAGAATTGGACTGCGAGTTTGTGCTTGAGCACCTAAAACAGCCCACAGAAGAACACGAATGCTGTTGTTGATATAGGTGATACCAAGGTCTGTGAAACCGTCACTAGTTGGTTTGATTATTTGTAAGTAACCAATTTCCATATTCGATGGTTGACTGATGTAGTCGACGGTCAGCATCACTGCCCGGTCCCCAAATGACATGATTTTCTTATCATAGTAATAGCTGCTGAGGTAGAAGTTTGCGCGGATGATACCTTTCTTCGCCATGTCGTTAGCCACATACTGGATGGGGTGATAAGTGGTTGAGTACTATTTCCAGGGTATCCCTCGTCCCTGGTTTGGAACCCATGGTGGGGTCCACTGGGTAACTTCCTGCGAAATCCCAAACTCTTCACACAGTTGTTTTAACGCCCCGTCACTGTACGGGTTATTGTATGGGGCAAAGTTATCCTCATCTGGTAGTCGAACTTCAAGTCTTTTCAATATTCTTCGTATGGTGTAATACACATGAAAGCGATAGACCATGCGAACCGTCCAGTGTTTGCAGTTAGTCATCTGCTCGGGAGAAACACCACATCCATCTGCGGCAATCCACAGGGCAAAGTTTAAGTGCGTTTGCCAAAACATCATAGGGTCGGCACGCCACCTTTCCACAGTGGCATCTTCACGTACGTTGTGTATTCGGTAGTTTTTAAAGTTGTTTTTAAACTTTGCCAAGAAGTACTAATCTGATCCGCCTGGGTATATCCGCTGTTCTATTAGATTACCTACACCCACAGTCTAAGCATCCTGCCAAACAGGAGCCTCTGGCATATGTCCGGGGATGTGTTTAAATGCTACCATAAATACATATCATGACACCTTTAATATGGCGGTGGATCTCGCTGAAAGCTTAACTTGAGGCTCCACCCAATGCTTTGGCAATAGCCTGCTGCGCCATCTGCCGCCCTATTTGTTTCCCATCTTCCAGAATTGCTTTTTTTGTTTTATCCTTACCCGTCTTTTTAGCAGTTCGGGCCTTCTCTTTTAGGACTTTAAAACGTTCAAATTCTGCAACAACCGCCTGAAATTCCAAAACAGAAACGTCCTCATCTTCGACGGCTTTACTGACAAGGTCTACGATACTGTTAAGCTTAGAGGAAGCAATTGTTGCAATCTGGCGATGCTTCGCAACTTTCTTATCCATCCGTGTTCTTAAATAATTACAGAGTACACTTCCAACACCACATACAGCAGCAACACCTTCCATGGCAATCGCTGCTGGTGCAGCAACATTCGTAGCCAAAAACACCCATTCCAGCTGCACCAAGTCCAATGGTTGTTAGTATCAGCACTGTATCTACTGCTTTAAACCCATGGGAGACCCTTATGTATTTGCGGCTTAGACCTTTTCGAGTAGAAATCTCAGCTTCAAGGTAATTTTTTAGTTGTGTCATATGTTGTAAGCGGAAATTGCTGGCTCTTTCCTCAAGAGGAGCTGATGGTTATATTGGATAAATGCTGTCAACAACCTTCATAGCTATTTTGATAGTAACGTCACTTCAATTGATAAATCATTATTATGTATGAGTTGCCCATAGCTATCACGCACCTCTAAGGTAATAGTGTTCAACATATCTCTTGCAAGAGGATGCATCATGAGGTGTGAATATGTTACGTGAGTAGTTTTCCCTACTTCTTCATTAACAGTCATTTTTGCAAGTCTATTGCTAGGGCGCCCCTCAACAAAGTTTCGAGTGACATCCAATTCCAGAAGGTGAATACATATAGAAAGATCCCTTAAAATGGGAGGCACGTGATCACTCCTATATACACCTGCACCCACCCATTTATCCGTGAGATTCATTCCCAAGAAATATAGAAAGTTACTGCTGAATTTGACTTCACAAGTAGCCGGTATGACTAACTTGATTTGTGAAGTACTTTGCTCTAAGGGTATACCTCCTCATCCTTCTCTTTCTATCTCCTTGTCAACTCTTTTCTTGGATGTATTGAAAGTATAGAAGCCTGATTCAATAGTTACTTTTTTGATTCGCTTACTCTCTGAATATCTAATGTCTAAAAATTCACGATCCTTCAGGTTATACCAACCGTTGGTGAAGAACACATCTGTGATACCAACCTCTTCTACTTGGAAAGGGGTTTCTAGGTTTCTTGGTTTTCCCGTGACTAGATATGTGCTGTAATACATTGATTATTTTAATAGCAATGTAACTTCCATGGGGAGATTGTGGTTATTGAAAGGTTTACCATTGTTTCGTACCTCTAAGGTGATGGTATTCAGCACGTCATTCGCAAGCCGATGCATTTTTGGATGACTATATCGCATATGAGTCATTCGACCTATATCAGTCTTATTCACAAGAAATTTACCAAGTCTGTCCGTGGGGTGTCCATCAACAAGGTTATGCGAAACATCTAACTCCCGGAGGTGAATGCTTAAGGAAAGATCCATCATAAGAGGAGGTACATGATCGCTCCTATACACACCTGGGTTCATTACCTTATTTTCATTAGTAAGTTCGAATCCCAATAACTCTAAAAGATTTTCACTTAAAATAAGCGCAGTCCCATCTGACACGGTTATACGGATCAGTGAAGTGGCCGGCTCTAAATCAATACCCCCCACATCATTTTGGATTATCCCTTTATCTAATCTTCTTTTAATCATATTGAAATTATACAGGCCTGCCTCAACCCTTGTTGACTTTGTCTTTTTACTATCAATTAACAGAACACTCATTTTCCCATCCTTATCAAGGTTATACCAACCACTGGTAAAGCACACATCATTGATTCCTACTTCGCTTACCTGGAGCGGAAATTGGAGATTGGCGGGTTCTCCAGTGACGATATGCGTGCTGTAATACATCGTAGTATTAGATATTATATGATATATTCAATTTGACCGTCTGAATACCCATGCGATAAGTGCACCACCCACTGCAAGCATAAGTGCCCACAAGTGACTCCCTACCTTTGTGAATATGTCACCAATTAGATTGAAAAGCAAAGAAAGGGCACCACCAATAATGCCCGGTAGAGCTGCACCGAGCCATTGACCAAAACGTTTCATCACCCGACCCAGTGCTTTGACAACATTATCTGGCGGCGGCGTCGGCTGTGGTGTTGGAACGGGAACCACAGGTCCTCCCAACTCAAGTGCCAGTATGATAGTGGATATTATAAACCCTAATGCGGTTATCATGGAAGCAATCGTTACACCCTGTTCTCGAAACAAGTTAACCAATTTTTCTCGCAGAGAAAGGTCGCTATATACAAGCTCACGGGCAAGGTCACTTATCTGTCGTACCTAAGACTTTAGATCACCACGAAGTGTGTCTATGCTAGTCTGTAGGGCGTCCCTCCTTCCATCCAGCTGTTCAATCTCTCTGCGTATACTTGTCTTTTCGTCTTTATCGCTGGCTGCCTCGAGGCGGTCTCTTGCCTCTTCGAGTTGTTGGTCAGTTTCCACAAGCTTGCTTTCTTGAGCTGATATTGTTTCTCGTATAGTTCTAAGCTGCATGTCGAGTCCCAAGAGCTCCCGTAGGGGTAATGGGGGAGCATCAGTCTGAACAACTACATCTGTTTTCTCTATTATTTGTTCGATATCATCCAACAGTGCAGTTACATCGGGATCTGTGCCATCAATGACTTTAGACACCGCATTCTCTATTTTGTGGCAGCATTCTGTCTATCACCAAAGAATTACCTGATTGCCCCCTTTCCTCCTCTTTGTGACTTGATTGTTGATATAGTGATCCATTCATCAGTCCGAATTTTGTTGAGGCGGATCTCACTAGAGTTGTTCTGCAATAGACAGACCAACAACACCAACGATAGTTTCAGCCGCAGTGGATATATCGGGAAGGAAATTATCAGCTACGCCAAAATCATCGAAATATGGGTCATCAACCGGGTCATCAGCTAGGTCATCTCCCAAATCATCCATTGGTATATACTCTTCCATTGTTATTATATCACAAATTTTAACTTCAATTTAGCAAGAAATAAGCAGACCCTATTCCAATCGTAGCAATTGTAATAAAAGCCAACTCTCGGTTGTGTTGTTGACGGAATGGTAGATAGAAGTCTTCTACGCGAGGCTCCGAATTTAGTTGAATAGAGTCTACACCATAAATCTGGTTGTAAAATCTCATTGCGTCATCTACATTTCTAAAGGTCTGTACAGCACGTCTTTCTGCCATAAGTCTTTGATTCATCCTATCCAGCTTCTCTTGCCTATCACGAGCCCATTCAATTTGAGCTGTCTGCAGTTTTTCTACGGCTTTAGCATGACGCGCACGTTCTTCATGTGCAGCGGGGTCCTTGGCAAGCTGACTTAATACAAAGTTTGAACCTGAAAATGCTAGGGCATTTACTAAAGCCCCACCAACAAGCAAGGCAATCGTAGCCATCATCTATGGGACACATATATTGAATTGGGTGGTGTAGTAGTAACGATTTTATCAGGATTGATACCTTGGGAAACTAGCCACTCACGAGTCATAGTAGCTGCTGTAAAGTCCAATGTAAGGAGTGCTACATCACGAGGTTTCATCCCTAATGAGGGTGGTGGCTTCAAGCTTTTCATAAGAGCACCTCCTAGGACTGCATAGCCCGTGGCTAATAAAGCTATTGTTCCGCCCTGGTACAAGGAATTGATAACTTGGTTAGGCTGCGTCATTGTTTAGTATATAAAACCATCTGCGGTTATGTTCAATTGGTTTTCAGGCATAGAAAGGGAGTGGGGGCTGGGTGGGCTAGGTGTATGACAATTTTGAGCTAAAACGATAGCAGCAACTACGACAGCAGCAGCTAGTACACCCCACCAAATATCCCAAGAAGCCCTAGGTGGATCTACAACCGCTGCCCGCTGGGGTTTCTTCATCTTCCGAAGTTTCCCTTCAAAGCGCTCGGTTTCCTTTGAATGCAGGGCATCCATCGTTATCCGTGCCTTGCATGTCTCCCAAGCACGTTTCCCGGCTTCCATCCTCTTGGTTTTTTTTATGTATCTCCATTGTGTATATCCTTTCTTTTTGTATATTCAATATGTCGTCCAGTTGTAAGTACCATGTACTTACTGGTGCAATCCAGAACCACCATTTATGAAATAGACCGCAACTAATACTTCTTAATGCAGTGTTTATAAAGGGATCTTCTCCAAGGTCGGTAGCAAGGGCCTGCTCACTGTCAATGTTAAATATACTGGCTGCTGCCCGCGCATATAAATTTATTGCTGTTTCCCCCAAGCTTTTAGTCATTTTATCACCAAGACGGGCCTCATATACAACATGCAATCGTCCCACATCTGCACTCGACATCTCTTAAAGCTGTTGAGATGAAATATGCTTCCCTAAATAGTCCATGGACATGCTGCTTGCGGTGGTCATCTTGTGATGGCTCTTGCGATGGCTCACCTAGTGTTTCTATAAGACTTTCAGTATTTATCATGACTCTACGAATACGCAATACAATGGGATAAATATACCACAGATGTAGTGCGAGTATGATTATTAATAATACTGTGTTCAACATAGCGCTACACATTACTAAACTATAACTAAGCACTAATTAACTATTACTATGTATTACTCAAGTATTACTATGTATTACCCAACTATTACTATGTATTACTTAACTAGTACTATGCATTACTTAACTATTACTATGTATTACTTAACTATTACTATGCATTACTTAACTATTACTATGTATTACTCAACTATTACTGTGTATTACTTAAGTATTAATATGTATTACTTAACTATTACTATGTATTACTTAAGTATTACTATGTATTATTTAACTATTACTCAATGTATTACTTTACTATTACTATGTATTACTTAGGTATAACTATGTATTACTTAATTATTACTATGCATTACTTAAGTATTACTATGTATTACTTACTCAATTGTGTACTCAAAAAATGGTCCGCTTTTTAATACAAGTTTAGCATACTTTGTACTTGATAGCTTATCACGGATTTCTTGCCACTTTCCTTGTGGAATACCACTGTTTTCTTTTATAACTAGATCAAAGCAATGAGCTGACTTGCAGTGGAATAAAGCAATCCACTCAGTCTGTTTACGTACATCAGTAACAACCGAGTTCCATTTTTGAGTTAACACCCGTAGCGAGTGCTGATGATGTCTACCTGAAAAAATCTAAATTTGGTAATGCTCTCTTCTTTTTCACAAGATCACTTCCTGCAGAACAATCATCGACTATGTAGAGAGTAGGTATACCTTGGTACAGCTTGCTAATGATTTCAAAATATTTTTGTCATTTATCTCCAGAGGGATCTAGAAAG
>JAIGNY010000227.1:82500-100000 GCA_020152595.1 Chiridota heheva
TTGGTAGGGTTGTGAAGCTCATACTTGGTAATGTTGTGAAGATAATATTTGGTAGTGTTGTGAAGATAATATTTGGTAGGGTTGTGAAGTTGTTATTTGGTAGGGTTGTGAAGTTAATATTTGGTAGGGTTGTGAAGTTAATATTTGGTAGGGTTGTGAAGTTAATATTTGGTAGGGTTGTAAAGTTGATAATTGGTAGGGTTGTGAAGTTGATATTTGGTAGGGTTGTAAAGAAGATATTCAGTAGGTTTGTGAAGTTAGTATTTGGTAGGGTTGTGAAGTTAATATTTGGCTGGGTTGTGAAGTTATTATTTGGTAGGGTTATGAAGTTAATATTTGGTAATGTTGTGAAGATATTATTTGGCAGGGTTGTGAAGTTAATATTCGGTAGGGTTGTGAATCTCATGTTTGGTAATGTTGTGAAGATAATATTTGGTAGGGTTGTGAAGTTAATATTCGGTAGGGTTGTGAATCTCATGTTTGGTAATGTTGTGAAGATAATATTTGGTAGGGTTGTGAAGTTAATATTTGGTAGGGTTGTGAATCTCATGTTTGGTAATGTTGTGAAGATAATATTTGGTAGGGTTGTGAAGTTTATATTTGGTAGGGTTGTGAAGTTAATATTTGGTAGGGTTGTAAAGTTAATATTTGGTAGCGTTGTGAAGTTAATATTTGGTAGGGTTGTGAAGTTAATATTTGGTAGCGTTGTGAAGTTGATATTTGGCAGGGTTCTGAAGTTAATATTTGGTAGGGTTGTGAAGTTGATATTTGGTAGGGTTGTGAAGTTGATTTTTGGTAGGGTTGTGAAAAAGATATTTGGCAGGGTTGTGAAGTTAATATTTGGTAGGGTTGTGAAGTTAATATTTGGCAGTGTTTTGAAGTTAATATTTGGCAGCATTGTGAATAGTCAATATTTGGAAGGCTTCTTAAGTTAATAGATGGTAGGGTTGTGAAGTTAATATTTGGCAGGGTTGTGAAGTTAATATTTGGCAGTGTTGTGAAGTTAATATTTGCCAGCCTTGTGAATATTTCATATTTGGAAGGGTGGTGAAGTTAATATTTGGTTGAGTTGTGAAATTGATATTTGGTAGAGTTGTGAAGTTGATATTTGGTAGGGTTGTGAAGTTAATATTTAAAAAGGTTGTGAAGTTCATATTTGGCAGGGTTGTGTACTTATTATTTGGCAGGGTTGTGAAAATAATATTTGGCAGGGTTGTGAAATTAATATTTGGTAGAGTTGTGAAGTTGATATTTGGTAGGGTTGTGAAGTTAATATTTGGCAGGGTTGTGAAGTTGATATTTGGTAGGGTTGTAAAGTTAATATTGGGCAGTGTTTAGAAGTTAATATTTGGTAGGGTTGTAATATTAATATTTGGCAGGGTTGTGATCTTGATAATTGGTAGAGTTGCAAAGTTGATATTTGGTAGGGTTGTAAATTTAGTATTGGGCAGGGTTGTGAAGTTAATATTTGGTAGAGTTGTGATGTTAATATTTGGTAGGTTGTGAAGTTAATACTTGGTAGAGTCTGTCAATGTTGTGATACTGTTTTCATCTGGATGTGCTTGAAGATAATCTGGATGGTCCAAGGTGCTTCCAAGTTTCAAACAGAAATCCAGTTATTTTAAGACACTGCAAGTTTTCCATTCTCAGAATTCCATCCTCTCTTTTGTGTGAATGAACCGTTTTCAAGAGAGGCTGAATGTTTAATTCAGGGTCTTATTTAAGGCTTCAAATGAGTGTTATAACCCAATAAATAGCCAAATGTGGCACCACCAGAGTACTAGAGAGTCCCCAATCCAATGAGCATATCTAAAGTAGGATCATGATAACATTCTTTTTACGAAAAAGTGTACCTCTGTAATAGACATACATTAATATTTGAATAAAAGTTAGCTTTTAACATAATGTGGATTTCCTTTCCCCCTGAAAAATGTGCCTTACCCTTTCCAATGAAATCATCATAGTATGTTTGGTTTTTTCAAATCCAATTAAATTTTACAACTGATGGTGCATTACTCTTCTTTAAAAGGAGGCGGCGGAACAGTCAAAACTATCCTGTGATGGCAATCCGATGACCTGAAAAATCTCAGGGGCCACTATACAGACTCCGACCAATCAGAAGCTCCGTCGTCGAAAATATCCTGTGACGGCAATCTGATGACCCAGAGGAAAAAATCTTAGGGGCCACTATACAGACCCCGACCAATCAGAAGTTCCGTCTTCGAGAATATCTTGTGACGCAATCCGATGACCAAGACGGAAAAATCTCAGGGGTCACTATACAGACTCCGACCAATCAGAAGTTTGCATTAAGTATATGCAAATGAACTATACACCTCGTTAAAAGGACTCTGCAGAATAATCGAGAATATCTTGTGATGGCAATCCGATGACCCAAGGGAAAAAATCTCAGGGGTCACTATACAGACCCGGACCAATCAGAAGACAGCATTAAGTATATGCAAATGAGCTATCACGTGATATCAATGCTGGCTTCTGATTGGTCCGGGTCTGTATAGTGACCCCTCACTACTAAATTTGTGTTCCACTAAATGTTCCTCTTCTGATGTATCAGTGGGCGAAAGTTCCTATTTCCTTACGTAGCCCCTTTGTTTTGTTTTTTAATTCATTGTCACAGATTTGTGAGAAAAAAAAAAGAATTTTAACCAAATGTTTGTAAGTGTTGACTATTCCCTTAACTGTAATCTAGCAGGAATAGACTTCGTCCTCATTTTCAATAACTGAAATTTAGGAAGGAAATATCGAGAATTACATAAAGCTTTTCACCTACCCATTCGTAGACTTTAAGCTTTGATTTGGACTACAGATATATTTCACTTTACATCTGAGCAAGCTTTATATGTTTGCTTTAAAGACCAGACATCAGTTAATGATGTAAATTAGATTTAGTGTTATATTTGAATATTTTCAAGCTTTGTGAAATAACACAACAAATAATTGTTCACACAAATACAAACTGTTGGTTGTCTCGTGAGTGTAATTGCCCTTCATTTTTTTTTCCCTTCGAAATTGTAATCTACAATAGTTTCAAAGATAGCAACCAGCTTTGTTTGTTTTTTGGCCATATCCCACAGAGAAAAATACATTATTTAGGTCAATAGAGGAAAAAGACAATATACTACACTATACAAATATTTTATATCATACTGCATTAGAGTCACATTTATAGATACCCTAATAAAACTCAAATTTTGATTTGCTGCTGTTTGTCTGAAACTTAATATGCTTTTTTAACTAGACCTCCATGTCAATATTTTCTTGCACCAAACTGTAAGGTAAATGTTCTAAATGTCACTAGTCTTTTATGACAGCCTTTTGAAGTCTGAATCTATGAAGTGCTACAAGCAAAAGACTATTCGATATCAACAAATATATCAATGCCTCACCCTGGTGTCAGACGATGGACAAACAATTTCATCAATATATTATAGAAAAAGCTTTAAATAGTTATACATATTTTCCTGCTCCTCCCCATCATTTTCTTTTTGTACAGCGCATACAAATGCTTAACATGATTTTGCACATACAAATTAATTATTGTTTTATAATAATACAATTATTGGTAAAGATGGTGATTATTGACCATTAACAAGTCACATGGCACTTTACTTTTCTAAGTTGAGTTTTTTAAAGGACCGATAATGATAGTGTGCATAAGATTATTTACCTTTTCTGTTGATGCAAAGATATTGTGATACACATATTCATATCTTACACTGCTCCAATATAAAAATGTATTGATCCAAATCATTACTGCAGGTAAAACAAAGAAAAATATAATATGAAAGAATCATCTCGTGAAACAATATTTTGCATATAGCAAAACTTGTTTCATATCATCATGTATGAAGTATGCTGTAAAAAAAGCAGGATGGATGGAGACATCATTCGATGCAGTATCACTGTCAGTCACAGCATTCTTCTTCAGTTGGTGTTGCTGTAGCTTCAATGCAACCTAAATGACTGATGGGTAAATACGGAACTAGTCCTGATACTGCACTTATTTAAACACATTTTTTTCATTTAGAAATATAGTACTTATTTGATTTCTCTGTTGCCCTGCCACAATCTTTGAGGGAAAGTAAAAGGTAGCAATAATTTAATATCAAGACAATGTGATGCTGCAGTACTTTCCTCTCAAAAAACTGAGAGATATTTAAAGAAAAAAATTAACATCAATGATACTGTAGGTTATAAATAAAAAATATGACATTTGAGGTAAAACAAAACTTGTGATGGTTTTGCTATGTAAATCATTTAACTTTTGCCATATAAATGTTTTTGACCAAATATGTTTTTTAATTAAAGTTTTGAGCTCTTTCAGTATTTAAGCAGAAGCAGAATTCAAATATTTTTGTAAGTAGCACAAAGAGTAATTTCAAGTAGACAAGACAGTATTTCAACAATGTAAATATTGACCCTTCTTACATTCTGGGCTGCAAAAATTAGTGGTTTATATTCAATCTTAAATCTTTTTCCCCTAATATACACTGTTCTGAAATGAATATGATTTGTTAATTTTAGATATACAGTATAGGGCCTTGAAGCTATATGAATGAAGGCAATTTGTGTAAATCAATGGTTAGCTTTCTTAAGAATGAATGTATGAAGGTGAGAAAAATGGCTGCAATATAGTAGCAAAACTATAAAAGAGAGTAACACGAACCGAACTACACCGAGGTTATACTCTTTTTCATCTACAAAAAAACAATATGACAGAATAAATGAACTGCAATGGAGACGGTACATTAATGTTACTGCAAAATCATGTCAACAGTACACTGCTTTATATATACTGTATCTAAGGGGTCAAACAGAGAATCAACATAGTTAACAAAATGTGTTGTCTATCTCAGTTTTGCTGAAGAAAAAAAAAAGTTTTTCAGATCTACATGTACCATAAGATTGGTTTATGGGGCCTGTGAAAGCATGAAATAATCACAAATCTGCAATGTAGAACCACAAGCATAACATGTTTCAAATGATTCTGAAACGAGAAAAAGACTGAGAACAAAACAGCAAAATAGTGTATAGCTTGTTCCTTACTAGAAAAAACAACAACAATGATTTCTGCATTAATGCTCTATAATGGTCTATCCAGATAATGATAAAGAACTCAGAAAAACAATTCTATCTACAGACCTACGTGCTTAATCTTTCAACATGCCAGGATTTTGATAAAATTGTTTTTGGAACAAACAAAAACAAAACACATTATGTTGTAATCTAAACTACTTAACATTTCATAAACTTTCTATACCAAGGCCTTGTGTATTGAAGGTAAATATACAATGTATGATTGGGCACTGCAAACTTATGTTCAAAACCAATATCAGTTTTATGTTATGTTTTTTGTGTTATTTTTGTTATCCAAAAGTAAATTGGCACATTTTTGACCCCAAAAAACAAGTTGCGAAAAAGTAGCAAATAATTAACATTCATTAATAGTACCACGATGCAATATTAAGGCTCATACTATTTTGTAACTGTGCAGCCTGCATTGCGTCTGCATGACGGTTTCAGAAGTTGACACAGAAAGTTTGTTTTTGATGTCAAAGATAACATAATAATTTTCAAATATTTTGTAGTAAGTCTGAAATTATCTGAGTAATGTGAGTATGACCATGACTACTCCAACAAACTTAATAGGACTACATTATATTAAACTGTAACTTTAGTTAGGACATACCAGAGAAGACAGTAAATATTAACAAATGTTCAACACTTCAGGACACGCAAAGTAAAGGGGGATAATTTCTAAATTGTGTTAGAATCTGCAATTGCTCTTTAAAATGTTGCTCAAAAAGAATGAATAATATTAGAACTTAGCAAATTATTATCAATGTTGTACAGTACGCATACATTTGAAAAAAAAACTAAGAATATTAATCATAATTTAAGATTTTAGTGAGAATATAATTAATACCAAGGGGAATCTAACACGGGTATGATACGAGCTGTGAATGTATGATTTATACTTTATATTATATTTATGGAACTGCCATTTCCAGCATTCACTTGGATCAGTTTTTGTCTGCTGAAGTTCTGTAGTGTTATGTAATAATTGGTGTGATCAACTGCTGGTAGGCCCTATGTCGCAAATTATTTTGTGGGGTGACTCATGATAGAACTGGTCTAATCTTAACTTTTAAGCAGGAACTATTCAGTTATTGGTCTGACTGACTAAGGCATTCAATGGAATAGGCTTCTACTAGGCCTTTATGGTATTTGAGGCATGGCCATGGCCGCATGTCTCTCTCATCACCTTCATATGCCTACTCTGTACTCATCAATCGTGAAAATTGGCCTTTTTTACATAATAATTTTGTCCCACTTCGCTAAGGTGGGTAACAAATTCGGGTCATACTACAGTAATAGGCCCTAGGCTAGTAGGCCTTAGTATTAAACCTAACATTAGTATGCCCACTGCCAGTGCCACTAGGGCTAAGGCCTAAATATTTGGTGCATAAATAGATTGTTATTTGGTAGGCCTAAACCTAGTACTAACAAATCCAAAATTGTATATAACGGTAACAAGTACATCATTTGTTCATATCCGTAAGCTCTGTCAATAATAATAATATAACCTGGAATATAATGTCTTGTATGTCATCTGATCTTCTGCTTTAGTGACGAATATTGAAACTGCATAAGTTAGAGCAATTTGAATTATCCGGATTCATTCGGGAGTGATTGTTTTACAAACCACAAAATGCTCAATTCGAACTTCCGGGTCAAGTTGTCAGAAATTAATAATATCGCAGTAACGGTTATATAGCAGGGTCATGTTTCCAACTGTTGTAAAGTTGCATTTGAAGATTTATTGCAAAGTAGTGGGCTTTAAATATTCAGGACAGACTTTGTTTTATGATCCTAATTGGTTTCGTGCCACGTATTTGTTTAACCTTTAATAATTATTTTCATCTTCCAACATTTACGGTACTCGTGTCAATACATCCTCAACACCCATCAAATATTGTTTAATATTTGAATACAATGGATATCCCGTCTACCTGGGTAATAGCTCCTTGATAAGAGTCAAGCAATTTCTTCTTTATTGTACTTGAGCTTCAGAAAACAACCATTAATTCTATTTTGAGAAGAAGATTAACAAATATTGTTTACAAAATAAATGTTTGTCTTATATCGTACCTTATTTTCAAACATTGTAAGTGGTCTTTATCTTGTCATCAAGTTGATAAGTGGAGTTTAGAACAAACTGACACCCGCATAACGTTATCTTTTACACGAAACCTTTAGTATATGTATTTGGAAATCTACATACTCCATATTACCCACTGACCTATATCTCGGTTTAAAGTCTGTTAAAAATACTATGTAATGATCATTTATGAATTACGCGTGAAGAAAGACCTTTAGACCATCAGACAACTGTTCATGATCATTCTTTAAAGAATAGCTTCTTATTATACCAATGAAATAGGCATGCTTGGTGCAGACACATTAACTCAGTCATGCCCATTTGGAAGATGTCTTAAACCTCTAAGAACGACTTTTGACAACGTGACGACGACAGACTAATCCCTATGTCTGAATTTGCCTCTTTTTGAATATCAAACTTACTTAAAAATAAATGTTTGTTTAACGTAATTAGCTGTTTAAAGGCATTTTCAGGTTATGCAAACTTTGTGCTGTATGAATGGGGAGACAGCTCAAAAAAGTATGCAATTCTTTGAATATCTGTCATACATTTCAGCCATTGAAAATTAATTAATCAAGTCTTGTCATGTTTGATTTCAATCTGATTAAGATCGAAGTTGGAAATGTTTGATCACAGATGCTTGGAAATAACATTTGATGAACCATATTGTCTCAAACAATTTCAAACACACCCTCGTGTTCCACTAATTATTCATTCATTTCTCAATTTGGAAAGCGTTCAACATTTTCATGTGAATATGCCGCAGCAGAACCCATCAAAATTGTTGCTGTCATTGAATTTATTTACATACAACGTTTTCAATTCTATTTTATAAAAGTAAAATCTCTTGCAAACTAGGGACATCCGAAACAGCTTGGTCTAAGTTTAAACTAATCATGAAATAAAATGAATCTCCTGTAACAAATAGATATGGTTCTTAAAAAAATGCTATTCAAGCAACCTTTATTAAATGATACTAAATGGTCAAGAACATATAATGTGCTATTTAAAAGCTAATAATTCAAGTGAAAACTTACTTCAGCAAACACTTAAACCTTTATAGTTATTCAATTTGTATTTAAATTGTTCATCTGCTTCTTTTCAATTTGATTCAAATTAAGGATATAATTTTAAAAGACAATGATTTCTTTTGAAATTTGTTTTCAACATATATCAGTACTTTTATGATAATAAGTTTTTGATCTGTATCATATAATCTTGTTTTTGCAATTTGATTTTGCAATTTGACTCAAATTTAAAAGCTTTATAAAACTGTTTTATATTGCAATTCATATTATTCATTGAAAGACGCAATAGTGTATTAGAGAAACTTGCACAACCTGGACCACATAGTGCTCTGAATACAAGTTAAAGATACACGAAGGAAATGATACAAATGGTCAAATGAAAAGGATATGAATTTAGAAGACAATGATTTCTTCTGAAATTTATTTTTAGCATATATCTATATTAGTTTTTGTAATTTGATTCGAATTTAAAAGCTTTTAAATTTGTAATTGATTTTCTTGCAATTAATAATAATCATTGAAAGACAACGTAGTGTGTTATAAACTTGCAAAGGACCCCATAGTGCTCTATATAAAAGTGTAAGGTACACAAAGGAAATGCAAATATAATATGCTAATTAATAGCTAATATTTCCGGTGAAAATTTGAATACAACAAATACCTAAACCGTTATACTGTACTTACTCAATCTTCATATAGATTGTATCATCTGGTTTTTACTGTTGGATAACAATTTAAAAGATTTTTGTAATTCTTTCTATTGCTAGCCCTATTTCTAATGTTCATTGCCAGGGCCCCATAGTGCTAGGAATACAAGTTTAAGATACAAAACGGAAATGTTGTTATTGGTCTTTTTCAAATACCATATTCTTTAGATTAAGATTGACCTAAATCATGTAATCTTGATTGTCACTTTTTGATCTATTTATATATAAGTATACATGTTATTTCTTATGTTTTACCGAGAATTTGGCAAAATGAATAAATACATAATAATGATTCGACAGAATGTCCCCATGCTTCTTAAAACCAAGGTGAGAGAGGCAACATTATGAGGTCTCTATCAATTTAAAAGGCGAGTCCCTTAACATTAAAATTAGGTGGGATGCAGTAATAATTTTTTAAGCAAATACAATTAAAATTGGAATATCTCGTGTTCCAAGAAATCAATCTAACAACTCTGTTTATATCACTCTTTCCACTGGGAAAGCTATCTACATGTCTCTCTCTATATATCCAATATAGATCAAAATTAGAATTAAAAACAAAAATGGAGCTGAAATAAAATGTAACGTTCAGACAACTAGTACTATAACTTGACCTCTTAGGCTCTTACCAACTTTAAGCATTCTGAAACTAACTTCGCATTAGACAACAAATTCTGAAGCAAACTTTCATGTGGAAAACAACAATAAGAGCACATCTTGGTGCATTCCATTAGTGCAAAAGTACAAAAACAGAGATACTGAAGATCAATCATATATGCCAGTATAAATTTGTGTACTGAGAAATGGTATTTATAAGACAGCAGTGTAGCTTCTAACCCTAACTTTATCCCATACGATAAAATGAAGAAAACACTGTTTTAAAATGAATACTAAGGACCCTGTAGTGTTTTGCTCAGCTCGTATATTCATACACAAAATGAAGTTCCCATAGTGCAATCTCACAAAGCCCTGTAGTTTCTTTCCCAGACTTGTATAAGGACCCCATAGTGATGTATCCGAGGAAATGCATGTATGTGTGTATGCATGTATGTATGAATGTATGTTTGTATGTATGTATGTATGTATGTATGTATGTATGTATGTATGTATGTATGTATGTATGTATGTATGTATGTATGTATGTATGTATGTATGTATGACTGTATGTATGTATGTATGTATGTATGTATGTATGTATGTATGTATGTATGTATGTATGTATGTATGTATGTATGTATGTATGTATGTATGTATGTATGTATGTATGTATGTATGTATGTATGTATGTATGTATGTATGTATGTATGTATGTATGTATGTATGTATGTATGTATGTATGTATGTATGTATGTATGTATATATGTATGTATGTATGTGTGTATGTAAGTATGTATGTATGTATGTATGTATGTATGTATGTATGTATGTATGTATGTATGTATGTATGTATGTATGTATGTATGTATGTATGTATGTATGTATGTATGTATGTATGTATGTATGTATGTATGACTGTATGTATGTATGTATGTATGTATGTATGTATGTATGTATGTATGTATGTATGTATGTATGTACATATGTATGTATGTATGTGTGTATGTAAGTATGTATGTATGTATGTATGTATGTATGTATGTATGTATGTATGTATGTATGTATGTATGTATGTATGTATGTATGTATGTATGTATGTATGTATGTATGTATGTATGTATGTATGTATGTATGTATGTATGTATGACTGTATGTATGTATGTATGTATGTATGTATGTATGTATGTATGTATGTATGTATGTATGTATGTATGTATGTATGCATGTATGTATGTATGTATGTATGTATGTATGTATGTATGTATATATGTATGTATGTATGTGTGTATGTAAGTATGTATGTATGCGTGTGTGTATGCATGTATGTATGTATGTATGTATGTATGTATGTATGTATGTATGTATGTATGTATGTATGTATGTATGTATGTATGTATGTATGTATGTATGTATGTATGTATGTATGTATGTATGTGTGTATGTATGCATGTATGTATGCATGTATGTATGTATGTATGTATGTATGTATGTATGTATGTATGTATGTATGTATGTATGTATGTATGTATGTATGTATGTATGTATGTATGTATGTATGTATGTATGTATGTATGTATGTATGACTGTATGTTCGCATGCATGTATGTATGCATGTATGTATGTATGTATGTATGCATGTTTGTGATCAAAAGGTTTTGTGATTCCGATGCTTTTTCATAAGCTGATTGATTTGCAAAATTTGTATTAACTGTCATGTAATTGCTTATCATAATATATTTGTTCCATATTTATTTATAAGCCATATCCACCATGGAGCTCAATACAAATGTTGACAACATTAGCTGTTGCACAACAATTAACAACATCATTAAAGCAAGTATGATGCAAAAACGATTGCTCATTTATCCTATTTCAAGCCCCACCTACTTTTTAGCATTCATGACATCCCTACCACAACATTAAAATGTACATACAGACCATGACCCATCTGTGTACCACATATAGCATAAATCTGAAATATCGTTTATAGTGTTTACATCATTTAGTACTTTCACGTTCAGCCACGCCTATCATGCATATTAATGCAATTGTTTTACGATTTTCTGTCAGTCTGTCAATTTTCTTCAATTTGCAGCAAATGTCCTTTATTTTGGAGAAATTTTCTTCAATTGTAGGTAAATTTCCTTCATTATTTGAGAAATGTCTTTTAATTTTGGGCGATTTTCTTAATTCTCGTGCAGTTTTCTTCAATTTTGAGAGTTTTTGGTAAATTTTCTTCATTTTTAATTTTTGGTAAATTTCCTTCAATGTTTAGAAAATTATTTTTGTTTTTGGGCGTTTTTTTTTTTTTTTGGTAAATTGTCTTCAATTTTTCTTCGAATAATGGTCAATTGTCTTCAATTTAAGTTGGGAAATTTCGTTGGGTATTACGTCATTGCATGACTGCCTATAATCTGTTATTGATTTTCTCAAAAAGGCGACCGTGAATATCAAAAAGCAGCGTCAAAAAGTGTTTAATGTCTATTTACTATCCGTCTCCAAAATTTCAGGTTATCCATTGAAATTTTGGACAATCCGGAACGGAAAATGAGAAACCCCATATGTATAGTGGGGGCTAGTTAAATGTGTAGGCTCATGCGATAACGTAATACATAAAAGTACCCAATTTTTGGGGTATTTCAAAGTACCCAATTTTTCGGGTTGCTTCCGTACTGAATTTCGAGCTATTTTTTTTAAATTTTAGGTATGTTTTCTTCAATTGTTTGGAAATTTCCTTCAATAATTGGGCTATCTTTTTCAATTTAGGGAAAATATCTTTCATTCTCGTGCCATCTTCAATTTTCGGAAAATTCCTTTCATTTTTGACGCAACTGGTCTTCGATTTTCGGTAAATTTTCATCAATTATCGAAAAATGTTGCCAAATTTTACTAACATTTTCAATGATTTTACCAAAATTTCCATCAATTGTTTTGTTCATAACTACCTAACTTCCTAAATCTAGAGAAAACTTTTCAGGGAGGAACTTTCTCTCTACTTCCCACTTATAAGACCATGCACCCTCATTCCAATATGTTCCATTTAATCGTGTCATAACTGCTCAAAAAACACGTTATTATATCATCCCTGGTTTGGTTTGGCAAAATGTACTATTTGGATCCGGCAGTCCGCCGGGCCATTGTCATGACAAAAACTGGCATGCCTTCTCCCATCGTTTTGGTAATGCTACAAGGTGTCCGTATGTCATTCAATATTGGCAGATTGAAGAAAGATTACAAAAATCTTGCAAAATACCCCAAATTTCACTCGTGGAGCGCCTTTAACTTGGATTCTGGAAAAAGATAAAATGGGGACCCTTTCCACCTGTCCACTGAGGAGTTGAAGACTGGGTGTGAATTTGGGCAATCTGGTCAAATTTATACTGATATACCGAGTCTCATTTATTCTCACCAAGAAAATGATTGCCTCCTAAATAATTCCAAGTGCCCCTTATGTGCTTTCATATTATTTTAGAAATAAAATATATTCCGATTCATGACCAATAAAATTGGCTAATCTGATCATAATCTATAAATCTTAATCCTTCCGACTTCAAGACTTAATATGATTTATAAATTAACCAATTTTTGTAGATCTTAATATCGGCTTATATACAAATGTATTATTGTACGGAATTTTGGACCAAATTCCATTGCATTTTTAAAACTTTTAATTACGACAGTTGAAAAATGCCCTCATATTCTGTGCGCTTAGACTCAAACATCATCCGCCGTCCCTGCATCTCTGCCCAATTAAGAGCAGTGTTCAGACCGCTCCCTATCTTGTACAACCGTAAATATAACATGGAATAACCACTGTGTTTTCAAAAGCAAATCTAGAAGTACTTTGTCTTTTTACGAACTGTGACAAACACATAAGTTATAATTCATACCTCTTTAGTACCATGTTGGTGCCCGACAAAATATCATAAGGGTCACACCCTATCCCCTTAAGTTACGCCCTTGCTCACACGTGTTCACATCTAATTTTCATCAAATTCATTACCTGATTACTGTTTTTTAATTATTTTTTTTTCGCATTTCAGAAAATCATCGTCAGAAATCAATGGCTTTATTGGGTAACGATCACACATGGAAGTTGAAAATAATTCGTGATTTCCCTGAAGTCAGCCAAATTGAAAACTATAAGAAAAAGCCAAGTATAACTTTTATTTGACAAGTGTGGTGTCAGAGAGGGGACGTAAACGGTTTGTTGGCATTCCAATGAAATAACATTCTATCAAATCGGCCAGTTCTCCAAAGTGCTGCACATATTAATTACATGTACCATTACCATTATAAAGGTCTGTGAACGTCTACTGATATATGACTGAGACATGAATATAATATTTTAGACAAACTTTTAAAGTTTGGTTAGATAATTAACCAGTCAGATTAGTGTTCCCGATACGGTTCATCAAAGTTTGGGGATTATAGCGCTCCCAATATGGCTCATCAAAGTGTGAGGATTATTATTACGTGGAATAGGACTGGCCGGACTCCTCGCAATCTTTATTTATTAATATTTTTTCCGTTTCTAAATGTTTGTCACCGAAAACTTATCAGAGGTCCATTCCTTCTACACAATTTATTAATGGTTATGGTAAAACTTAAAATGCTTCGATCAGAATTTGTTGTAACCCTTCGACTGTTCAAAGAATTACAAAAGACAATTAAAAACTGGATATACATTAAAAAAGAAAATATGCTCGTCCAGCCATGCTTCATAAATTTAATCATTTATGATCGATTGTGATCTCGATTTTCATCAGTGTGTGAATGTTCTTTTAATCAAATTAAAATTTAAGCACGTAAGGTTACAAAGGTGAAAAGTTTTCAGTAAATTTTCGTTTATTGTGAAATCTTATTCAGGGATTAAATTCGATCATAATCCCCGTGTCTCTATAACAGCTTGGAACATGTGTATTACGTCATCATGAGGGTTAAAAAGCCCAAGGTGTTAGCCCCAATGATGGCGTTATATAAAATTTCAAATCTTATATAGAAAATTCGACAGCATGACTTAATACTCGTACATACCTGCATACTCGAATTTCTTTTTGACTTCTCGGTAAAATATTTCAAACATCTTATTCTCACAATATTCTCGTGTGTGCCTTCATCAATTCTAGAAACATCTCTTTCTAAAAGGTGTTTAATCTTTTGCTAGAGTTGAATGTCATTACTTTCATCATCGCTCGAAATATTACAATAAAAAATATGACAAATCATCTGTTTTCTATCCTTTTGAAAGTGAAGTTTGATTTGCTGATTTGAGGATGGCAAAATGATAAAATTAAACCTCAAAAGTGAATAATAACTTCCTACAGTATCAACATATGGATAGGAAAACCTTTAGTGAGCTAGTTAGTAATTAAATAAAACATATGTTTATTTATTTATTTATGATAGTTGTCATAAATGTATGAATGCATAACCGTGGAAACAATAATTTTTCAAGTGATCTTTTAAGTTGAAGAAAATTAACTTATTTTGAAGTTAAGGTTTTATAACGCCTTTTATATGCTTTGTGTTTAAGAACATTAATCAATTGGCCTCATGCACTTTTGTATCATCCAGTCTAGACAGATAGATAGGTAAAACTGCAAAGCTGACTAATCAGAAAGAAGACTTGAAAGTAAAAGCGGCACTTCACCTACATATTAGAGCAGCAAAGCTTTTTAACCCTCGTGGTGTGGAGGGCTACAAAACTTATACGACCAACTTTTATATCACGTACTTACCTGAGATTTGAAACATAAAACACTTTGGGCTACGAGGCAAAACAGGTCAATGAATATTGGAAAAATTCATGTAGTCAACTTTCTAAGTCAACATTATTCATTTTTTCAGTTTTCTATAACATCAATGGCGGAAGGCTGTTTGTAATAGAGTACTCGACAGCCAGAAAGCTAGCTCATCATAATGCCGTCCCATCATTTTATTGCCTACGTTTATGTTTTTACTCAATCTTTAATGTATAATAAAAGCTACCCAAATATATGACAAACAGTTTTTGTATTGTTTTATTTAATTGCAGTAAATATATACTTAGGCTTGTGGAATTTAGTTCATAAGGTTTAAGTTCCTACAATTACCACTTTGGACCATTTATGCTGCATTTCTAACCAAAGAAACAGGTTTCCGACCTTGGCGTCTGAATCGAGCTTTCAATCTTGCGTTGTAAACAAATAAAACATTGAGTTTACGTCACTTTGAGCAAAGAATTTCCGTTCAATGAAGTACCGATGAGTGTTATACTCAACGGAAAATCTATGTTTCTTGTCCACCAACTTTACGTCCTTCCGCTGTAAACACGTTAAACATGGAGATTACGTCACCTAAAGCACGGCGTTTTACGCCGCCAGGAATGGGGGTATCTAACTTGCATTAAATTTCATTTTTACGTTTTTAACACGTTAAACATAGAGATTACGTCACCTGGAGCACGGCGTTTACGCTGCCAAGAATAAGGCATTTAAGTTGCATTACATTCCATTTTTACGTTGCTAATACGTTAAGCATTGAGTTTACGTCACTCGAAGCACGGCGTTTACGTCGTCAGGAATGAGACATTTAAGTTCCATTAAATTTTATTTGTACGTTGTAAACATATTAAAGATGAAGATTACGTCACCAGAAGCACGGCGTTTACGCCGCCAGGAACTGGGCATTTAAGTTGCATTAATTCATATTTTTACATTGTAAACACGTTAAACATAGAGTTTACGTCACCCATACACGGCATTTACGTCACCAGAATTGAGGCATATAAGTCGCAGTAAATTACAATTTTACGTTGTAAAGAGGCTAAACATAGAGTTTACGTCACCTGGACACGGCGTTTCCGTCGCCAGAAATGGGGCATTTAAGTTGCATTAAATTCCATTTTTTGGTTGCCAACACGTTAAACATAGTGTTTACGACACCCGAAGCACGGCGTTTACGTCGTCAGAAATGAGACATTTAAGTTCCATTAAATTTCATTTGTTCGTTGTAAACACATTAAACATGGAGATTACGTCACCAGAAGCACGGCGTTTACGCCGCCAAAAACTGGGCATTTAAGTTTCATTAATTAACATTTGTACGTTGTAAACACGTTGAATAGGGAGTTTACGTTACACGGAGCACGGCGTTTGCGTCACCAGGATTGAGGTATTTAAGTCGCAGTAAATTAACATTTTTATGTTGCTAACACGCTAAACATGAAGTTTACGTCACCTAGACACGGCGTTTACGTCGCCAGAAATGGGGCATTTTAGTTGCATTGAATTACATGTATTTACGCTGTAAAATATGTTAAACATGGAGTTTACGTCACCCGGAGCCCGGCGTTTTCGTCGCCCGGAACGAGGCGGTTTAGTTGCTTTAAACATTATGGGAAACATGGTCACGGAAACACGAATATAAGTCGTGTTTAAAAAAGCGGTTCCGTTCATTTTAAGTGATGTTTAGGCCAGCGTATTCGTTACTTTTCCTGCCGTGTAAGATACAGAAAACAAAGAGGGTGCCATTGGCAACCATATCAATAATTTTAGCTGGACATATTCTTTTAAAGTTGAGTTTCAGTTTAATTCTTAGCGTGTAGCTGTCTTTTGCACAAATCACGGCCAATATTTTGAACAAAGCTTCATGACTATAATGTATCATAAGCTATGCTGTGTAAAATTTCTTTTATTTTGCTGGACTGCCGAATCATTATCAAATTTACATGTAATGATTGCGAATTTCGGGAATGTTATTGGGGAAGAGGGTGAATTTTAAAGCCAGTATGCAAATCATTACAAATACTTACTAGGAAAACTTTGTTATTGTGTGTTAATCAAGTTTAATCATAACTTTTTATTTACGTTATTAGGAATTAGGGACCTTTGGCGTATTGGTGAAATGTGTGTATATATGGGAAAAGCTCGTAAATGCAACCATACAGCCAATACAAGGTCTAACCAGGGAGATGCACTATGTAAATTCTCCCTGCGTTAATA
>JAIGNY010000239.1:0-5000 GCA_020152595.1 Chiridota heheva
CCATGGTTGCATAAAGAACGAACTGTGCTGAGAATGAATTCCATGACCATAAAGACATATTCCTCCAAAAGTTATTTTATATAATGGCATACAGAGTTATTGACATTTAGAGCTGTATGCATCACTATCCTAAAAATTGATATACGCATCATTATCGGGACTTCAAACGATGGCGACAACAACAACTGCATCATCTATCCCCTGTGTGTGATAGACACAGAAAGCTTGAACATTTTCTTCTGGAAACATGTTTTTACCATTGTCTCCATACATAATACATTGAAAACATTATGGGACTCTGACCAGGGCCCTGTAATGCATCAGGTCCTCATAATGTATCTCTCAACTTCACGCAGGTCCCCATAATGTACCATTAACGCGTGCACCCTAACCCACAGACAGACGCAAAAATAACCAAATTCTTTCCGTTCCAAAACTTATGACCTCTAACCCTAATATGAGGTAATCATATGAGACCTTCTGGTGGGCCCCACCAGCCCTACTAATATCAATGTGTGTGTGTGTGTGTGTGGGTGGGGAAGGGGGCGGGGGTAACCCATGTAGTGTTTTAGGTATAGGCAGTTATTTGCAGATACAACAAAGTGACTACAATATCTCTTTCCCACATATATGTATATGTCGGTGATGAGATAATAAATACAAATATTCTGGCTTCATAGAGGATAGATAATTACACAATAAACCAACTACCAAAGTTCCCATCACAATATCTTATTCCTAACTTAAGTTATCCAAGTTTGAAGTTGTAACATGGGGGCTGCCATTTTGTCTAATTTGCCAATGATGACATAATGCGCCTTATGTGCCAGCACGCATAATGTATTTCTTTAGAATTCTCTTTGTAATATAATTTCCAAGAATTATTGACATGAAGTTCTAAGGACTGAGTCATTAATATCATATACAAATAAAATTTATAGACCCATGCAAAGGAAAAATTAATTTCTTAGAAGTTAGAAAATTTAAGATAGATTATAAAGAAATACATTAATATTCTGATCTGTATTGGGTGTATGGCATCTATTTTTAGAGGGCGTATGAACAATATGGCCGCTCCCATGTAAATCTATATTGATAGAATTAATGTTTTCAAAATTAAAAAAGTATATGCTGAGTTGTTTTAAACAATGTGACATTTCTTCAGAGGACTTATAATTATTATTTATATCATATTAAATGAAGAAAACTTCAAACTTTAAGTATTGTTCGGATGAACATGAAATATATTTTCACTGCCGTACATATACCATCATTACGCCCAGAGACCGATGGGCTTGTTGTTCCTCGCCTTACTTGGCTACTAATCCAAAATGAAGCCTCATTTGTTATTCACATCGTTGTTTGTTTACTGTTATCAAAGAGAACCACCATTACCCTTTTTACCTGTTTTTGGTGAAGATGCAAGCATAATTCTTCCATCCGGCCGTCCGCAGTCTTTCCTAAGGTTTCCTCAGAAATGTTAAAGTTCTTTTAGAATTCCTCAGAAAATGTTAAAGTTTCTTCAAAATTCCTCAGAAAAAATGTTAAAGTTTCTTGAGATATCCTCATGGAAGGTCGGAAATTTTTCAGAGACACTTAAGACAGGCTAAAGACCAATTTCCTTAAAAAGTCTACAAAACATTTGCTATTTCTTTAGAATATAACTGTAAGATGATATATTTCTCCAATATTATACAGAGATCCTCAAGTGTCTCTTATAACACTTGAAAAATTCAATAAAATTCTTCAAAATATTTGTGCACCAACGGCTGTATCAAGCATGATACAGCCATTATTATTGTTTACATTTGCATAAAGTTGCTACAGTATATGAACTGACAAGATAATACTTAGTATGCTCAGTCAGGGAGTGTGACTGGGTGAGTGTGTGGGTGCGTGTGTGTGCGTGTGTGTGTGTGTGTGACTGTATATGTACATATAGTGAGGGATGCCATGTGGGACACGAGTGGAGTGGAACCATGTGGGACATAGGATGGAATACATACCATGTGGTATGTACCAAGGGCTATATCAGGCATAAATTTGACTCCGCCTTTATTTTCTTATTCAACAGTCATTTGCATAAGTTATTATGCTCAATCAGGGACTGTGATAGCTAGGCCGAGACTTCTTATGGGGCCTATTGACATAGTGTGGGATACTATGTGGGATATGAGGTGGGACATGGGATGGGATGCCACATGTGACATAGGGTGACATACCGTGAGGGAAATCGGATGGGATGTCATGTGGAATATGAGGTGGGAGCTACGTGGGACATCGGATGAGATGTAATCTGGGATATGGGGTGGAATGGCATGTGGGATATCGGATGGGATATCGTGTGGGACATAGGGTGGGATGCCATGTGGTACATAGGATAGGATGCCATTTGAGACATGGGATGTAATGTCATGTGGGACATAATGTGGCATGTCACGGGGACATGGAGAAGGATACCACGTGGGACATGGTGGGGTCCAATGTGGAACATAAGATGGGATGCCATGTGGGAAATCAGGTGGGAAACCACTGATGCGGGACATAAGGTAGGATGCCATGTGGGACAAAGTAGGGATGTCATGTGGGACATATGGAGGGAAACTATTGATGTAGGACATAAGGTGGGATGCCATAGTAATAAAGCAAGGGATGTCATGTTGGGAAATGTGGGACATAGGGAGGGTTGCCATGTGAGACATATCGTGGAATACCATGTGGGACATATGGTGGAATGTCATGTGGGACATGGAATGGGATGTTATGTGGGACATATGGTGGGGACCAATGTGGGACATATGGTGGAATATCATGTGGGACATATGGTGGAATGCTATGTGGGACATGGGTGGGGCAGCTTCAAGCTACTGATGCGGGACAGCAGGTAGGATGCCATGGGGGACATAGGCAGGATGTCATGTGGGACATATGGTTGAATATAATGTGGGACATACGATGGGATACCATGTGGGACATAGGGTGGGATGTCATGTGGGACATAGGATGGGATGCCATGTGGGACATAGGGTGGGATGCCATGTAGGACATGGTGGAATGCCATGTGGGGTACGGGATGGGATGGAATGTCATATGGGACATGGTGGAATGCAATGTGGGGCATGGGATGGAACGTCATGAGGGACATGGGGTGGAATGCCATGTGCGAGATAGGATGCCATGTGGGACATAGGATGCCATGTGGGGGACATAGTGTGGGATGTCATTTTTATAACTGGGGGGGGGGGGGTCTTATGATGTGGTTGTCAGTTAGCATGAACATGCGAACCATGACGGTATTTACCGTTCTAGTTTATTCTGTAACAGGAAGTAAAAGTATTATTTTTGTTGATAAAAGAAGAGTGATTACAATTTTTCACTGTAGATTCATGTGAATCCGAAATCCGTTTAAAATGTCTTTTTACTTTTAAAATATTTGCCATGAAATGGAAACTAAAACCAATGTTAATATTTAGACAGTATTACGATGTCGCGTGGTCATTGTAGAGTTGGTCGTGAGTGCATCAGTGGCCTATAGTATGAAAACGCTCAACAGGGAATCGTGGTTCTGGTTAACATTCTTGGCACTTGCAATAATCAACGTTGGTAAGTTTTGCACCTTTGCTTTTCAGTTAGAATTGATACAGTTTTAATATTATTTTCTATACAAATATTCACTAAAACAAATATAGATATAAGTAAATGTAAGTTTATTAACTGTTCATTGATGTGTTCCTCTTCATTAGAGTATTTTATCCTTAAACTTCTTCCTCACAATTGACTTCGGTTGTAAATTTTATTTTATTCGGACAAGAAAAAAACTTTGATAATTATAATAACACCACAAACAACAATCAGTTGTTATATAGTTATTTTATATACAATCACATTCAAGCGCTGTACAAAGCAATCTTTTCAGCCTCAGAGCTGTGAGTGTTCTTAGCAGGGAATCTCTCTACCAAGATGAAATACAAATTAAGATATTATTTTGCTAATCTTCATCGGAAATTAGAGAGAGAGAGAGAGAGAGAGAGAGAGAGAGAGAGAGAGAGAGAGAGAGAGAGAGAGAGAGAGAGAGAGAGAGAGAGAGAGAGAGAGAGAGAGAGAGAGAGAGAGAGAGAGAGAGAGAGAGAGAGAGAGAGAGAGAGAGAGAGAGAGAGAGAGAGAGAGAGAGAGAGAGAGAGAGAGAGAGAGAGAGAGAGAGAGAGAGAGAGAGAGAGAGAGAGAGAGAGAGAGAGAGAGAGAGAGAGAGAGAGAGAGAGAGAGAGAGAGAGAGAGAGAGAGAGAGAGAGAGAGAGAGAGAGAGAGAGAGAGAGAGAGAGAGAGAGAGAGAGAGAGAGAGAGAGAGAGAGAGAGAGGAGAGAGAGAGAGAGAGAGAGAGAGAGAGAGAGAGAGAGAGAGAGAGAGAGAGAGAGAGAGAGAGAGAGAGAGAGAGAGAGAGAGAGAGAGAGAGAGAGAGAGAGAGAGAGAGAGAGAGAGAGAGAGAGAGAGAGAGAGAGAGAGAGAGAGAGAGAGAGAGAGAGAGAGAGAGAGAGAGAGAGAGAGAGAGAGAGAGAGAGAGAGAGAGAGAGAGAGAGAGAGAGAGAGAGAGAGAGAGAGAGAGAGAGAGAGAGAGAGAGAGAGAGAGAGAGAGAGAGAGAGAGAGAGAGAGAGAGAGAGAGAGAGAGAGAGAGAGAGAGAGAGAGAGAGAGCGAGAGAGAGTGAGAGAGAGAGAGAGAGAGAGAGAGAGAGAGAGAGAGAGAGAGAGAGAGAGAGAGAGAGAGAGAGAGAGAGAGAGAGAGAGAGAGAGAGAGAGAGAGAGAGAGAGAGAGAGAGAGAGAGAGAGAGAGAGAGAGAGAGAGAGAGAGAGAGAGAGAGAGAGAGAGAGAGAGAGAGAGAGAGAGAGAGAGAGAGAGAGAGAGAGAGAGAGAGAGAGAGAGAGAGAGAGAGAGAGAGAGAGAGAGAGAGAGAGAGAGAGAGAGAGAGAGAGAGAGAGAGAGAGAGAGAGAGAGGAGAGAGAGAGA
>JAIGNY010000239.1:10000-20000 GCA_020152595.1 Chiridota heheva
ACGGCCTATTGTCCTGAAAAATCTTGTCCTCTGACAAAAGTTTTCCACCCGAAGCCGTGTTGACATGACCGTCGGGAACATTGCTCCGAAGCACCCAATTAAAACTGGGCCTATCACCGTCAGTCATGTTTGATTTTTTGTCTCTCAGCCCAAATTTTATCGATTCGTTTTTGATACGGTGTTTTTTGGGGGAGGGGTCTTTTGATTACATCGGCCAAAAAAAGTATCTCGTCCAAATCCTTAGATGGCACTTTCTATTCCGGTGACCCAGCTGTTAAATTCGTGGGCATAACTTTCCCATTTAACAAAATATTAAGTCCTTCTACCATTTTTGCGTTTTTTAATCACCCGTTCGACGCGGTACGTGTCCCCTGTCTCCTTGGGTGTCACCTTTTGCAATTATTCTTCGTAAAAATGACTAATCACCTTCTCCCCGTTTAGATCTTCCAGCACGTAGTACCATCTATCCAGTCCGCGACTCTTGACATCTTTTACTTTTGTAACAAAATGTTTTCCTTCCAAGTGGGTACAAATCCCTTCACGAACAGTTTTTTTTTTCCAATTTGGAAACCTCACCTGATCCCCCACATCGTAGTTGAAGACCTTTTTGACCCGGTTTAAAATATTCATCGTACACTTGCTTTTCGTTGAATTTTGTGACGTTTGAGGGAGCCCATTTGATTGTAGAATATATGCGGTTGTTGTACACGTGTACAATTTCTGGTAGTACCGACACCCACCGCTCAGTACCTGCAATAAAATATTTCTACAAAATTTCCCTCAGAGCGCGATTGAATCGTTCGACAACATTGGTCTTGCTCATGTTGTACGTACTGAACAGGTTTATCCCGTAAGTGCCCAACACCTTTTCAACCATTCAAAATTCTTTACCTTTATCGGTCAGTAGGTTTACAGGGACCCTCTCCATGACAAAAATTCCCTTGAACGCATTAGCCACTGCATCATCTCCCGATTTACTTTTTATGCCGACAGCCCAGGCATACTTTGAAAATACATCAATCATGGTTAGAATTAATTGAAAATTATTATTTTTACGACTTATGATCTGGACGTTGACGAGGTCGGCCTGCCAATTACTGTCGATCCCGTAAGCCCATACTTTATTCCGTCGAAATCGTTTTCATCCCTCTGATCACCTCTGGTTTCTTCAAGTCCGGTAATTTCTTTTTCACGGCGCGATACAGTTTGTTTTGTGAACCGAACCCAGCGGGATGCGAAACGTCGTACTAGATCTGTTTTGCAATCGTTGCCACTTTCTCCTTTCGATCAGGCTTCTTCTGTTTTCTCTTTCGGGGGCCATCGGGAAAGTCGTAGACCACTGACCCATCGCAACACGGAAATTACACTTTATACTTCTAGAAAATTATCTCAGGAAACAATCTCTACTTAAATCCGCTATAGATGTCTCTTTTGATATCTTGATCTTTGTAGCTTCTACCCAACAGTCTCACGTAGCTATACCATTTGAATCTCGTACCACTTGACAGAGGGGTAAACACACTGAACGCTTCATCCGTTCCGCTTTTATGGTATGGGACACGTTCCAGAAATGTCGGATTCTTTATCACATTTTCAGGTAAATTTAACATTGTCCAATGCTTAGAAAATTCTTCCGATCCACGTGAATTCCGAAAGACACGTGTGGCATTCTTCACCATCATCAAATACAAATCGGCAGTATGACTTCCACGCATCTCCTGCTCACCATCACTCTTCAAAGCTAAAAACCAGTTATCGTGCATTACCGACAGTAAAATAGATTTTTATCCGTGTGTTTTGATTGGTCGAATAAGACATAGATCAGGTTACACCTACACTGATGAGCAAATCAGTCACCGCCTTGGATCAAATTACTGTGTGCTGGAATGAAATGTACGTCGCCACAATAAAATCACGACAAATGGCCTTTAAACTATCGCCAGTGCACCACAACTGCTTATCAAAGGCCGTGGACATTGACTTGGTTGTCGGCGTTATGTCTGTCCGTACGTCGTACCTGTGTTCTCGTCCGAGTCGTATTAAGTGTTTCGTGATAGCATTTGTACTATCATAACCGGATACGCAGGCGACGACCCCGTCATTGTAATTGTGTGTTCAACTCTCTCTCTCTCTCTTTAAACTATCTTGTTCAACGAAACCAGACTCCATCAATTTTTTCCAACTGTTTTTAACAGCTCGTTTCACATTCGAAAAATACTGAGCATTGCCTATCCATTCTGCCATCTGTTGCGCAATCTCAGTGTTCCGTGTAGTCAGTAACGTCTTCATCGTCGTCATCCGCGGATGATTTTGGATCCGTTTTAAGGAAATTTTGAAACTCCACAGCTCTCTGTTTTATACTTTGATCCAGTCCTTCAAGGGCACTTACAATATATTCGGAGCATTTTTAATTGATATATTTTCTACGTTGGCTTTATGAGTCAAGTTATTAATAGCTCTATTGGTCTGCTGAAGTTTGCGAACCGCAACCTCAGAACTTTTTTTTTGCAATTGCTTCAACAATCTTCACATTCTTTTTGTAATTTTGTCATTTTTACTGCAAGTCTGAGGCTGAATTCACTTGAGCCATCAAATGTTCCCATAGTTCCTAAATTAATATACTTACGGTACAAAAATAGTTCAGACCACCCTTCTTACGAGTCAAATTCAACAAGAAACTTTTCTATGCTTGTAAACTGGTAAAGTCAATCCAGTTGAAGCCAGTTGTTGTAAGACTGATTTAAATTTCTTCGCAACAACTTTATCCTGATTTTCATAGCTATTTATAACATTATGTCCAATTTCCGTAATTCACTTAAAAAGATCAGAAATGCCAAATCGAGCAATGTGACCACCCCTTGTTTTCCACCCGCAACCGCAACGGCTAGTTAGCACTGGTCTGTACTCTCGGTTCAATCCATGGCGCAACTTTCCCCAACCCTCAGACCTATTTGTAAGAAATGCTAAAATCTGGTTCTTCACCAAAGACCTTTGCCCTCAAGTTCATACAATCGTTGTTATCAGGTCGATTATCCAGCAACAAGTACACGCACGGGAACCCCGTGGCGTCCTTATATGCGGACATGATCAGGTCCTTGTTTCCCATCTGGGTCCGCATCTTGTTTATCATTTTCTGACCCCGATTGTTCTTATATAAAATAATATACTGAGCGTTTGGATTATTCATCTGATAATCTTTCAAAAAATCCTATTCTGAACAAGAAGCATGACCGAAAAATTTAAATGATGTGAACTTTTGGTAAATAAATCATTGACTACTCTTCTATTTTCGAATGACCCAAATCACTCAAAAGACCGTCAAGAACAATCACCGTCGGCACATCCCTCTCTGTTCGAGAATTCCATTATCGGAAAGGCCTCGGGTAAAAGTAATTTTGACCCCATTCTGATACAATTTTACATTCAAATCGTGAAGCATATCGGGCTGATTCACGCCGTAAAACCATTCTATTTTTTCTACACTTCTATTATATGGATGGATTAATGAAATCATTGGTCAACAACCTTTAAACAAAATAAGTTTTCCCCGAACTCGTTGGCCCTGAAATTAAGCAGGTGGACGGATGGACAAAACCTAAAGATTGTAGCTTGACACGGCAATTATTAGCTGCTATGCATCTGGAATTGTTCCACTTCTAATAAGATACGCAATATACACAGACACTTCCGTGGTTTCAATCCTTTGATTACACTTTCGTTTTTGTAATCGGGACAGTTTTTGAAAAAAGTCTTAAAATAAGAAGTACAAAAAGAACTCGTGCAAATTATTATTCAAAAATTTACACTTCAAACAAAAGATAATTTCCTTCTTCTGCGTTTGCGACCACGTCCACGTCCTTTTGAGCACGGCGTCGAGCTCTTCTGGCTTTTCTTCGTCCAACGGTACCTGTGGCGATCGGATTAACTGCCGGCAAAATCGATGCGGTTATCTTACCAACGGCCAATACAGTACCGACAACGCCCCCTTGTTGTTTCGCCAACAAGCGTCTCGCCAAACTTGTCCCGATTGTATCGATTATTGGGCGTCTACGCCTCCTTGTTGTTGCACGTTTCTTTGCCATTTTTTTAAAACTGGTTTGGTGTATAGCCTGAGATGACTCACTGCTAGACGAACAAACCCTTTTATGGTTTTTCTCACAGGGGGATTGCGAGGTCGTGTTGTGTCTTTATTAATATGTGCATGACTGTATTTGCAGCATTGAGCTCCACACACATACTGTAGTAAAAGACACGGGCCTCTTCCTCCAACGCTTTTAAATAATCGACATCAAAGTCTTTCAAAAGGGACAAAAGATGCGGCATTTACAAGTCCGATAGTCTGGTCAAGTGATGCACAAAATCGCTTCAACAAAATGTCAGTCTAATAAATTTCGTCCTCGAAAGAAAACTTGACACTGGCACTACGAAAAAACATGAAGGTGTTAGAGGGTAATATTTTACCCCCGACCAAATAGTACGACGTCAACAACTTCTGGTTTCGAAATTTTTCGAAGTTATTTGAGACAAACTGGTCGTTCACATACACATCGCGCAACACATCATCGACTTTCGTCAAATCGTCAAAAATAACTACCGGTCGTGACAAATGCTCTGTCGACTGTCGACGGTTGTGAGTTTATAAATTCAACCTGCAAAATCAGGAATTTATTGTACCAAGACTGGGCGGGGATGTTTAATTTGTTGCGTAAAACTTTCTCCTGGAGCCGCCAATATTTCCGAGGCTGATGGCGTGGGCCGTCAGGATGTGCGACAGCACATTTTTTAGTTTCACGAATCGAGAGTCCACAAGAAAAATCCTTATCAAATTTCCGACAGTCTGACAGTCGGGCAATATTAGCGTCCATGCGACTATCCATTTAGGTATAAATTTCGTCGTCTGTTGAGTGTAATAATGATTCTGAATGAAGGCAGAAATGTCACAACTTTAATTTTGTCAAAACAAGGAAGTAACATGTCAAACAGAATTTAGTCGAAGTCCAAAGCGAAAGCACAGTTCTTTTTCTAAGTCTAAAGCAAAAAGTACAAAACAGTTTGCAGAATTTGTCTAAGTCCAAGCTGTTGCAAAAATTTGTCTAAGTCCAAAGTGAAAACATACAAGTTAACAGTGAAAGCGCATTAAGCGAGTTAGCCCTGTGATGACGTATGCACCACGGAAATGTGTAAACAAACAACAACAAAAAACATTATTGGGGAGACTTTTCTGAATTTCTGCAAACTCGGCTCAAACTCATTAGTATTCATGAGCAGGGTCGTTAATCTAATTAATATTCATGAGTAAAAATTGCGTAATTTTTATCATATATGGTAACAGATTGCGCAATATTTCGTCATAATTAGGGCATATTGCGCAATACCCGGTATTTATACCCTCTATCGGAAACGGTGTTTATACCCCCTTATACTCCCTAAAACCGGTGAATATGTCCTTTTTCTGTTGTGTGTACCCTTTATTCACAATTTCCGGTATATATGCCCTACTTACTACTCGCAGCCTCCGTAAGCGTTACGAATTTGTGCGTTTTAAAACCTCCCTGCAATTTTCACTCTTATCTCGTCATCATGACATTTTTAAATGGCAAACAAAACCATAGAGAAATGACACCCCGTCTCCGCCGTCCCTGAAAATCGTCGGTCAGGGATGTCTAACAAAAATAATTCCTCAATTAGCTTTGTCAGTTTGTCTAGCAAGTAGATGTCTACCATCCAGTTCGACGGCTGTGCGGCTTTCTATTGACGCACAGCTTCTTATTGTCGCATTAATGATTCTTATTATCACACACTAGGCGCTTCCTATTGTCACACTGCTTCTTATTGTCACACACAAGGTGCTTCTTATTGTCATACTGCTTCTTATTGTCGCACACTAAGTGCTTCTTATTTTCACACATGTGCGACAGTGCTTCTTATTGTCACACATGTGCGACAATAGGAAACACATAGTGTGCGACAATAGGAAATAGTCCAATCAGCAGATAAGACTTTTGGCCTATAAATCAAATCATCATTTCACGTGGAAGTTACCTCTATTCAGAAGGGATCGTTAAATCTGCAGAAAGAGCACTAACATTTAGGGAGGGACCCATGCGGACCCTGCTGGAGATAAAAGAACCCAAGCAACAGACACAAAGGTTCCCCAGTAAATGCTACGGCTCTGAAAAGGGCCCCTTTTGCAGACGCCAGTGCCCCTCCTGTAAAGACTAATGCTCGGTCTCCAGATTCAAAGCCACTCCAATACAACCCAAATGCCCTTCTTACATAAACAAAGGCCCTACTACAGATGCAAGGGTCAGTGGCACTGGCACGGGGGGTGGGGGACGTGCCCCAATGTTCCGAATATCAAAGTCATATATTCTTATTTTTAAGTTTTTCATATGGGGTGAACAAACTTGGTGCTTCCTAGTGACGTAACTAAAGGCTTAGTCTTAGCCTCATGAAGGCATTTAGTGGAAAGTTATTTTGTATCCCAAAGTCTGACAGAAATAGAACATTTGTATTAAATTAATGTTAAATTACGTCAAAAATTGCTGTAACCCCCTTTTGTTTTTGCTGTTTAAATATATTCCGACACAGAGAGGCAGAGACAGGACAATTGTTATAAAATTTCACAGAAAAAATCATCCTAAAAATGTGAATTCCTGCACCCCCTCCCCTGAATATTATGACTCTAGCGGTGTTGCTGACAAGGATCCCTGTTGTTACCGACAGGGCCCCTCCCACTAAATGTTAGTGCTCTTTCTGCAGATTCAATAATTCCTTCTGAATAGAATTAGCTTCCACGTGAAATGATGATTTGATTTAGACCAAAAGACTTATCTGCTTATTGGACTGCTTCTTATTGTCGCACACTATGTTTCCTATATTGTCGCATATGTGTGACAATAAGAAACACCTAGTGTGCGACAATAAGAAGCAACATGACAATAAGAAACACAATATGTTTGACAATAAGAAGCAGTGTAGCAATATGACGCACCTTGTGTGCGACAATAAGAAGCAGTGTGACAATAAGACACACTTTGTGTGTGTCAATAAGAAGCAGTGTGACAATAAGACGCACTTTGTGTGTGACAATAAGAAGTAGTGTGACAATAAGAAGCACTTTGTATGTGACAATAGGAAGCACTTTGTGTGCAACAATAAGAAGCAGTGTGACAATAAGAAGCACTTTGTGTGTGACAATAAGAAGTAGTATGACAATAAGAAGCCCTTAGTGTGTGACAACAAGAAGCAGTGTGACAATAGGAAGCACCTAGTTTGTGACAATAAGAAGTAGTGTGACAATAAGAAGTTGTGCGTCAATAGGAAGCCGCACAGACGGCTCTTATCAACCAGTCGGCCAATTGAGGAATGTCAGAAAGCTCTTGTAGAATAACTTTAAATATTTTCTTTAACAAAAATTCTTTAAGATATTTTGATATGAGAAATATCAAAGTGCTAACTTCTATATTTGTAAATAGTAATTTAAAACCTATCATTCAAAATGATTTTTCATTTTGTATTCATTTTTATATCTTTATCGTTTGATAATCTAATTTTCTACATTCTTTTCCTTTCGTATATTGTTCTGTATTGTATTATTGTATTTCCCTTTTTATAAATTGCACATAATCTATACTGGAAAAAAATTGTAATTGTGAATAAATTTAACGGTTCAACTCACAATCGTTTAGATATCCGCACTTTGAGATTAATGGCACTCATTCTTCTACGTTCTGAGATTTTACCATGGTAACTTAAATAACGTACCGACGTATTAAGCGCCTCTGCTCTAATAACGCCCACCCAACAGTTTTTGTCTGATAACATATTTATTTCATTAATTTGAAGATTTAAAATAAGTTATTGCATTATATGATTTGCTTATTTTGCGTCTCACGCTCACGATGTTTTGTGGCGCTTCCCGGTTCGTAATTATTGTCGGGCTAGTATATATAGCCATTTCACACAATACGGTTCGACTAGCACGCATAGCACGGGCGTTTATTAGGAAGGGACTTCGGGCCTAAAAATGTGTTGCAATTCTATTTTCGTAGGCGCCGGGCGCTTAATACGCCAAATACGGTAAACCTTATCACGGGTTTGATTTGAGAACAATGATTAGGTACATTACAGCAACAACATCACAGTTTAAAAGTATACGAAAATCCAACTGTCCAAGTGTTTCTTTATCCGTGCTCATATTGATCGCACTGAATCTACTTTCTCAGATTTTATTTTTGCTAACAAAATTCATGTGTATCATGTATTGATAAGATAATAATGATTACTTATATTACAGCAACAAACTCAGTTTTAAAGTATACGAAAATCCATGTCTTCACGACAAGAAATAGTACCGCCAAGTGAATGCTTAGTGGAAGTGATACTCGCATAGCTTGTTCATTCCAATAGGAAAACTTAAATTACGTGTTTACTGGGGCGTAAATTGACTTCGAGCGCAGGGAATGTCAGACAAATTTGCCAGCATTGTTTTGCAAAATGTGCATTTGCCCACCTTATCTATAAACGATATACATGTATCTACACTCACACAATATAAAAGAATTGGAAATCGACGGTGCTTCCGCCCCTAACACATACACACGGGCGGCTTCGTGAAAGATTTTGGCATGGTACTGTACTGAAGTGCCACACGCAACACTGCCCCCTTTATGGCGCGAAGCCCCCGGAAGCTCTGAAGAATTTTTGTTTTTTTTATGGTCCAAAGTGCCTGAAATCAACACAAATTCCAAATTTTAAAATATGCTGACAGAGGAAAAATTTCCCGTGAAAACTTAAGAAAATGTATAAAATGTGGAGTTCATGGGCGAAGCCCTACGGATCCAGGGAGCAAATCCCCAAAAACTCTGAAAATTTCTTGTTTTTGATTCCCCATTTCATCAGGGTAGCTTTCATATACGTCCTAGCTGCCCAACCCGATAATCTGTTTCATGCAGTCCTGCCGAGCCAAGTGCAAATGATATTCAGACGATCCGACCTGTCAGCTCTCCCTCATTTTTCAGAAATAATGTTAGCAAGGTCTCTCTCCGTCCCCCACGTTTTGGGCGTTGACACTGTCAATATTCACGCTTCCAACGGTTCCCACAATTGTATCCGACATTTCACATCCTTTCCCAACTAAGATCGATTCCTAAGTATGATGTTGTCAGCATCATGTCGAGTCGGAAAGAAAGGAGAAGGGGGAGGGGAGATATAATTATGATATCCAACTGAGTCGGGCATGCATCATGAATGATTTAATCAGTCATGACAGTAGGGCTACATCTGAAATTTCACATTTGCCTGACTAAGATCGATGTTCAGCCGGACCGTATGACGGGGCCTACCTGAAAATACAAAAAATAAATAGTTTTCCAGAACATTTAAAAAAAGTATTTTGTCTTTTTGTGAAGAAACAAAACATAAAGGTATAACCATAATATTTTTCGAACTATTTCTTTTCAATACCATGCATGTTTATGCCCAACGAAATAGTGAAAAGTTTAATTGCTTTACACGGAAAAAATTACAGTGGTGTAACACCCACCCACCAACAGCCACCCTTAAGTTACGCACTAAGTATTTAAGCACACGGTCTTTTCTTTAATCGTGCTCTTTGATTGGTCATACAGATTCATCTACTTTATGAAATTTCATTTTGATAACAACATTTGTCTGTATCGTGCATTTGATGTAAACAAAGATTATATCTTATATACAACAACAAAAACTCTTAGCAACTTTTAAAGTATACCCAACACACTTTGACACGAACTGTTTCACAAATCAAATCGTATGCTGGTGTGTGAGAAGTTTTTCTCCTAAGCTGCTTCTCATTTCGAACAATCTCCCTGCATCCATCCGATCAGTACCCTTAATGGCTTCAAACGTGATCTAAAGACATCTTTGTTCATTCAACATTTTGACGTCTGACTTCTCCCAGTCTCCTTGATTGCTGGAATTCTTATGTTTTTTATGTTAAGTTTGTATTTTCCCCTCT
>JAIGNY010000239.1:35000-50000 GCA_020152595.1 Chiridota heheva
ATATATATATATATATATCGAAAAGGTAAACAAGTATGCTAAATGGTCCAAACGATTAGCATTTTACTGTGCTCTTTGATTCACTTTAGCCTCAGAACCGTGAAGTAGACTGTTATTTTGATAATAAGTATTTTTTCCCTCGGCGACAGCTCTCCACAAAACTGTCTACAACCCTACTTACACGTGCCCTAGAATAAAGTTATTTTGAGTAAGATTGGATTAAGTTTGCAAAGACTAGATAAATATTTCTTTTTCCTGTTCTTTTTAGACAGTGAATATCTCGGCTGCTTTCGTGACGATTTAGATCATAAGGGACTTCAAGGTGGACATCTTACGGATCTAACGAGATATAGCTGTATGTCATATTGTAACAGTTTTGAATTTACCATTGTCGGCTATGGAACTCACTGTTTTTGTGCAACCAACGCTACAATTAATGTGCATAATCTTCAAAAAATACTAGATGGGGAATGTGACACAGTCTGTATAGGACGAGACACGTGCGGTGGAGCCCGAGCAATAGCAATTTACAATAGTGAGCTTTTAACATATCATATATTTCTTTTTTATTAAACAATGAATATCGGCGGATCATGTTGTTATATTGGGTCAAGAACGGCATTGAGCAAATTTATCTTATTTCCTCTTCTGAAATTTATTATAAATATAATATACGATGACTTCAAAAGGGTGATTTAAAAGGGTAGGATAGGGAAGTTCCATAGACATTGTTCACACCGTATGAGGGATGATAATTGCCCTTAAGGCTCGATTTATAAATAGCACGAGTATTAGATACATCAATAGTAAACACGTTAGATCGAAATAGTATTACAGACAACAGAATAAAACTGACAAAGGATTTATTTTAAGCCGACTGCAAAATATAGGCTTAACATTGAACTTTTTACTTATATTTCAGGAAATTCACATATAAATCGATAAAAACAGTGCAGGCTATGTATCCGGGGAAAACCAAAATAATCGTTATCTTAAATAAACACTAATATTATGTGCAATGTAAGCAAAATAATGATGTACGAAAGAAAAAGTTTAGTTAAATATATCCGAGCTATTAGGCCTATAGGGTCAGTGCTTATCCTCGGCTTCCATGGTGCAAGCGGATGAGAGCATATGACTCCCTGCGAACGGGACGGCAGGTTAATTCCTTAGCAGCACTGGTACTAATTTTACAGCTGAACGGTATTCTAGTGTGACTCCTTAAGCACTGCATAAACAGATAAAGGAGAGGTCAGCTCAAAATTATTAATGTCGCTGCTTTGAATTTCTGTCCTAAATTTCAGTCACTGAAAATCATAATATTTTTCTCACATGTTAACTTTTGATTAAACGTATATATGATGGAGATTCTTCCTCGCATTTAACTGCTCAACTGCTCTCATTCAAATAACATTGACTGGTTGTGCTGTCACAAAATTTGAAAAGGTTTTGAAAATTTTTTTTTTTATAAAAAAAGCCTTCAAATGCAAAAGCTGTGTAACTGGCAATTTTTACCAAATTTTGATTAAACGTGTGTTCATGGTTTACAGCATAATTTCTTGAAGAGAAGCTAATTTGTTGCTTGCTGTTTGTAGATCTTTAAACATATAGCAAATGTTATTATTCATTATGCCGGTTGTATATTGAATTACACTTGATTTTATGATTTTCATAATTTCACTTCAGCTTCAGATTTAGAAGAAAAAGACAAAAGGTTGACCACAACTGAAGGTGAGCTCACTTGTGAATGTTGATTTAAATTTTTGTTATCAGTAGGCCTATTTGTTTCTTCAATACTTGACATATTGCATTGTCATTATTTTATAACTGCGTTTCATAATCTTCACTAAACAATTTCTTTGTATAATGAAAGCGCATTCAAATATCTGTTATCTGAAAGTATTTTCTTTTACATTTTTACCTCGTGTTGTTATCTGGACTATATGTTAAGTAAAGATCACTCAGCAACGCTAGACAAATGTATTGTTTAGAAATGATCGCTTTGTTATACATGATTCAACTTTCTTTTCGCAATAAATGTATTGAAAGCAAATATTCATAACTTTACCTTGATATCAACGTCTGCTTTTTTTCAACATGCATCGGTTGTTCTGTTAGGTTAATCAAAGTTCCGTTTGATTAACGATTAAAGAAGCACTAGACTGAAAAGTGAGAGCGTATTTTTAGGAGGTCTCCCAAAAATCGAGTGCTTATCTAGCACGCAACAGTATAGTAATTTTCTGGTCAATTTGAATTATTCAAGTAACCCTTGCCCTCACGTCGTTTGTGTTCTATGGAGGTATAAAGTTTATCAATCTGTTGTGGATAATATATCTGTGAAATCGCAATCTAGAGCTCCTTTAACGTTGAGGCGGAGTGTGCATATGCGTATTTAATACACGGTTCAAAGGATTTTGGCCCGAGGAAAACAACCCGACTTTAGGTGGGTCATTCGCGAGTGCAAACTCATTTGAACCGTGCATTAAATACGCATATAAACACGATGCCAAAAACATACATCTTTTTTATATATGAAATTTCCGTATTAGATGCATAAATAATATAAAAAAAATGAATGAAAACGAGTAAAGTTTGCATACAATTTTTTCGTTCTGTTAAAAAATTCACTTGTTGTGAAAATAGACTAAGCCAAATACTGAACGTCGTGCATTACGGGAATTTAATGCACGGGTCATGACGATGCAAATACTCAATATAAATTGTATAATGTATATGATAGTTTGTGAGGGACAGTGCAAGCCCATAGTAAAGGTTCGTCCTTTCCCCTTTTATGGAATCAACGGTACCAAGATAAATTATTTCCCCCTCAGGCATGTCCACACATGTAGTTTCTTGCCAAGGCTATGGCAATTTCCCCTTTTCTTCAACCCCCTCTTTTCTTTCATATATTGGATTATTGAGTTGAACATGTTGTAGCGCCTTAGTGTTTAAATATGTAGAAAAACTATTTCTAATGTAAATACCTTGTATTTCAGATATTTCGTTTTCTGAATTTCTGACAACGGGAGCCACATTTCTTGAAAAAGTTGGTAAGCCACGTCATTTCCGTTACTACTTTAACAGTCAAATTCAACAGTTGATATTTCTTCTCCTTTTCTTCTTCTCCTTAAAGTAGCAAAATACCACAGAAATATTTCATATATGGGTGTCGACAGTTTTTCGCATGATTGTAGAGTTAGATCTTATTGTTATAAAATATTGAGTTTAAACGGAATATTTTTTTAAGAAAATCGTCGTCATCGTTTTAATATCGTCATCGCACGGATATTTCTTTAGAACGTATAATCAAAAGCCTAATGAACTTGTACAGTAACCATAAGTTTTTTTTGCTTTAAAATGTGTTAAACACCACGAAAGAAGCCATACAAAATTTTCATCAGTAATAGGGGATACTTTTCAAGTATTAATTTGCTAATCTAACGGTTATTTGTTATGTAATATTTGGCGACTTGGTATTTCCATTGTGACCCATTTGTTATTCAATTTTCTTCCATAAATACTTTACCGCACCCTCAATAAAATTACAATGTAAATGAACCTCCTTATCTTTTCAGTAACTGAAATTGAAGAATTAGAATTAAAGAATTACATCAAGATTTCAGTTCTGAAACTTTGATTAGCATGTTGTGGAAACTAACATTCTTATTTCGGAAATTCAATGATTGTTCCACAGAAAAGTTCCGCACATTGTACGGTATGCCGTGCTAGACGTCGATTGCCTTTAAGACAAGGCAATCGAGTACGTATTGATAAGCCGCCACTGCTAAGAAGTGCCGACGACGAGTGAACACACAATTACAATGACGGGGTCGTCGCCTGCGTAATCGGTTATGATAGTAACAATGCTATCACGAAACGCTTAATACGACCCGGACGAGAACACAGGTACGACGTACGGACAGACATAACATCGACAACCAAGTCAATGTCCACGGCCTTTGATAACCAGTTGTGGTGAACTGGCGTGTCTACCCAACCCAGGCTTGAACCCAGGGCCTCGGGGTCTGTAGACAGGTATAATAACCGCTACACCACAGTAGGTAGATACTAAGAAGTGATTTAAAGTCACATGTTTAAGTAGGAATAGATCTTGGTTTGATAATTGGGGATGGTTTGATGGTTTAATGGTTGGGGATGGTTTAATGGTTGGGGATGGTTTAATGGTTGGGGATGGTTTGATAGTTGTGGATGGTTTGATGGTTGGGGATGGTTTGATGGTTGGGGATGGTTTGATGGTTGGGGATGGTTTAATGGTTGGGGATGGTTTAATGGTTGTGGATGGTTTGATGGTCAGACGGTCTGACGGTCAGGACGGATGGTTGGTCTGTTCGTGGATGGTCTGGATGGTCAGACGGTCTTGGGGACGGTCTGATGGTCAGATGGTCTGATGGTCAGAACGTGACGGTCTGACGATCTGACGGGTCTGACGGTCAGACGGTCTGATGACGGTCAGGGATTTCATCTGACGGTCACGGGACGGTCTGATGGTCAGGACGGTCTGATCGGTGATTTGGTCTGACGGTCTGACGGTCAGACTATCTGACGGTCAGACGGTCTGATTTGGTCAGGATTTTTGACGGTCAGACATTTTTGGTCGGAGGGTCTGAGGTCAGGGCGGTCTGAGGTCGGAATCTGACGGTCAGGATCCACGGTCAGGATGGTCTAGGTCAGGACCTGACGGTCAGAATTTTTGAGGTCAGAACCCCAGGTGGGCGGTCTGACGGTCAGACGGTCGACGGCCCTGAGGGAATTTTTGACGGTCGACGGTCGACGGTCAGACGGGCCCACGGTCAGAGGCCTGAGGTCGCTTTGGGCCCGAGGTCAGGGTTATCTGACGGTCAGACGGGCCCGACGGTCAGACCTGAGGGCAGATTTTTTCGAGGGGCAGACGGCTGAAGCCGGGGCTTTTTGAGGCGACTCTGAAAAGGCCTGACGGTCTGACGGGCAGAACCCCGAACCGACGGCTGAGGTCGAACGACGCTGGACATCGACGGTCAGACGGCCAAAGTCGGAATTTTGACGGTCAGGGGCGGCTGACGGGCAACCTGACGGTCAGACGGCCCCCAAACGTCAGACGGTCTGACGGTCAGGGACGGTCTGACGGTCAGACGCATACCTGACGGTCAGACGGTCTGATTTAACAGACGGCCCTGACGGTCAGACGGTCTAACGGTCAGACGGTCTGACGGTCAGACGGCCCGACGGACGGTCTGACGGTCAGACGGTCTGACGGTCAGGACGGTCTGATGGTAGGATTCGACGGTCAGGTCTGACGGTCAGACGGTCTGACGGTCAGGACATCATCTGATTGGTCAGACGGTCTGACGGTCAGGATTATCTGACGGTCAGACGGTCTGACGGTCAGACCTAACGGTCAGATCCAACGGTCAGATGAACGGTCTGACGGTCTGATTGGTCAGATCTGACGGTCAGACGGCCTAACGGTCAGCGGCCCAACGGCCGTGACGCCGGATCAACGGTCAGACCCGCCCAACGGTCAGACCCGCCTAACAGGTCAGACGGTCTGACGGTCAGACGGTCTGACGGACGGGGACGGCTCTGACGGCCGTGACGGCCTGACGGTCAGACGGCCTCTGACGGTCAGCGACGGTCTGATGGTCAGGACGGTCTGACGGTCAGATGGCCTGACGGTCAGACGGTCTGACGGTCAGACGGTCTGACGGTCAGACGGCCCAACGGTCAGACGGCTCAACGGTCTGACGGTCAGACGGCCTGACGGTCAGTGACGGTCTGACTGGTCAGGGACGGCCTGACGGTCAGACGGTCTGACGGTCCTGACGGCCTGACGGTCAGACGGTCTGACGATCAGACGGTCTGATGGTCAGATTTGGCCTGATTGATCAGACGGTCTGACGGTCGTGACGGTCTAATGGTCAGACGGCCTCGACGGTCAGACGCATCTGACGGTCAGACGGTCTGATGGTCAGACGGTCAGGACGGTCTGAGTGATGGTCTGATGGTCAGACGGCTCTGACGGTCAGCGTGGATGGCCTGACGGTCAGACGGTCTGACGGTCAGACGGTCTGATGGTCAGGATGGGACGGGACGGCCTGACGGTCAGGACGGCCTGACGGTCAGGATGGCCTGACGGTCAGACATCTGACGGTCAGACGGCCTGACGGTCAGACGGTCTGACGGTCAGACGGTCTGAGGGTCAGACGGTCTGACGGTCTGATGGTGACGGTCGTGACGGTCTGACGGTCAGACGGTCTGACGGTCAGGACGGTCTGGCTCAACGGTCTGACGGTCAATGGTCTGACGGTCAACGGTCTGACGGTCTGACGGCTGACGGTTTCAGGGACTATCTGACGGTCAGGACGGTCTGATGGTCAGGATGGTCCAACGGTCAGACGGATCTGACGGTCAGACGGATGGTCTGACGGTCAGACCCGGCCTGACGGTCAGACGGTCTGACGGTCGTGACGGTCTGACGGTCATGAGACGGTCTGACGGTCAGGACGGTCTGACGGTCAGGGACGGTCTGACGGTCAGGACGGTCTGATTGGTCAGGACGGTCTGACGGTCAGGATTTATCTGGTGGTCAGGATTATCTGACGGTCAGACGGTCTGATCGGTCAGACGGTCTGATTGTCAGGACGGTCAGGATTTGGTCTGATTACCGCGTGGACGGACTGATGGTCAGGGACGGTCTGACGGTCAGGACGGTCTGACGGTCAGACGGCCTTAACGGTCAGTGATTTGGTCTGACGGTCAGGATGGTCGGATGGTCAGGACGGTCTGACGGTCAGACGCATCTGACGGTCGTGGATTTGGCTCGACTTGGTCTGATTTGTCAGCAGATCATCTGACGGTCAGACGGTCTGACGGTCGTATCATCTGATCGGTCGTGATCATTCGATTTGGTCCAGACTATCTGACGGTCAGACTTGTCTGACGGTCAGACGGCATCTGACGGTCAGACTTCATCTGACGGTCAGACGGCCCGACGGTCACGTGGACGGCCTGACGGTCAGACGCATCTGACGGTCAGACATTCCGACGGTCAGACGGCCTTGACAGTCTGATTAGTGACGGTCTGACGGTCAGACGGTCTGATAGTCAGGACGGTCTGATTCACGGTCGATTTGGCCTGATAGCAGTGGACGGTCTGACGGCTCTAACGGTCAGACGGCTCCTGACGGTCAGCATTTGCCTGACGGTCAGACGCCCTGACGGACGGGGGACGGTCTGACGGTCACCTTGACGGTCAGGGACGGTCTGACGGTCAGGACGGCCCACTGGTCAGACGGCTGGTGGATGGACGGACTGACGGCCGACGGTACGGCTCAACGGTCAGACGGCCTGACGGTCGGGTGACGGTCTGACGGTCAGACGGTCTAACGGTCAGACGATTGTCAGACGGCCTGACGGGTCTGACGGACCATTCGACGGTCAGGATTATTCCGACGGTTAGGTGGATTTATTCCGACGGTCTGACGGTCAGACGGTCGAACGGTCAGCGGCTCCAACGGTCAGACGGTCTGACGGTCAGATCGGCCCTGACGGACGGGGGATGCATCCAACGGTCAGACGGTCTGACGGTCAGACGGTCTGACGGACGTGACGGTCTGACGGTCAGACTTGATGGTCAGACGGTCAGACGGCCTAACGGTCAGGACTTCATCTGACGGTCAGATGGCTCCGGCGGTCAGACTTCATCAACGGTCAGGACGGCATCTAACGGTCAGACGGCCTAACGGTCAGGACGGTCTGACGGTCAGACGGTCTCCAACGGTCAGCGATTTGGCCTAACGGTCAGGACGCATCCAACGGTCGTGACGGCCTAACGGTCAGACCCGCCATCAACGGTCAGACCTGACAGTCAGACGCATCTGACGGTCAGACGGTCTGACGGTCAGACGGTCTGACGGTCAGACGGTCTGACGGTCGTGACGGTCTGGGTCCTAACGGTCGTGACGGTCTGACGTGGATGGTTTTGATGATGGGGGTTTTGATGGTTGGGGATGGTTTGATGGTTGTGGATGGTTTGATGGTTGGGGATGGTTTGATGGTTGTGGATGGTTTGATGGTTGTGGATGGTTTGATGGTTGTGGATGGTTTGATGGTTGTGGATGGTTTGATGGTTGTGGATGGTTTGATGGTTGGGGATGGTTTGATGGTTGGGATGGTTTGATGGTTGTGGATGGTTTGATGGTTGGGGATGGTTTGATGGTTTGGATGGGATGTAGGATGGGTTTGATGGTTCAGGGATGGTTTGATGGTTGGGATGTTTTGATGGTTTGATGGTTGGGGATGGTTTGATGGTTGGGGATGGTTTGATGGTTGTGGATGGTTTTGGGGAGGGAGTTTGATGGTTGTGGATGGTTTGATGGTTGGGGATGGTTTGATGGTTTTGATAGTTGTGGATGGTTTGATGGTTGTGGATGGTTTGATGGTTGTGGATGGTTTTGATGGTTTAGTTTTGATGGATGGTTTGATGGGGGATGGTTTGATGGTTGTGGATGGTTTGATTGTGGATGGTTTGATGGTTGATGGGGATGGTTTGATGGGTGATGGTTTTGATGGTTGTGGACGGTTTGATGGGTTTGATGGTTGGGGATGTTTGATGGTTGGGATGGTTTGATGGTTGTGGATGGTTTTGGTTTGTGGATGGTTGGGGATAGTTTTGGATGGATTTTGATGATGGTTGGGAGATAGTTTGATGGTTGAGATGGTTTGATGGTTAGGGATGGTTTGATGGTTGTGGATGGTTTGATGGTTGTGGATGGTTTGATGGTTGTGGATGGTTTGATGGTTGGGGATGGTTTGATGAGGGGATGGTTTGATGGTTGGTTTGATTGTGGATGGTTTGATGGTTGTGGATGGTTTGATGGTTGTGGATGGTTTGATGGTTGTGGATGGTTTGATGGTTGTGGATGGTTTGATGGTTGTGGATGGTTTGATGGTTTTGGTTGGATGGTTTGATGGTTGGGGATGGTTTGATGGTTGGGGATGGTTTGATGGTTGGGGATGTTTTGATTTTGATGGTTTGATGGATGGTTTGATTTGATGGATGGTTTGATGGTTAGGATGGTTTGGTTGTGGATGGGATGATGGTTTGATAGGGATGGTTTGATGGTTGTGGATGGTTTGATTTGGTTTGGTTTGATGGTTGTGGATGGTTTGATGGTTGAGATAGTTTTGATGAGGGATGGTTTGATGGTTGTGGATGGTGTTAGGGATGGTTTGATGATGGTTTGTGGATGATGGTTGGGGATGGTTTGATGGTTTATGGATGGTTTGATGGTTGAGGATGGTTTGATGGTTTGATGTTTGATGGTTGTGGATGTTTGTTTGATGGTTTTGGAGGATGGTTTGATGTTTGGATGAGTTGGGGATGGTTTGATGGTTGTGGATGGTTTGATGGTTGGGGATGGTTTGATGGTTGTGGATGGTTTGATGGTTGTGGATGGTTTGATGGTTGGGGATGGTTTGATGGTTGGGGATGGTTTGATGGTTGTGGATGGTTTGATGGTTGTGGATGGTTTGATGGTTGTGGATGGTTTGATGGTTGGGGATGGTTTGATGGTTAGGGATGGTTTGATGGTTGGGGATGGTTTGATGGTTGTGGATGATGGTTTGGGGATGGTTTGATGGTTGTTGGGATGGTTTGATGGTTGGGGTGGTTTGATGGGTTTTGATGGATGGTTTGGATGGTTTTGGTTGTGGATGGTTTGATGGTTGTGGATGGTTTGATGGTTGGTTTGATGTTGGGGATGGTTTGATGGTTGGGGATGGTTTGATGGTTAGGGATGGTTTGATGGTTGTGGATGGTTTGATGGTTGGATGGTTTGATGGTTGAGATGGTTGGGGATGGTTTGATGGTTTTGATGGTTGGATGGTTTGATGGTTGGGGATGGTTTGATGGTTGGGGATGGTTTGATGGTTGGGGATGGTTTGATGGTTGGGGATGGTTTGATGGTTGGGGATGGTTTGATGGTTGGGGATGGTTTGATGGTTGGGGATGGTCTTATGGTTAGGGTGAAATGAACAGGTTTAAGAAGACAATATAATTAGATGCGACATAACAGTACTATCAAACAATAAAATAACATACATATTGAATTTCCATTCCAAAATTATGAAAATTTCAATCTAATAGTTTTTAAAATCAGAACAAACAGATATTGAAAAGCAGTGAAAATTTTCAAAAATACAAAGCTGATTTTCATGATTTATTTCCTTTCTATGTATTTCCCTTATTTGAACGAAATCTAAGCATACGATTGTAAAGCATCTCTTTTTTCTTTTTTTCTTCAGATTTCCGCAATGTATACAAGTATACCATCTTGTCTTTGTGCATGATTTTGCTCGTGTCCTTAATTCTTGCATTAGTATTTATTTCAAGGTATTGTATGTATACAATTTCGTCCTAATATTTATTCTAAAATTAATATGCTTTCCATTATTAGAGTGTATCTGTGTGCTTCACAAAATAAAGTTTCCAGTGACGTAGCTGACATTTTGACGGGACGAAGACAGAACATTTGTTTATTAATTTTCCTCACACTGACATTTTCCCAAGTGCTTTTCTAATTTTTTCAACTGATCTCGAAAAGTCTTTAACGCAAGATAAAAACAGCCTCAACTGTCAAAATGACAAACATCAAAATGCTCTTTATATCACCTCCAATTAACTAACGATTGAGGAAACAATACTATCAGACAGGGTGGTGGCCACAAAACCTGTATCATTTGAATTTTGATTACCGCGGTCTCATTACAACTTGTGGTAAAACTCTGCATAGCCCGTACACAGCATTCGTGCCTAGGCCGGTAAGCGTAAGCTCGTAAGTTAGCGCTTATGGTTTCATATTCATTTAAACTTAATCAATTCTTTGTTTATTATTGTGGCATTTAAAAGCAAATGTCATCTCCATATTAGACTTTTGAATACAAATCTACATATTGAGATGAAATCTACATATTGAGATGAAATCTACATATTTAGATGAAATCTACACATTGAGGTAAAATCTTGCAAGCCCAAGCTATATCATTATTTATACAAAACGTACCTTTCAAAGTGCAGTCGTTGCTTGCAAGGGGGAAAAAGATTGACTGAGTTATTCATATCACTTCTATTCCCGATTTTCATAATAAAATGAACATGAAACCTTTTCTCATTCAATCGTGACTATTTCAACCCTTTTGTGATTATTTTCAACAGAATTCGAAAATCAAACTATAAGGTTGCAACCCCCCGCCGGGATATCTCTCTACCCATGGAGCTACCAGCTCAACACAGTGATCTACCAGCTACAGCCAGAGTGCCGCCAGCTATACCCAGGAATCCTCCACCTTTACCCAAAAAACCGCCACCTCAATCCAGGAAGTTGTTAACTGAATCCAAGAAGCCGCCAGCTAAACCGAGGAAGCCGCAAGCTCAACCCACGGAGCAGCCAGCTATACCCAGGGAGCCGCCCCCAATACCCAAGGAGCCGCCAGCTCAATCCAGGAAGTTGGTAGCTAAACCCAAGATTCCGGCAGCCAAACCTAAGCGGCTGCCAGATCAAAGCAGGGATATGCCAGCACAATCCAAGGAAATTTCAAGTATATACTACACCAACATCACTAAAACTAATGCCAGCTCTCGTAGGGATGTTAAGGAGAAGGTAATCTTGCGGCAGCCATGCGACTCTAGATATGTGAATTCAAAATGAATTACAATTAACAGATTGTAAGACTTTCCTTTCAAAATTTCAAAGCTAAAGGGGAACTGAATATGGCTATACCAAATCATCCCTTTTCATATACTTGTCCCTCCATTCAGCATTTCCTCGAAAAGGCAGTGACAAGGCGGTGAACATTAACATACATTTGAAGTTTTAATAAAAAATACTCTTAAAGGTTCAGTCATAATAACTTATGTTTAGGCCAAAGAATAGTTTAATTTGATACTAGACTAGGCTACCTTAACTATTTTGGATGACTGGTAATAAACTAAAGCTCAATGACAATATTGACTATATTGATTATATTGTAATGGTTTATTATCATCTTTGCGAAACACACAACTCAAAACTGGGCAGCTCGCCTAGTGCTGCCGTCAGTCACACACTGAATTCAAAACCTCTTATGCATTTACTTCACTGGTTACAAGTACAAAGAAATATTGCATTATTAAATCAACTTAAACACTTTTTAATAATATTAATGATGATAATGATAATAGTAATAATGATAATAATGATTATACTACTACTGCTGCTGCTGCTGCTACTACTACTACTACTACTACTACTCCTCTGTCCTGTATTGATTGGTTTGATTACATACGGTTTAACCTAAGGCTAACTCCAACCAACAAATGTTGGAATATGACGTCAGAACAAACATGATTGCAAGGGTCACCCTGCACATTTATCCTGGATAAAAGTGTCGAATCTGTATTTCTCCCGCGAGGCAATGGACTGAAAAAAAGATTTCTTCCGCATCCTTTTTTCCCAATTTACTGTTATATTAGGTGTCAATTTTGCTGTATGTGGTCCGCTTCCTTTGTTGAATTTCACTTTAGATCTATTTGTATGTACCAACTGCCTTTAATCGGTGCTGCTTCTGAGGTCATTTGAGAACATGAAGTTTTAACTCTAGAAGAAACCGAGCGCAATTTGACTGAGTTCTATCGTTTGTCACGGGACTTTTTTTAAATGTAGGATAAGCCGATCCATTTTGTGTACATCATGCGTATTTGTTTTGCTATCCGCTGTTACGTGGGCTTGTGAGCCCTAATTTTTAATTATATGATTTTAAATAATAGGGGTTAAAATGTTGTAGAGCCAATCAATACATCATTTCTGTACATAATGCGTGTTTAATGATAGGGTGGTCAAAGTTTGATTGTTTAACAGTGGAGTAAAATTATCTCTGAAGATGTTTGCATGGCAAATCGATATCAATAGTATGAGAAAAAAAAACATAATCCATGTGTGTTTATTCAATATTGGATCAATATATAACCTGTGTTTAATTGTCCTTGTGTTTGACAAAGAGAACTGATCGATACATCAATTTTGTACATAACGCGTATGTATTAATAAGGTGGTCAAAGTGTGATGATATGATAATAGGGAAAAATTATCTGTGAAGATGTTTGCGTGGCCAAAAATAGACCGATCGATACATCATTTGTGTACATGATGCGTGTTTAATAATAGGGCGGTTAAAGTGTGATGATATGATAATGTGGAAAAATACGTGAAGATGTTTGCGTGGCAAATCGATATCAATAGTATAAGAAAAAAACAACATTTATAATCCATGTGTGTTTATTGAATCAATATAGATCCTTTGTTTAAATGTCCTTGATGTCTGTTACCATGGGATAAGGCATGACAGACGAATATCAAATAATGGTATTGGTCTATTACATACATAACAGATTTATGTCATTTTGAATCCATCCGATTGGTCAATTAACAGTGGTGTGATGACCATATATGGCAACAGTATTGAATGTCATTCATGACTAAACATTCAAAAGCGGGCTGAAGATTTTGTTTTATCATTCATAGCATTCGTCCGCTACACTAACAACCACAACGTGTAATTATATATTGAGTTACAACGTGTTGACATTTCGTATTATACTTACTGTGGTGTATTACTACATTGTGTGCATACTGCGTGTTTTGATTACCATGACTCACTATAAGGAGAGAGGCCAATCGTTGTCGTTGAGGAGAACAGCAGGGGTGGTGGAATATGAGCCTGATCCTAAAGTACGGGGTTGCGTCATTTATTAGTGTCTTCCTCAAATAAATCTGCCACTGTAATTACTTTGGGAATTGAATATGGTAAGTGTGTATCAGGTTTTTTTTAAGTCGATGGCTGGCAATAACATGTGAATTGACAGATTGGTTTATGAATTGCTTGAAATTATCCCAGGATGATGGTATAAAATATACACGCCAACATTCACAAGGAAGAAAACACACCTTGCTTACCCTTGATACGCTAGAGTTGCCTGATGTTAGACGGGTGTGGCGACTGTATTTTCGTCAACCTCGCAGAGGGCAATATAACTCGGGCGAAATCGGGTTTAAGAAGTGTTTTGGCACAGCGCAAGTTTCTTCGACGTTCCGTCGTCATGGCGGCTCTCTCCGGACAGTCCTAGACTGGTTGATGATCACATACAACATAATACAGATCTACATTTCATAATGTCATAGATACTTTTGTCCCATTCTCAAGGCAATGACGTCATTATAGCGTGTACGCAATGAAATCGCTTGTTTTTCAACCCATTTCCCTCGTTTTTTACCACTTTTTTTCTTCATATTATACTCTCAAAAGTAGATGATTGAGAAAAAAGAGCGCTCAAGGAATTTCAAAAACTGAAGTACACATCAAAACTTAAAATGCCTTCTCAAATTCTTCTTATTCTTCTTCGTCTTCTTCGTCTTCTTCTTTTTCTCCTCTTCCTCCTACTCCTCCTCCTCCTCCTCCTCCTCCTCCTCATCCTCCTCTTGCTCCTTCTTCTTCTTCTTCTTCTTCTTCTTCTTCTTCTTCTTCTTCACTCTCCTCCTCCTCCTCCTTCTTCTTCTTCTTCTTCTTCTTCTTCTTCTTCTTCTTCTTCTTCTTCTTCTTCTGCTTCTTCTTCTTCTCTTCTTTCTTCTTCTTCTTCTTCTTCTTCTTCTTCTTCTTCTTCTTCTTCTTCTTCTTCTTCTTCTTCTTCTTCTTCTTCTTCTTCTTCTTCTTCTTCTTCTTCTTCTTCTTCTTTTTCTTCTTCTTCTTCTTCTTCTTCTTCTTCTTCTTCTTCTTCTTCTTTTTCTTTTTTCTTCTTCTTCTTTTTTTCTTTTTTTCTTTTCTTTCTTCTTCTTCTTCTTCTTCTTCTTCTTCTTCTTCTTCTTCTTCTTCTTCTTCTTCTTCTTCTTCTTCTTCTTCTTCTTCTTCTTCTTCTTCTTCTTCTTCTTCTTCTTCTTCTTCTTCTTCTTCTTCTTCTTCTTCTTCTTCTTC